>JAMPIV010004817.1:0-249907 GCA_024509875.1 Oreohelix idahoensis
GTGTCGTGGAATATTCTAATCCACATATATAAATTATCAAGTAAATATAAAGCCTAATAAATACATATAATAAATAAAGGAGAAGAATGGTAAAGAACAGTGCTGTCACAATGACAGTACTCGAAATCCCCTTTGTTTTATGCTTCGTCTGCAAATTGTAACGCTTTCACGTTGATAGTAAAAGCTTACACGCGTTTCCCAAACACACAATAAAATGTGCTGCCTTTCTAAGAAAAACCTTGAAATATGCAAGTTGACCTAAATTTTAAATTCCATTCATGTCTTTTTCTACACTGCGTTACCAAAACGAACGAACAGATGGACTAAAGGATAAAGAGAGAGGGAGGGCTGAAAATCAGGAACGCATGCAACACGCGTCGCGCGATACTCAAATGCTGCCATCACGCGTGTAAGTCTACATGCACTAATTTTTTTTCAGACGGACAGTGATAAAATACACTACCCTTTCCCAGAGTTAGGTTTATAAATCATAAAAAAACTCTTATTAGGAAAGACAACATTAGATGGGTTTACGTTTGAACACATAACAGTACCCAGACAGCACCTCTTCGAAACAGGAGGTAGAAGAAATTGCATATTTTGAACGCAGCCACGTAGCTCCTTTAAATTAGTATTTTTGGGTTCCTTAGGGCTTGCTGACAAAGAATATGTAAAACGTTACGCAAATAGTCCAGGAATTAATAAATTATACCCAAAATAAAATATTGGGGGTGCCTGACAGCATAAAATCATTTCTGCTCATAAGATTTTTTTTTAACGTGTTTGAAAAAAATTTACGTTACAGAAATAGCCTACCATGTAAACTCCCAATTGATTGGAGCGCAACAAATGAAAGCCTAACCACGATTGGTCGGACTATAAATACTATCTTTCGTTGTTAGGGGAAACGGGGAAAGGTAACATTTTTTCAAACACTTGTCGAAACGGGGCTCATTGGTCAGACTCGCTGATATACACACTTGGGAGCGTTAGTTCGAAACCACTTGTTTAAATAAGCTTGATAAAGCATCAGTGCGTTGAAGCCAGCTCATATTTGGCTAAATAAAAGCCTGGAAGATAAGCAGATGGGAATTTGTGCCAGTTTGTGCCAGAATTCATTGCTAATCAACGTATCTGTGTTTATTCGTATGAATTGTGGTAAGCTTGAACCATTCAGTATCTTTTAATGAAAATTGAATGTGAATTGTTGATTTATGCCTGTATATATATGTGTAGTTCAGTGGCAAACAGGAGATAAAGCCTATAATGCTCCAGCCTGAACAGAGGGTGTCGGGGAAAGTAAAACGGCATGGAATGGCCAAATAGTACACTGACACCTGGATGATTGACTAGAAAGAAATAATGCTGGAAGTGCAGAGGCGTGGTAACCATTAAGGAGGTAAATACTGGTATAAAGTATTTCAGAATGAAGCTGACAGTTGGCCTAACGCTCTGAACTCAATGTTTGTGCTGTATTGTGATCAGTGTAAAAGAGAGTATAAATTAGTTATGAAGTAGAAGGTACATCCTTCTTGATTTCAGGGACGTGGTCTTGATGGTACTGAGCAGCACCTGGTCAGAGCTTTGCTGAATCCAGAGTCGGACAGCATACTCCTTGGTCTTTTTAGCTATCAGTGAGGTGTCTCCAGAGCCCAGAGGAGAATTCGAGCAGAGGAGTCCTTTCCTGCCGCCATCACGCCAGATAAGCGATTGGCCAGCTGAGCTCAACATTATGTCCCCTCATCTTGAAATGACTTTGTAAAAATAACATTCAGAGGGGAATTTAATTGTCTTAATATCAGGAACTGAGAACATCTCCAATACTAGTCCCTAAAGACAAACTATTGAAGTCATGATGACAAATACCAACAGAGCTTGAACAAAACAAAACCAGTGTTACCTCTTATTACTACTACACAACTGACACACATAGGATATTTTTAATAATATATGTCACTACAATATTCATATTGATACATTCTGTACATAACTTGTAATTAAAATTGATTGTGATTCCTGGTTCCTTTGTATTTGAATCAGGACACATATACATTATTGACAGCAATGAATACATATTGTTATTTGAAAAGTTATCAGTGACTCCTTTAAGATATTCTCATAGAGTGTTAGATGTATGTGAGTGTCACAGTGTTGTCAAGAGTAGTGGATTAAATTAAATTGTTTATCTGTCTGTTGTTGTGACTTACACTTCATCATACACATACCCTAGACACATAACGTAGTCATCACACTATTCCAGAATAATTCTGACTGAGATATATAGATATGTGGTAGCAAGTAAGGTTATCTATAATACACTACTCTTAATAGATATAGATACCTTCACAGCTGATCTCAGTCAGTACACTAAGTCCCCTATAAATATTTATAACATCCCACTTCACCACATATATTGGGGTCTCGCTCTTGGGATTTTGAATCTTTCCCTATTAAAAATATTGGGGGTAATTCACTTCAGGGAATATAAGAATTAAAAGGTATCCTTGGGTGGAATTAAATAAGGTTGAGCTCACGGTGCCTGTGTTGTCCATTAGAGATTGAATTGTTGGTTAGACATTGTATAAATTTACCTGATAGACAATGGCGGACCTGGCCAAATTTCGATCTGCTGCTGTTCAGACTGCAAAAGAGTTAGGATTAGATGGGCAAGTTATGGTTGCCTATGTCACTACGGAATGTGACAAATTTATTGAACGCGAAGAAAGAAGGTTTGAAGCCGAAAGAAAGTTAGAGGCTGAGACTAAGAGGTTGCAAGCTGAGGCTGAGACTAAGAGGTTGCAAGCTGAGGCTGAGACTAAGAGGTTGCAGATTGAGGCTGACAAAGAGGCTAAAGCATTGGAAGCAGAAGAAAGAAGAAATTAGCTGCAGAAAGGAAGAGAGGAATTAGCTGCAGAAAGGGAAGCAGAAAAGGAGGAGAAAAGATTACAAAGGGAACATGAGTTACGACTAAGGGAGTTTGAGTTTCAAGGCCATGCTCCTGAAAATGGTGCCAGTCCCTTTGCCTCTGATGCTACGGTTACTCAAGGAGCCTCAACCTCAGCTATGAATTTTCATTTAGATCATTTTGTTGAGAAAGACGATGATATTGAGAGCTACCTAAATAGGTATGAACTATTAGCTACCACGTATGGGTTAGAGAGAGAAAGGTGGAGCTTAAAGTTATCTCAGGGACTTCGTGGGGCAGCTTATGAAGTTTTTGCAAAAATGAGCAGAGGTGATCAGGAAAATTATGACATGCTAAAGCAGGCTCTTTTGTTAAGGTATGAAAAGAATGCAGAATTTTATAGGAAAAAATTTAGGAATGCTAAACTACTGTCAGGTGAAACCTATCACCAGTTCTCTGCACGAATAGAGACATACTTGGAGAAATGGACTTCTCTGGGGAAAACCCAAGATCTTAAGGAAATGGTCCTTATAGAGCAATTAAGAGAGTCCATGGCTCCAGACCTGAGAAAGTTTCTCATGGAACAAGGTGCAGAGAGGCTGGGTGAGTTGCTAAATGTTGCTGAAAGGTATCAAGCAGCTCAAGCAGAGGTAACAGGTAATAAAAAGAAACAGGTGGATAACTTTAGGGCACCACAGAACTTTAATAAATTTGATCCTAGGGATCAAAATAAAGGTAAGCACCAATTTGATAGGCCACGGTATGAAAATAAAAATAAATTCCCACAATTCTATGAAAGGAAATATGATGAAAGAAAATCTTTCAACCAAGGAAAAAGGTGGTGTAAGAATTGTCAGATGGACAATCATGACACTGACCGTTGCAGAAGGAAACCTGTGTATATGGCAACCCTTCAGGTCAGGTCGACCTCAAGACAGGAGGAGGATATTATGTTAGATACCACTCCAGAAGAGATGAGGAAGGCACAGGCTGGGGATAAAACACTCAAGCCTTGTTTCAGAAAATTGTCAACTTGTCATACAACTCCAGGCAAGGGAGATTTTTACATGAAAAACAAGTTGATGTATAGGAAGACTGGAGCTAGATCCAATGGTCACGGACAGCTGGTTCTTCCAAAAGATATAGGACAGACTTAATAAGGAGCCTACATGTGAAACCAGATGGGGACCATGAGAAGATAGGTACCATCATTCAAAAGGTGGCTCACAATTATTATTGGCCCAAAGCAAGATGGGACATTGAGAATTTTGTAGAAAGGTGTAGCATAGCACATGAGGGAACACCCACAAGTGGGAACATGGATCAGGACCTGGACACGCCACGGGGCAAAATTAGGCCTGATAATAAAAAGAAAAATAGATTTGATAAAGTGGACCAAATGGAATGGGAAGCCCCTTTTCACGGACAAGCTTCACTTAACTGTTTTACAATGGCCACTATGCGGAGAGTGCAAAAAGATGTCTTACCCCAGGATAAGCCGAAAATCCCTCAATCGGACTTAAACAAACTGGAGGAAGAGGATGTAGAGAGGAAATCTCTCATCAAGAATTTTAAGTGGGGAGAAAGCCCCAAAAGAAAAATTGGTAGCGGTCGTTTTGTGAATGATAATTCTGGGAGGAAAAATCATCACTATAAAGCTTCGAGTGGAAGAGACCATACCGGTGCATGGACAAATAGGTCCACACAATTAAAGGTCCATATGTAGCTTTGTTAAGAACGTGGACTGATGAAAAGGCAGAGGAAAACATTACATCTTCATACCAATATGTGAATGAGCTGACCACTCGGTTAAAAACTGGCTGGAAACTTGCCAATGAAAATTTGAAACAAGCCAGGAAGAAACATGCTGCCTATTATAACAGGAAGGCGAAAGACAGAAATTTGGCTGTGGGAGAGAAAGTACTGCTTCTTTTGCCCGGGAGTCAGAATAAGTTACAAATTGGATGGCAGGGTCCATATACAGTTCTAGAGAAGGTGTCTAGAACAAATTATAAGATAGATAAGAAGGGGAAAGAAAAAATCTATCATGTGAATCTCCTGAAGAAATATTTGGAAAGAGAACATCAGGAAGAGACACACTTGTTGACCTTGTCCATCGCCATGGAGATGAAAAAGGAACCACTTTCATCATTTGAATATCCATTACACCCCTGTGAGACAGCAGCACAGGTGAAAATCAGTACACATTTAACGAAAACTCAGAAAGAGAGAGTGCAACAGGTTCTAAATAATCATGCAGAGGTGTTAACAGACCGACCAGGGCATACAAACCTATTGGAATATGATATGAAACTAATAGACTCCACACCTGTCTGTATGAAACCATATTCGATTCCGTTTGCTAAGGAGAAAGCTTTGAAGGAAGAGATAGACTATCTGTTGAAGGAAGGAATTATTTCGCACAGTGAGTCTTCGTATAGTTCCGGTGTTGTACTCTTAAGGAAGCCCTCTGGAGAACATAGACTCTGTATAGATTACAGGAGACTGAATGCTATTACAGAAGGACAGGTGGATCCATTGCCGGATACAAATCAGCTGTTTGCCAGACTAAATAAAGCTAAATATTTCTCAAAAGTGGATCTGAGTAAAGGATACTATCAGATTCCAGTAAAGCCTGAGGTTAGACCATACCTAGCTTTTAGTACCTCAGAAGGACACTATGAGTTTAATAGATTGCCATTTGGATTGAAGAATGCGCCTAGTGTCTTCTCTAGAATGATGAGAAAATTATTGGATCCTCTGAATAATCCCTGTATAACAAATTTTATGGATGATATCCTTATAGCAACAGAAACATTTGAGGAACACATTGACTCTCTGAACATGCTGTTTGATCGACTTAGGGAGGCAAATTTAACAGCCCGACCAACCAAATGTTGCGTTGGATGTAAAGAATTGGAATTTTTGGGACACACAGTTTATCAGGGAAACATGACCCCTGACCCAAAGAATTTAGAGAAACTACAGAAAGCCCCGAGACCACAAACCAAGAAGGACGTGAGATCCTTTGTCTCATTATGTGGTTTCTACCAGAAGTATATCAAAAACTTTAATTCCATATGTGCACCGTTAACTGAATTGACACGTAAAGGACATCCAGATCGCATTACATGGACACCACAATGTGAAATGACTTACCAAGAATTGAAGGAAAAGCTCACAAGTAAACCCATTTTGAAATTACCTGACTTAAGTCAAGAATTCATAGTAAGGACGGATGCAAGTAATATTGGGTTAGGTGCAACTCTACTACAGAAATCAGATGCATTGGATGGGGAATTAAGCCCAGTGGCATATGCTAGCAGAAAGTTGAATAAAGCTGAAATCAACTACTCAACTAGCGAAAAAGAATGTCTTGCAGTAATATGGGCAATAAAGAAATTCAATATTTATCTATATGGGAAGGCATTTAAGTTGCAAACAGACCACAAACCTTTATCGTTTCTAGCACAGGCTAAGCATGAGAACTCTAGGTTACTCCGATGGTCTTTACTTCTGGCTCCATATAATTTTAGCATTGAGTATATATCTGGAAAAACCAATTTGGGAGCGGATTTTTTAAGCCGCCATCCGTGTGATGAGAATCACCGTAAACCCCAGAAATAATAATAAATTTCTCTATGTGTATATAGAATAAAGGACTGACATATAATGTCTGTTTTAAGAGGGGAGGTGTCGTGGAATATTCTAATCCACATATATAAATTATCAAGTAAATATAAAGCCTAATAAATACATATAATAAATAAAGGAAGAAGAATGGTAAAGAACAGTGCTGTCACAATGACTGTACTCGAAATCCCCTTGTTTTCTACTGCGTAAGCAAATTGTAACGTTTCACGTTGATATTAAAGGCCTTCTGCAACATACACGCGTTTCCCAAACACACAATAAAAAGTGCTGCCTTTCTAAGAAAAACCTTGAAATATGCAAGTTGACCTAAATTTTAAATTCCATTCATGTCTTTTTCTACACTGCGTTACCAAAACGAACGAACAGATGGACAAAAGGATAAAGAGAGAGGGGAGGGCTGAAAATCAGGAACGCATGCAACACGCGTCGCGCGATACACAAATGCTGCCATCACGCGTGTAAGTCTACATGCACTAATTTTTTTTCAGACGGACAGTGATAAAATACACTACCCTTTCCCAGAGTTAGGTTTATAAATCATAAAAAACTCTTATTAGAAAGATAACATTAGATGGGTTTACGGTTGAAAACATAACAGTACCCAGACAGCATATCTTCGAAACAGGAGGTAGAAAATGCATATTTTGAACGCAGCCACGTAGCTCTTTTAAATTTGTATATTTGGGTTCCTTAGGGCTTGCTGACAAATAATATGTAAAACGTTACGCAAATAGTCCAGGAATTAATAAATTATACCCAAAATAAAATAGTGGGGATGCCTGACAGCATAAAATCATTTCTGCTCATAAGATTTTTTTTTAACGTGTTTGAAAAAAATTTACGTTACAGAAATAGCCTACCATGTAAACTCCAAATTGATTGGAGCGCAACAAATGAAAGCCTAACCACGATTGGTCGGGCTATAAATACTATCTTTCGTTGTTAGGGGAGACGGGGAAAGGTAACATTTTTTCAAACACTTGTCGAAACGGGGCTCATTGGTCAGACTCGCTGATATACACACTTAGGAGCGTTAGTTCGAAACCACTTGTTTAAATAAGCTTGATAAAGCATCAGTGCGTTGAAGCCAGCTCATATTTTGCTAAATAAAAGCCTGGAACATAAGCAGATGGGAATTTGTGCCAGTTTGTGCCAGAATTCATTGCTAATCAACGTATCTGTGTTTATTTCCATGAATTGTGGTAAGCTTGAACCATTCAATATCTTTTAATGAAAATTGAATGTGAATTGTTAATTTATGCCTGTATATATATGTGTAGTTCAGTGGCAAACAGGAGATAAAGCCTATAATGCTCCAGCCTGAACAGAGGGTGTCGGAGGAAAGTAAAACGGCATGGAATGGCCAAATAGTACACTGACACCTAGATGATTGACTAGAAAGAAATAATGCTGGAATTGCAGAGGCGTAGTAACCATTAGGGAGGGAAATACTGGTATAAAGTATTTCAAATGAAGCTGACAGTTGGCCTAACGCTCTGAACTCAATGTTTGTGATGTATTGTGCTCAGTGTAGAACTAGAGTATAAGTTAGTTATGAAGTAGAAGGTACATCCTTCTTGATTTCAGGGACAGTGGTCTTGATGGTACTGAGCAGCACCTGGTCAGAGCTTTGCTGAATCCAGAGTCGGACAGCATACTCCTTGGTCTTTTAGCTATCAGTGAGGTGTCTCCAGAGCCCAGAGGAGAATTCGAGCAGAGGAGTCCTTTCCTGCCGCCATCACGCCAGATAAGCGAATTGGCCAGCTGAGCTCAACATTATGTCCCCTCATCTTGAAATGACTTTGTAAAAATAACATTAAGAGGGGAATTTAATTGTCTTAATATCAGGAACTGAGAACATCTCCAATACTAGTCCCTAAAGACAAACTATTGAAGTCATGATGACAAATACCAACAGAGCTTGAACAAAACAAAACCAGTATTACCTCATTTTACTACTACACAACTGACACACATAGGATATTTTTAATAATATATGTCACTACAATATTCATATTAAATACATTCTGTACATAACTTGTAATTTAAATTGATTGTGATTCCTGGTTCCCTTGTAGTTGAATCAGGACACATATTCATTCATGCCAGCAATGAATACATATTGTTATTTGAAAAGTTACGAGGGACTTCTTTAAGATATTCTCATAGAGTGTTATATGTATGTGAGTGTCACAGTGTTGTTAAGAGTAGTGGATTAAATTAAATTGTTTATCTGTCTGTTGTTGTGACTTACACTTCATCATACACATACCCTAGACACATAACGTAGTCATCACACTATTCCAGAATAATTCTGACTGAGATATATAGATATGTGGTAGCAAGTAAGGTTATATATAATACACTACTCTTATTAGATATATATACCTTCACAGCTGATCTCAGTCAGTACACTAAGTCCCCTATAAATATTTATAACATCCCACTTCACCACAACGTGGGCCAGTGATTCATTCTGGTATATAGGAGGTCAGTAGCGTTACAAAATATTACGTATAATTTCGGCGAGCGAGCAGAAATAAATTTGCGAAGCGGGTTAACGATGAGTCAGAGTTTAAAATTATGAATTGATTGGGTGGGTTCGATTTAATTTATGTGGTAAAAAGTTGAGTAAACGCGGTTCCTGGGAGATGATGTCAGACGCGATGACTCACCGCGACTGTCTTGCATCAGGCTACTAGCAATATATATAGTGAGCGCCAAAGCTAGTTATCGCTCACAAGTCAAGAAATTTTGCGCTGTGAATAAGCGCCATTTCAGTCTGCCTGGTTTGGGAAATTCTGTAAAGTTTGGCGATTCACAGCGAGGAGGTTGTAGATAACCCTAAGCCTACAACGGACTTTGCCTTCTTGGGAGAGAGAGAGAGGCACGAGACATCAGTGTAATTGAAGAAAACTGGGTGCGTGCTTTGTACCTGGCGCCCAGTTACATCTGCAATACTGAGAGGAATTAGCAGTTCTCTTGACGTGAGGAAACATACCTCAGCAGGGACTTGTCTTTAAATCCGAGCTCTTAGCTCGTGAAGGCCCAATACCAAAACAGGCTACGATCCCTGGTGTTTTTTCCATACTGCCACAATAATGCAGTAGGCCTAAACCCGAAGCGGGTTAACTAGTCGGTTTGAAGAGTGTCATCAGCAGTGATAAAATCTTCAGCCTTATGCAAATAGATAGATATATATTCACCAAGGGCCCCTTCATCAGTATTCGGGAAAGGAGAGAGGGAAAACATGCCTTTCTAAATGCTAACGGGAGGAGGTGCGTGACAAAAAACAACTTCTCAGACGAAGACGATAGCGCCAGAGAGGCAATGAACAGAAACAGAGGAGAGAGAGAGAGGAGTTTAGCGAGGGACAGTAGGGTTAGATAGAAGCACTTAGAGGACAGCCTCTGAGGTAGTGCTGCAGAATCCATTAGCGTAGCATTTCAGTGTGGTGTATTAGCTAGGTGTGCAGGACCGCATAGAGCGCCTTTGAGACAGTGTAGTCATTTAGTTTATAAATCTTATATGGGACAGTGGTTTAGTTAGTAACAATATTGTGTAGTCAGGAGTGGTGGCTCTTACTTAGAGGACCCCCACCAAGTATATGTCTTTATCCTTAGTTGGTTTCGTGCAGGTGTGAAAGAGAGCGTGGTAATTTTTATATTGTGTCTTTCACTTGATTTGTTCTTTTTTTCCAGGTTGTGCGAACTCGCACGTTATTGTTGTTTGCTATGGTATTGATTTTGTTGTTTAATAAACTATAAATTGTACACTGGATCAGTTTATCTTTAACTATACTGTACTTGTATGCTTTGACTGTATAGTGGTGTCTGTGGATAATTTAGTGTAACCTTATCTCCTTTCTGGTAGTCAGACGTGGTGAGACAGTAGCTAGTAAATAAGTCACAAGTGGCGAGGGAGAGTCAATCTAGGTTCTCACCCTTGAAGCTATGTCTCATCCTTCCACATTCATTGTAATTCTCATCTTAATCTATCTTCTCAGACTTTCTCAAAACTGGTGTCTTGTCTCTGTACTCAGACAGACTCTAATTTAAGCCACTTTGTGACATATGGCAGGACAACCAATCTGGAATATATTGAAAGAACCATTACTAGTAGAGCAAGATATGCGGAAATCACGTTGGGTAACGCACGCTGAGACTGTGGTAGGCAGCATAGGAGCTGTGAGCATCTCCTTTAGAAACACTGAGCTCTCTAAAGATCTGCCTTGATGACATGTTTTTTGGTTACATAATAGTTGGAATTTAGAATAAGTGAAGTATTTATTTTATATAATCTTATATATATATATTTTATCCTTAATTAATTTTATATATATATTATATTTATATTATTATATATATATTATATATATTATATTTATTTATTTATATATTTATCTATATATATCATTCATCATCAGTTGCCATCTCCACAACGAAGGTCGACTGTAATGGATCTCCAACGTTTTCTTTCTCTTGTCTTGATGGTGCACTCTGATAGAATCTTTCCTGTCCATCTCTTGATGTTATCTTCCCACTTATAGCGCTGTCTTCCCCTTGCACGTTTGCCTTCAACTCTCCCTTCTGTTATGGTCTTCTGCAAGGTGTTATGCCTTTTTATGTGGCCAAAGTATTTTAGCTGCCGAACTTTGACCTCTCTCATTAGTTCTCTTTCATACCTAGATTTTCTAGGACCTCCTTATTTGTTTTCATCTCTTTCCATGAGATACGCCCCATTCTTCTATATATCCACATTTCAAGAGCCTCAATTCTTTCTTCCAAATGCTTATTCATCGTCCATGTTTCTGCACCATACAGAAATGCAGAATATATATAACACTTTATGATTCTCAGTTTTAATTTGTGAGATAACTGTTTGGATGTCAGTATATGTTTCATGTTGTTGAATGTAGCTTTGGCCATTCCTATTCTCTACTTGATTTCTGTTTCACATCTGACATCTTATGTTATTTATTAATATATTTATATATATATATATATATATATATATATATATATATTATATATATATATATATATATATATATATATATATATATATATATATATATATATATATATATTATCTCCGTTGAACGATCTGCTCCCAGCAATTTCATCGACAGAGAGGGTTAATAGTCGAAACAAAATTATATTTAGCAGAATGAATAATTCACTTCACAGAAAATATTGCGTTCCTTTCTTATGCAATTCACGATTAAAGTAAATTTTATTAAGCTAACTGGTGGATTGTCACTGGGAACGAGGAAAAAGCACCTGTAACCTTTGGGAAACTGTGCTTACGAATGCCGGTAGGAGAAGGCTGGTCCAAAATTTCCCTAGCTTAAAAATTATCCTTTCTGCGTCACCTAAACGCGTACCAGATCATCCCCTGTGGTCCAGCTGCAGATCAAGATCGACCAGTTGTTGACACCTGCTTAGTCAGTGGCATCGCAAGAAAGTTCATGTTTGTGAAACCCTAGTTTAAAAGTAATAGAGGGAGAAAAAGAAAAAAAGAAGACATCAACACATAGAGAAGAGAACCGGTGACAAGCTTAAAAGGGATGGATCAGGAATTGAAAGAAACTGGAACAAACGAGAAGGCTTTTAATTGAAGTCACATGCTCCAGTGGATGCAGAAGGCTAGGAAGAATATTTTATGTACGTATCTTCTATGATTACTTTCTGTGTTATATCGATAACAGGCAATCTTTTTTGTAGCCTCGCATTACATGACCGTACTCGTTACCGATTGATTTTAGGACATACTGACAACTTTTCCTCGACTCTCTGGCGTCTGCAGTCCCTGAGACTCTGTGTCCATTAGGCTTATGGAAAGAAGATTATGGTCTCCTGCCAGGCTCTCAAACCATCCTCCTTTTATTTATCTTCGCGAAATATGTTTCTGTCAGCGCTGTGCCTCCGTGTTTTCCATGTTTCTGTCAGCGCTGTGCCTCCGTGTTTTCCATGTTTCTGTCAGCGCTGTGCCTCCGTGTTTTCCATCCGTGTGCACGTGTAAATCACGTTTATACTTTTTTTTTAACCCATCGATCAAGTTACTTTTGATTGGTGGTGACAAAGAAAGAGGCTACGGTTTAAGTGTTAGGAATTGCAAAAGCATAGGTAATGAAGAGAATATGGATACGCGAGAGCAACCACACAATGGATATTTTCTGTAGTGCAGTTGTTTAGTAGTTTAAGGAAATCGTTATTTGTTTAGTTCTTCCTGCGGTAGACATTGTTTTTGTGGTTACCGTGTGATGGAATTATAAAACAGTATTTCTTTAGTATTCATCGATAGACTGGGTTTGTTGTAAGCTTTTGAAGTTATACTGTTCAGTCACTAAAATTTTTTTTTTCTGGCAAAAGTTTGTAAGATTTCAGTATTGCAATTTGTTATGACTATACATAACCTTGCCCCATATATTTCCCTGGGGTCTCTGATGAGACTAAGAAAGAGTAATGCTTCTTTTTCCAAAGACAATTCGTAAGACATGAGATGGTGATACTGGCAGCTTCATCATGTCAAACAAATTGATACATAAACCACCGTTGTAAGAGCATATGAATGCTTAGGTGCAGGATTTCCGCAGGGGGACTAGACTCGCTGCAGTAGCGGAGCCATGTTCCATAAGTGTTGATAATCACGTGTGTCGTTGTTGAACTACATATTTTGTTTGGTGTTTAGACGTAAGAATTAAAATTATATCCCTTTCTTATTAGAGTACACATTCACACAACTATAAAACCAGGATATAAGTATCTACACCAACTAAAAACATTTCATGGGCGGAGCCCGTCTTAAACAAATAGAATACGACAAGGCTATAATGTATAGGCCTAGGCCTACATACCTTATTGTCTAGTCATCTAGACTTTTAATTCAAGCTTATGTTTTATTTGTCGCCCGAAGGTGTCTTCATTATTACGTATTTTGAGTTGCTAATTCAAGGGTATAATTAGGAGTATGGGAACATTAAGGCGCGCAGTGAAGGATGAAAAAAAATGAAGATGACACAATGCGAATATTATTCATACAAAGAAGTCAGATGAAATCGTCAGTTGTTAATATATATGCATACTTTTTCATGTGTGTAGTTTGTATTTATAATTAAACTTACTTAGTCGTTCCCCTTCTACCGTGAGGTAGAGAGAGTTTGGAAGAGAGAGCGCCAGACTATCCTATCGACTGTCTTCCTCCTGGCCTGGTTCCATTTTAGTCCTCGGTCCTTCAAAGATTGTCTAATGTTGTCCTCCCAGTGGACTCTGGGTCGTCATGGGGGTCTGGATCTCTGGCTCTTTGTTTCCCATGCTTGTCGTGGTAGCCGATCTTCTCCCATTCTGCAGACATGGCCAAACCATCTTAGTTGGGACTCTACTTGGGTCCGCAGGGGGTGGGATTTTAGGCCTTGACGTATCGTCTGGTTGCGGACCATGTCTCTTCTCGTTACTTCAACCACCTTCCTCAGATACCTCATTTCTGAGGTTTGGATCTGGCTTTTGTGGGTTGTAGTCATTGCCCATGACTCGCATCCATATGTCAAGACTGGGACATATGTGGAGCGGTATACAGCCATCTTCGTTTTCTTACCAACCTCTCTCTTGCTGAGGAATCCTCGATTTATGGCCTGAAAAAGTCTTCCAGCTGCTGCTTTTCGAGTGGCCAACTCTTCTTTGATGCCTCCCTTTCGGTCTATAATAGCTCTGAGATATTTAAAGTGGTCGACCTGCTCTAGGACCTGTTCTCCCAGCTTAATCTGATGTCTTCTTTCTTCTCGTGATATCACCATGGATTTTGTTTTAGAGCTGCTTATGACCATCCCTCTCTTCTCCAGCTCTTCCTTCCAGACTTGCAGGTTGGATTGGAGATGTGCCTCTGATTTAGTAATCAGGGCAACATCATCAACAAATGCCAGCTCTGACATACATACCTGTCTCATCTTCCAGTACCCCACTGAATACTTTCTTGTTCTCTCCTTACATGCCTTGATAACATCGTCCATGAGGAGTATGAAAAGATAAGGTGACAGGATATCACCTTGTCTTACACCAGTGGTGGTCCTGAACTCTTCTGACTTATGGTTTGCTGTCCTCACATAAATTCTGCAAGACTTGTAGAAGCTCTGTATAGCATGAATCAGAGGTGCTGGAATGTTCTTCCTTGCCAAACAGTCCCAAAGTTTGCTCCAGGGGACCCTCTCAAACGCCTTTTCCAGATCTATGAAACAAAGATGGATCTCACTCTTATACTCGAGAGCCTTTTCACTCAGCTGTATGAGTGTGAAGATTAGGTCTTGAGTACTTCGGTTTGCTCGGAATCCGCACTGGACCTCATCCAATTGTAGCTCAGCTATTATAGGCGTCGGAGTCTCTGCTCTAGGATTCTAGAGTAGATTTTACCAGGGACACTGAGAAGGGATATGCCTCTTTGGTTTCCACATTGTCGATTGTCACCCTTTTTGAAAATTGGTGTTATGATGGCAATCTCCCAATCCTTTGGTATGGTCTTGTTGCACCACGCTGCCTGTAGGACCCTTAAGAGTAATAGGTCGCCTGATGCTCCCATGTACTTAACCATTTCTGGTGTTATACCATCATGCTCTGATGCTTTGCCCATCTTGATTTTCTCCAGTGCTGCCTTCAGTTCTTCCATCTTTATGTCATCTTCATCACCATTGGTTTCCTCTTCTGTGCTAGTGGTTATCATTTCTGATGCTTGACCTTGCTCACCATCAAGGAGTTCTGAGAAATATTCTTTCCATTACTTCCTTCGGGGCAGTAAGCAATTTGCCTTGCTTGTCCTTTATAAATTTGAGAGGGCATTGTTTTTCCTTCCTCGTGTTCTTTAGGGTCTTATAGAATAATTTCTGGTTTTCTTGCGCATCTTTTTCTAGCTTTTCTCCAAATTCTTCCCAGGACTTCTGTTTCGCTGCTAGCACCTTGTTCTTTTCTTCTGTTCTCACATATTCTCTATATTTCTTTATTTGTCCTGCTGTGTTTTTAGCTCCTAAGTATTGTTTCCATGCCATTTTCTTCTCTCTTATTTTCTCTTTGACTTCCTCTGTCCACCTAGGTGTCCTCTTTCTCTTGTTCCCAAGTCGGACTTCACCACATGCTTCTGCAGCAGCTGTCTTTGTGATGTCCTTGAATTTAAGCCAGTTTATAATTAAACGCGCAATATAATTACATCGTTTTAAACGCAGGAACGCTGAAAGGAAGATTGGGCCCCTGGACTAGCGATTTTGCCGGACCCATTCCACTCTATCGCCCCCATTTTTTTATTTTTAGATTTGTGCTCCGGGGGATGCATTCCCACCTTCTCTCGTCAGGAACGTTTACGAGCACACTGTAAAGCTGTTTGGTTGTGAATTGAAATTTATGCTCGCTATGTTAAATCACCGGACTCGTTGGAAATAGATACTGGTGTGAACCACTACTGACTGTGCTGTCACCCTAGACAGAAAGTTGTTAAGCATGCCTCGCTTGTTCAGTATAAACACATACATGCGACCACTCTGTAAAGCTGATTGGTTGTGTAATTAAATGTATGTTCATTGTGCTAAATCACCGGAGTGGTTGGAAATAGACATACATGTGAGCCACTGATTGGGCTGTCACCTTGAGACAGGAAGTTAATAAACAGGCTTCGTTTGTCCAGCATAAACACAGACATAGACTTTCACTGTATTTCTCTCTCGTGCTAGTCTTAAGTAAACGTCCTGAACTTTGTTAAAGTGTTTGCGAAAGTTTTTTTTTTTTTTTTTTGAAATCCATGTCTTGCGTGTTAAGTTGACAGCACAAAAGGGTCTTGCATCCGACATTGCTTTTGAGCCTGGTCGTGTGTAATCAATGTGTAGTCACTTACATGACCCTAGTTAAGAGTTTTAATTAAAGCATTTAAAAAAAAAAAGAAATTGAAGGTTAGGTTTTAAACTTCCTGCTCTTTCACTGCCCACCACCCACACCTCTTGCACTACTTTACCCTACCCCATAAGCTCACAGTTTTTTTTAAAGCAAATGACAAATCTGTGGATCCTCCTCTGAAAAGAAAAGGGATTTATTTCCTTAGGCATGTCATTATCGACTAATATGAGGTTGCGCATGGTGCTAGCTGACAGCCTCATCATGTAAAAAAATTGCTGCATAAACTATCACTGCAAGAGAACAACTGTTTTGATGTAGGTTTGTTGCAACGGGTCCAGTTGAAAATATGGCGTCATGTTTCATAAGGAGCAAACATGAAAACAATAACAATTTTTTTTCTAGCCTTGTGTTTCTCAAAATTGTCTGTCAGTTTCTCGCATTGCATCCCTTTCTTTTCATTGTATAAAACTGACGAAAGGCTTAATTGTCCTTTAGTTATGACGTCAAATACTTGTTTAACATCTCCAGAGCGTTACATTAGCATTTAGCTGATTAGAAAATGTTGCGCTTAAACCAACCAGCAGGTTTTGTAACGTTCTGGTTGTAACTTTGAATAGTGTCAGCTGGGAAAGAGATCCCGCCTCTATTTCATTCATAAAGTTTATCATTGAAACGCTTTGCATCTTTATCTTTAGAGCACATTTCAAACGTTCTCCAACTTCACTTTTTGCTGCATCACCATCGTACGATACTTGTTGAAGTCTGAAAAAACAAAGTTCAAGATACTTCTAGTTTTCTTACGTTGAACAAGCAGTCGATCACAAATCGCATTAAAAATGTCGATAATAAACGTATATTTGCCTTCGATAGCAGTCTGCTTGCTCCTTTCTCTATCCGCCATTTCAAACCCAGCTAGCGGGATTGTCAGTATATCAACGTACGTCTAAGTATATGACTCTCCATTCATTTTGCGTCCAGCAGTAAAAATCAGTTAATAAAGCTTTTGATCTCCAATAGCGTATGTAAAGGACTCCTACGGTTTAATATGCTCAAACAATACAAGTAAGAGGTTTTGATGGGCTGGCAACATGTCGTGTAAAACAATTGCATTACAACTGCTGCAGACGGCATACATGTGCTTGGTGGAGGATTCTTAGAGAGTTATGCTTGCAACATTTCCACCATGCTCCTTAAGGAGTTGATGAGTTAGCGCATGATCTCTAAAAACCTACAACAGTGTTAGCTCCATGTTCCATGGAGCTATACGGAGACAGGAGGAGTTTTATATCACCAGTTGTATTCGTATTTATTTTTCATGTTTATTTACTTAGTTCGCGCTTGTCTTTTCTACCCTGTTAGTTTTTCCCAGACGAAGGCACTATGGCCGTAACGCAGATTATTTTTTTTTGTCCTTTATCATAGTAAGACGCATTACCCCACCCCCACCCTCCATCCATGTCACAGTCCAACCCGTAATCATATATAGATTTAATCGTCACCGTGTCATAATCGCAGTTACTTCTGGCCTAGAGATTTTACAGTCACTTACCGGTAATCGTTTTACATGTACTTAGGCTTGAGCGTGTTCCTCTTCAAGGTTTGAAAATATTTTATAAGGTATAAACGTGTCCTTGTAAGCTTGAAGGAGTTTCTCCAGAAGGCCTCCATGAACGCATTTCACATTAGGCTTGAACGTGATTCTCTGTAGGCCTGGGTGTGTTTCTCTTTAGGCGTGAATGTGTTTCTCTTTAGACTTGAATGTGTTTTTCTTTATGCTTGAATGTGTTTCTCTGTAAGGTTTGAACATGTATCTCATTAGACTTGTGTGTTTGTTTCTCGGTAAGGTTTAAAGCTACTTGTCATTAGACTTAGTTGTGTGTCTCTGTAAGATCTGAATCTGTCTTATTAGACTTGGTTGTGTTTCTGTGTAAAGTCTGAACCTGTGTCTCACTAGACTTGGATGTGTTTCTATGTAAAGTCTGAACCTGTGTCTCACTAGACTTGGTTGTGTTTCTGTGTAAAGTCTGAACCTGTGTCTCATTAGACTTGGTTGTGTTTCTGTGTAAAGTCTGAACCTGTGTCTCACTAGACTTGGTTGTGTTTCTATGTAAGGTCTGAACCTGTGTCTCACTAGACTTGGTTGTGTTTCTGTGTAAAGTCTGAACCTGTGTCTCATTAGACTTGGTTGTGTTTCTGTGTAAAGTCTGAACCTGTGTCTCATTAGACTTGGTTGTGTTTCTGTGTAAAGTCTGAACCTGTGTCTCACTAGACTTGAATGTGTTTCTATGTAAAGTCTGAACCTGTGTCTCACTAGACTTGGTTGTGTTTCTGTGTAAAGTCTGAACCTGTGTCTCATTAGACTTGGTTGTGTTTCTGTGTAAAGTCTGAACCTGTGTCTCACTAGACTTGGATGTGTTTCTATGTAAAGTCTGAACCTGTGTCTCACTAGACTTGGTTGTGTTTCTGTGTAAAGTCTGAACCTGTGTCTCATTAGACTTGGTTGTGTTTCTGTGTAAAGTCTGAACCTGTGTCTCACTAGACTTGGTTGTGTTTCTATGTAAGGTCTGAACCTGTGTCTCACTAGACTTGGTTGTGTTTCTGTGTAAAGTCTGAACCTGTGTCTCATTAGACTTGGTTGTGTTTCTGTGTAAAGTCTGAACCTGTGTCTCATTAGACTTGGTTGTGTTTCTGTGTAAAGTCTGAACCTGTGTCTCACTAGACTTGAATGTGTTTCTATGTAAAGTCTGAACCTGTGTCTCACTAGACTTGGTTGTGTTTCTGTGTAAAGTCTGAACCTGTGTCTCATTAGACTTGGTTGTGTTTCTGTGTAAAGTCTGAACCTGTGTCTCACTAGACTTGGATGTGTTTCTATGTAAAGTCTGAACCTGTGTCTCACTAGACTTGGTTGTGTTTCTGTGTAAAGTCTGAACCTGTGTCTCATTAGACTTGGTTGTGTTTCTGTGTAAAGTCTGAACCTGTGTCTCACTAGACTTGGATGTGTTTCTATGTAAAGTCTGAACCTGTGTCTCACTAGACTTGGTTGTGTTTCTGTGTAAGGTCTGAACCTGTGTCTCATTAGACTTGGTTGTGTTTCTGTGTAAAGTCTGAACCTGTGTCTCACTAGACTTGGTTGTGTTTCTATGTAAGGTCTGAACCTGTGTCTCATTAGACTTGGTTGTGTTTCTGTGTAAAGTCTGAACCTGTGTCTCATTAGACTTGGTTGTGTTTCTGTGTAAAGTCTGAACCTGTGTCTCATTAGACTTGGTTGTGTTTCTGTGTAAAGTCTGAACCTGTGTCTCATTAGACTTGGTTGTGTTTCTGTGTAAAGTCTGAACCTGTGTCTCATTAGACTTGGTTGTGTTTCTGTGTAAAGTCTGAACCTGTGTCTCATTAGACTTGGTTGTGTTTCTGTGTAAAGTCTGAACCTGTGTCTCACTAGACTTGGTTGTGTTTCTATGTAAGGTCTGAACCTGTGTCTCATTAGACTTGGTTGTGTTTCTGTGTAAAGTCTGAACCTGTGTCTCACTAGACTTGGTTGTGTTTCTATGTAAGGTCTGAACCTGTGTCTCATTAGACTTGGTGTATTGCTGTAAAACATTTGAACATGTTTACCAAGTGCTGGATATCCAAGTTCTCCAGACCTAAAGGTCTTTTATATTTGGACATGCGCCCTAATATAACCGACTAGGTTGAACGTGCGCGCCTCGCCAAAACGAGATAAAATTTTATTTAAAAAAAAACCAAGGGCTGGCCTTTTAGTATTCGACGCCCGGGCGAGTAGTTGGACATGTCTCTTCCCCCCCCCCCCCTCCCCACACTTGGATTCATTTGCATTATCCAAGTACGAACACCTTTTTTATCTTTCATATTAGTGCCGTTATCGTAGCCCTGCCCGAGGCAATCCTGTAATTAAAGTCCGTTTTTGCCAATGTTTTTTTAACAACATTTCTGATACGGCACTTGTGACGAGAGTGAGCAATGCTTTGAGCATTTCTCCTGACTCTGAGAGTTAGCCTTTTCGTTCTTGACAATGGATCAGTAAGCAAATATAAATTTAAATTTCATCTTTTTTTTTTAAGTATACACCGGAGAATATGCCTTAACAAAAGTTAAAACTTTGATCTCGTGCCCTCATAGTGCCCTTTCTTTTAACCCCCACGGTCCCAGTCACCCCGCTCTAATCACTTTGCCCGAAGGCCGACCCTGTACAGTTTGCCAATAGGCTTGAGTGTTTCTCTGTACGGTTTGGTGTCTCATTAGACTTGTGTATGGTTCTCTCTCATTAGTCGACAGTGTATGCTCTTAACACGTTCACAACATGTCCTTATGGGAAAAGTCTTTTTAGTTTAGGCAGAGATTAAAAGATTAATCATTTCAGAGGACGCGATGTTTAATAGTGACTGGTAAATGGTAAACACATGATGTGAGAATGTTATTGACTGGTAAATGGTAAACACATGATGTGAGAATGTTATTGACTGGTAAATGGTAGAGGTTGTCTCATAACATATAATGCCGTAGGGGAGTGAAGTGTTAGAGGCTTGACCATACTAGGACCAGCTTTGAGAGGTGGGGGTGATCAGTTCCCTTCCTCACTGCCTTTGCCTTGCCTAACTTAAGAGAAGAACAAGGTACCCATTTATAGCTGGATAGACTGGAGCATGATGCCATCAATGTTTCAAACCCGCTCTAACCATTCACCGAATCAGATGGATACTGACTGATATATGTTAAAATATTTTCAACACCGAAATGTCTGAAAATGTCAAATAATTAGTGAGAGAACCAGTGCGTCAATAAAATTAATTATCAGGCTAACAAGTAGGCAAAACAATTAGATAAAAGGAGAAGAATAAAAATAACATTTTAGATATTCTAAATAACACCAGACACTACAAAAACCAGCTCTGTCTTACCATGGGAAGATGAACATACCAGTTATTCAAATATTTGTTTTTACTCCTGTTGTCTAAATGTTGTCCCTTCTATTTTTTTTTTGGTCTGTCCCTGACGAAGGCCTTGTTCTTTCTCCTAGTAATATGTATTACAATTTTCTTTTTCGTCCATTCTACCGTTTTACTGCTGCAGTCCTCCTGATATACTTATATTGTCCAAATGTGTTGTTTTTCTCTTGAATGGTGATAATCTGTCTGCTCGAAGTTCATCATCACCTTCATTTCCACTCATTATAAAGCATTGAACAACCCCCCCCCCCTGCAAGTGGTCCCTTACAAGAAGCCGGCACCAAAGCATGTATGTGCTCCTGCTGCAGTGGTTTCTGTAGCAGTTTATTTTACATGATGAGGTTGCAAACCCCATGCACAATCATCAATATATATATATAAAATCCCAGCTTTTTCTGTCAGTAACACTAAGGGATGCAACTTTGGTCGAAAGTTAGACATTAATTGTATTGTTTCCCTTATATGTACTCTCCCGAAAATAGTAACACTTACCAAAGAAGAATGCGCAAATCACGGTGTGCATGAACAGTTTGATTATGCTGTATGGAAAGAAGTCAACAACACAACTGATAAACAGTACATGAACTGGAGACAGGAAGATGAGGAGTTCCATGATTTAAGTTGTACCAGATTAAAACAACAGCTAATCAAGATGCTCTTCTGTCATGTTCAGACTTTTAACATCAGATGTAAAACAAATATTTAAAAAAAAAAATACTTGTCAATAAGTAAAATTGACGTTAGGTATTGGTGCTTTTGAATTTAATTCCCGTCTTATGATGGGCTTTGACACTAGTCTCATATTAGTTGCCTTGTACGACATGCCCGAGGAAGCAGTAGTTCTAGTATTTTGTTTTCTCATCAGAGACCCCCAGGAGCAACACAGGACTGTCATGCATATGTTTACAAGATTTTATTTCTGTACAGATTTCCACTTTGGTACCATTTAGCATTGTGCTTATTATTGTATGGAAGCTTATGTGTTATTTATGTTCTTGTTGCAGAGTTCAACATGTGAAGATGGCACCCAGCATTCTCCCTCTGATTACCATGAACAGCTGGAAAGGTTAGCTGAGATTGATCATCAGCAACAAGTGGCGGTACAAGATATGGAGCAGCTACGCAAAGAACTAGTCATTCTACTTAAAGGCAAGGGGAGGGAAGGAGATGCAGCTCTTAAGAGACTAGACAAGATCACAGATGAAGAAAAGGTGAGAATCATTTGCAGTTTGAAGAAGGATGATAGATGTTTAAGAAATCTTCCTTTACTTGTATTTTTGGGGAGAGGGAGCAAGGGGTATGGGGTGGGATGTTTTGGGGATTTTGACTGATGTAAAATTTTGTGACAAGTTAAATAGAGAAAAGTGAATGGCATCATTTGCAACATGTTTCTTTGGTGCAGTGATGAAGAACATTAACTGTGTGTAAGCAGACTGAACCATTATATATTTTGTAAATATAAATGCACACTGAAATAGAAAATTACTTGGCTAAAGAATGACATATTGTAAGATATGACAAACTAATGTTTCTGTAAGATGTAGTTAGCGAGATAATCTTTGACACAGAATAGATATTGATTTCTGCTGCATTGTCTATTTAATGAAAAACCATAATATTGATTAATTTTTTTGGTTCATCATATTTGGAATGGAATCGCAGCCCTATAAACATACATTTCTACTGGTAACCTATCAGAATTGACCAGGCTAGCTAAATGGACATTGATTTCTGAACAAGGGTTGGAATATCCATGTAACTGTGGTGTGAAATTGTCTACACAAAAAAGGCATGAAAATTCACAAGACAAAAAAAAAATAATGCATGTTTACCAGAAAATCAAAGCACATGGTTTCTTAAGATAAGACATAGTAAATCTTTGCTGGGATTCAGTGCTCAGCATGAAGAATATTGATGTTGATCTGACTGATAATGATTTCAGTTACTTCTTAGATGAAAAAAGAGATGCCATCGAGTTTCTACCTGCCAGTGTAAAAGCAATATGGGAAAATCTGGATAAAGTACTATACAAAGCTAGACTCATTTCATTTTTCTCTAGGCTACGTTATAAACCTCTGTAATAGTGGACCTTCTTCCATCTTGAGTTATTTTTGTTGACTTGTCATTGTTGTTGTTGAAGATTTTTTTACCTTAAAATATCTACCTGATTCGGTATCTGGTTCTATGTTCAAACCCCCTTTATTTACCTATTATGATGTGTTGAAGGGTACAGTGTTAACTGTTCATAGCTCCTCCTGCGGGCCCTGGTAATGTGTGAGTGGTGTTATTTATTGGTTGTATAATCAATAGGCTAGAAGGTGCAGCATTACGTGGAATCCTATTATTGTTACCATTTACTTCACATTAGTTGCTTTCTTCGTTTTTTTTTCCAGTGACAGGAAATATTTGTGGGCTTAGTGTACTGTTACAAATATCTCTTAGAATTGTTATGGTGTTGCAATAAGGTGCTTTTTTACTAGTGTCATGGTTCATGGTTTTTGGTGTTGCAATAAATATTAGCCTGCCAATTAATCTTTTGGGTAACAATGACTGGGAAACGGCAGTAGACCTATCTGGACTAGGGACATATTCCAGAATCATTAGAAAATATCAAAGACGACCAGATATAATACTACACTCTTACCAGATTATAATGACTGAGCTGAAAGTGCCACTAGAATCCAGAGAATGTGCACTTTAACAATGGCAAACTATAATTAGCTGTTAAGCAGAAAGGAGACATCAAATTACCTCTTGATGTAATGCCCTGCTTAGAATTTCTTATCATTGCCAGATATAAATGTACACTGAAATGGGAAATTAACTTTCTAAAGAAATGCACTTTAGGATTATGGCACACTACAATATCTGTAAAATGAAAGGGTGAAATTAACTGATTCAGTCTTGCATACAGTGGATATCTTGATTTCTGCTGCCTTTTCCAATTAATCAATAGCCAATATATGTTTTTGTTTGTTCACTGTTATGGTTGGAATGGAAACCAACCCTACAAACATGCATTTTGTCAGGCCTATCCAGTTAGTCTCCCCATGTTACATCACAGCCACAAGACTGATTCGAAAAACATTTTGGAAAAATGGAAGTCCATATAATACTGGTCTTTTGAATCTGTGTAAAGTGCCAGGCATGAAATGCTAGGAATATTAATTGAATGGCTCATCTTTATGAGATGTTATTTTTTTGCATACATCTTACATCTCATAATTGCTTACTACCACACTGCCTACATCTGATGAACATGTAACTGCTTTCAATTTACTACTTTCAAAAGGTGCACACACATTTTATCTTGAGCTTCCAAGGAAACACACATGTGTGAAGTGGGGAATGCGTTATTAAACTCAGTATAGGTCTGCTGCACTGAGTCATTTATGAATGGAAGTAACGTGACCTTAGTGGTACATAGGAGATGACAGTGATTAAAATTCTGCTTTTAGTTGGCAAAGTCAAAAATTTGGAACCATCTGCGATTGGTACAAGTAAGTGGCATTAAATGAAAAGGAAAACTGAGAGATTGGTGAATGATGCAACGCCATGATGCCATATATTTATGTTTGATGGAAACAATTCATTGTGTTCCTGGGAGTCTTTCATAAGGAACAAAAATCGAAAAGATAATGACCATTGCTCACTCAGGCATGTCATGTGAAATGACAAATGTGATTTTGTGCATGACGTTGGTAACGTGATAATGTGAAATGATTTGCCACAGAAACCACCACTGACAGTATGCTGAAGTGCTTTGTTGCAATCTTCCTGTTATTGGCCTGTGCTCCATGAGTGAAAAAGGAGAACAAGAAGAAAAGTGAACCTGTATTTGGAACCTTTCTAATGTGAAGGATCTAACATGGAATACCAATTTGGATGTCCCTTCTGATTTTAAAGCTTGCACAAGTTGGCTAAAGAACTTGAAGTATACCATGATGTACAAACATATTTAACACTAGAGTAACATGCTGCATATTTTCATTTTATACCACATTATATTTGTATGTTATGTTAACTTTGATTTATAAACAAGGTTCAACGTTAGCTTTTCAGACAGTTGAATATATGAATTAGGGTATGTCCCAGTTAGTTTATATAATTGACACTGTACTGGGGGGCGTACTTAAAGTATTTGGCACTTGAGGTGGATCCTTCCTTTGGCATATACACACACACACACCCCCACCCCCTTTTTGTGTTCATAACTAAACACACAGAAAAACACTGCAAGTAGATTGTGAAACTTTACAGTACTGTCATAATAGTGTCCGATGGCACCCCTTCCCCCCCAATCCATGGTTGTCACCTGGGGCGCACTGCCCCATACATGCCCCTTATTAAGCCACTGACTACACTGTATGAATTTAAGTATGTGTGAGTGTATGTGCAAGTTTTTTTTTTTCTATTTTGGAGCAAGCATGTACTTGTTTGTGTATGGGTGTGCATGTGTACTTGTACATGCATATAGTTTATTTTAATAAAAATATAAAAATTACAGAAGCGAGCAGAGTCTCTGGAGAGCATTGCTGGAGAGCTCCAAGCAAAAGTCATTGCCCTCCAGAAGGAGAAGGATATCTTATATGACCAGATTAGTCAAATAGGGCAGAGGCAAGACAAAGGAGGTCATTCAGCAAACATAGCAGCTGCAAGAGAACGACATGAAAACCTGGAATTGAAGGTACCAAAGACACATGTTAGGAACACAACTAGTACAACGTTACTTTGGATGTTATTGTTGTTGAATTCATTTCATATTCTTGACTTCCTTACAATTTCTGCACAATTTCACGTAAACAAATTTATTTATTTTATTCAAATTCTGTTTATTTCAGTTTTGACATTAGCTTAATTCATACAAATGTTTTCATTTGCTTACAAGATTTCTGTAGCTAGTACAAATTCTTATTCAGTACATTTAATTATCTTATTAGATTTTAAAATTAGTGATGAATTTGTACACACATGTTTATATAGCAATATAGGCAGTAATATCTGCAGTATTTGCATTAGTTTGCTAAACTTTGCTAGAATTTATATTATCAGTAGCACTCATACAAGGAATACTATTTTCTGTAATTCTGCTTCTGTTACAGCCTGCAGCTTATCCGTCAGAATTGGAACTTACAATATAATTTTGTTTTTATTCATGTTTATAGGTAGTTTTGAAAAAATATGAAATAATGAAAAAAAATTATTATTTGTTTAGGTTCATCTGTTTTTCCTTACAATTAAGTGTAGTTGTTTCTTTCTTCATTTCTTCTTTTAATTTTTTTGCACATATTATCCTGTTCTTGATTTTATTATTGTCTTATTGTTTATCTTCTATTACATATGTCAGTTTTTCTCATATGTCTGTGAAATCTAGTGACACTTAAGTCTGTAAATACAAGAGCAAATTTAGTGACAAAACATTTGCCAAGATAGGTAAGACCATCAGCAGTTGGCAGACATACAACATACTTACATAGTAGGTGGAAGGGACAAATAATGATACACTCAAGGGACCCCCAACACAGTAACTTTACATAGCAGCTGTTGTGTTGTCACGTAAGATGCCAGATTTGGTTGAAAAACATATCTGCCTTTTGGTGGCATCATCATCACCACCCTTCAGCTCCCCAAGGAGCATAGGACGTCTTGTGATAGGAGGACTTGGCATGAGTTTGTTGAAGGTCTTGGGGGGGCTGAAGGATGCTCAATGAATACAGTAAATATGATTATTTCAGATTTTTATAAAATTACACAAATAGAATTTTAAATTAATCAGTTTAAAATATGTCATAAAATATATGATCAGATGTTACCATTAAGCAGATGTCAACAACTGAGTTTGTGATCCACAGTTATAGACACCATTTTTGCCAATTTTAACCAGTCACCATCGAACAGAACATTTGTATCCATTAATTTAAAAAAAAACATTGTGTGTCTGTTGAGAACTGATAGTCACAGGCTTCAAGAGCACCCATAGTGGGTGCATTGGATATGGATAATGGAAAGATACTGAGGACAATTAATGATCGCCTGTGAGAGAATAACACTACAATCAATGAATCATGAAGGCTAAGATTGCTGGAATTTGGCATAAAACGTAAGACCAGGGATGGGCGTATGATAGGATGCATCCAGCATGTCTACAACCAGCGCGCAACAGGAACAATTATCATTCATGCCCTTTGACATTTGCTGAGGGAGACTGAGCACCTATGTGTTTGCCTGAAGTGCAGTAATGTAGATTCTGATCAACAATAACCATAACAGGAAAATGTTGCTTTATTTGTTTATATAAATATATCTCCATGTATGGTCTTTGTATTTGTTTCTTTTTTTGTTGTTGATTGATAACGTTTCTGTGTAAGTTAATTGTTTGCTTCTCTCAGAATACTTCTTTATCTAACTAGAATCTCAGTTTAAATACCATTGTCTGTTGATATATGATAAATACGATTTTGCACACTCATATCAAAATTGTACCTGCATTCGTTATTTATAAAAGAATGCCATGTCTAACGTTTGGAACTTCATTAAGGAAATGCCTCAGCCATATCCTTTGTATAAGATGGCCAGTTACAATAACATACATAGAGCTATGGAAGTTACCTAGATACCAACCAGTACAAGTAGAGATTAAAGAGTAATAATGGAGGTGGGTAGTACATAGCCTCAGGAAATGACCAACTGGTATAATCAGACATACCATTAACTGAAAAGGAAAGAGAAGAGTGAGGAGGCCAAAGAGAGCATGGAGAAGATAAGATAGGAAACTCTTTACAGAGCGATACAACAGGAAGCAATCTGATCATCAGAAGAAGTCCCCCCATCCGACAAGTGTTTCGGCCCTATATACACCTTCCAAGAGGAAGTAAAAGTGAATGGAACTGCATTGGCAGAGCTGAAGAAAAAGGTCCAAAATTGAAATGATAGGGAGCAACCACTGGTCCTATATTCTGTTGAAAAGGCAAAATATTGATGATGATGATGATGATAAATAATTATAAGATGCAAGTTCTCAGAAACAGATTATAAGATGTCATTTTAAACATTTTATTTTAACCAGCGTCAGTAGACAGTTTGTACTATTTAATAATAGGAACACACTAATAAAATCATGCAAGTGTTTTTTTAAAATCTGAATAAGAAGGCAGGAAATAGAGCCATTCATCTATAACTATTTAATGGCTAGTTCTTTCAGACTTCCAGTATGTCTGAAGCTGAATTTTGCCATCCAGATACCATCACCAGTGATTTGGCGTTTACAAACAGTAATTTGTAATATTTGCTCTGAAGTTAAGTAATTCGTTATCCTTCAGTTTCCTATGGAGTGCAGGCCGTCAACAAAGAAATGCAAAGCCTTCCTGCCCTGTGCCATACTGTCATGTACTTTCAAAATCTTTTGAACATTTAGGTTAAAATGATGTAATTTTTTTTTTCAAAGTTATGTGAAGATTCTTAACCAGTATCTACATTCCTTTCTCATAGACAGAATTTCATTGTATATTTTGTGTTGTCATTTTATCATGCAACCAGGATTAGATTGCATAACAAGATCTGATGTGTTTCTATCTCTGGGTGTTGCAAGAATTTATCTGTTTCTTTTGACAACCAATTTGATATTCCAGAATGAAGTTGCACAGCTGTCTTGCTCAGAGAGTAAACTTTTAGCAGAGCGTATCCACTTGTATGAACAGCTTGAAGACTGGAAAACCCAGTACGAGTATCTTAAACAGCAACTGGACATCCTTACTATGGCTCAGAGCCAACATAAACAGTCACCTCCATTGAAAGCAGGCGCCTCTGAAGGTCTCTCAAGTGGTAACTCATCTCCAACATCTTCCAGCTCTCAGTTGATCAGAAAGCCCTCAAAAGACAGAAAGTCAAAACCACGAAGTGGGGATGATCCTAGGGAAACTAAGCGCAGGAGAAGCAGCAAAGATGCACCATTATCTGATGATACTCATAATGGTTTAAAAAGTGTAAAAAGTTCAGGGGACATCGTATTAGATACCGGTCAGCAGAGTTTCATGATAAACTTTAAAAGTAGTGATGACACACAGTCTGCGGATGAAATTGAGGAAATGAAAAAGACTCTGAGGACCACAGAAGCTCAGTTACAAATGCTCAGGGAAGAAAATTTTAATCTGCATGATCAGTTGAAGCAATGTGCTCTGGAAAAAAGCTCAGAAGCTGAAGCAGATCAACAGTGTCTTTTAGACAAGCTGGAGATCCTGGAAGGAGAAGTAGGGCTCCTACGCAAGGAAAATGGGGCACTTGCACAGAGATTAAAACAGCGTATGGAAGAATACCAAGAAGAGCTTAATCCTAGAGTGACTGAGCTTGAAGACTACTGTGAAGATCTTCAAGAAAGACTCCATGCATCTGAAGTTACAGAGCGTCAGCTGCGTGATAAATTAAGGTCAGTGGAGCAAAACATTTATGATGCTGAGGGCAATGAGATGGCTGTCAGAGAGAGGTATGAAGAACTGTTAACCAGAGAAGCTGAGTTCAAGAAGCAAATACAAGAACTGCAGAGGACTGGACGAGAGCTTAGAGATATTGTCTTGGATAAGGACATTGTAGAACACGCACTGAGGGACAAGGTACGACTTCCAGCTTGACTTCTTGTACATTTATTTAACATCTCATCTGCCTTGTTGGATTATGCCTATGTTGATTTTGGCATGCTATACCTTTTCTTTTAACTGCGTGTCACTTTGAAAAATCACTTGGAAAGATTACAGAATGGTTTCTTCTGTTGAGATCATTGAACCTGTGAACGACAAATTTGTAAATGAATTCATACAGAAATTTGACTAAAAGACTCAAAACTGTGCTTGCCTGTAAACTTGTCAGATTTTCTAGCATGTTTTCTGATGTCATGTTTTAGCTACTATTTCTGTAAAGCTTCCTTGCACCAATCAGACATGCATGTAAAGTGTGAATTTGTGTCTGTGTTGATTAAAAACCAGCATAATTTTTGAAATTTTAAATCTCTCATGCATGCAGGAGGAAAAATATAAAACAAAAGTTATAATGAATGTTTCTAAGCAAATTATAGATAAAACGAAATGCTATCTATTATTAAAACAGTTAATAGTGTTAGAAATTGTAATTTTCAAGTGATGTTTCTATTGGGGATGGAGACTACTGCTGCAGAATTGTGTGAGGTATAGCACTCTTATGCTTAAATTCTTAAGCTTAGTGGTGGGGTTCTTGAGCTTAACAGCACAGTGTACTCAATTAAAGAACTTTTAAATTTGGTTATTCTATTACAGCACTGTGTTTGAATATATGTGCACTGTGTTTCAGTCTTTACTTTTCTAACATATTTAGAATATATGTTAACTGTTACAACAAAATCAGTTCTAACTCAAGCACATTGTACAGGCCTTTTAAATTTGATCATTATTTTATCTAGAGCTCATTTTCTGTGTCCAACTCCCAGCATCAGAGTTTCTGTGTGTGATAAAATATTTATTCCTTATTCTGAATGTTGCCATTTAAGAATTTTGTGTGTGTTTTGTTGCTCAAGTATCTTTGCAGAACCTTTGTTTTAATTTTTCTTAACTCATGCACTGATAAACCCAGCAGCTTATGTTTCTTACATACTGGTAAACCTAGCAGGTTTTTGCTTATTTTTTTCTTACATTTGGTTTCTAAAGGGCTGCTGAGCAACAAATGCTGTATTCATTAAATATTTTCTGTTTAATAAGGCCTCAGATAAACTTTGCACTAGGTTTTGTTTTAATGTATCCAGTGGCAGAGTTTTTAGGGCGCTTGCGTTTTGAGGCATAGGGACGTGGTTTAAACCAGGTTGCATCACTGCATTCTATCCAGATGTAAAAATGGGTACCTGACTCAGCTCTGAGTTTTAGAAAGCAAAGGCAGTGAAGAAGGAAACTGGTCATCACACTTCATAAAGCTGAGTTGTAGTTCCAACACACCCCCCCCCCCCCCCCCCCCTACAGCAGTAACTGCTATGAAACTACCTTGACCTTGCTATCTCAGACTGGCACTATTCCCAAAAGTGATAGTTTTTGAGACTTTTACACCACAAGTTGACTGCACTCCTATTTCTGCACAAGGAAAGTAGATCAGCATTCTATTCAAGATGTTGATTTGATATATAATTGTAATTGAGTATTCTTACTGAATACAACCTAAACAAATTTCTGCATCTGTTTGACTGTTATACATTTTTTTTTACAATCTCCTCCAACACTTGGACCACCAGAATGCTTCTTTCCAGCCTTATCACTTTGGTCAGCCATTTTTTTATTGAAATAAATTAGCTCAGAATTAAACACAAAATACAAATAATGCTTAGTGCATCAAACAACCACTAATCAAAGCAAGCACATGGCAATGATTGAGCATCACATATCTCAAACACTCAGCATTATCTGTGCAGCTGTGTATTTTTCTGTGGAGTATAAGATCAATTTTCAAGTGGGATCCTGTTATAACCAAATCATACTCACAAACGTTAATATTTTGTAAATTGCATTCCTCGATATATTCATTATTTTATATCCAGATCACATTATTAACACATGAATTATATCAAAACCATGTTTTGCTCTTTCTGAAATTGGTATGCCATGTCTATAATAATTAGGTATGGAAATGAAATATTAAATTCATAAATTAGATGCTCTGTGGTTTATTTACTTTTAAACTATGCAAATATTGTTTTTTTGACCAAATGCTGGTTACTATTGCCCTGAGGTATGTTTGGACAACTATTTTAAAATGTTTTGTTTCAAAACATTTCTTTTAAAATTACTACAGTGATAGCAGTTAATGAGTATGTCAAAGTATCTGATGTAGAAAAATGTTATAAGTGTTACAGTGATGTAATTACAACTAATGCTTTTTTGCTTTAGGCAGGTGAATGTGTGCCATCCAGTAGTTGCTTCAAGAGCTCTCTACCTTTTACCTTCCAATTTTTGCTTCTTTTTATTGTTCTGTTGTCATCACTGAAAACAAGTCTTTCTGTTTGTGTCCATTTAAAAAAAAAAAAAAAAAGTAACCACTATGTGCATGTAGTTAAAGATGTAGTGTTGTTGTTATAGCAGAACTGAGTTCAGCAAATGAGATTTATAACTGCATCATAATTTAGACATTCAACATAGGCGTATTGTTAGTTTCATTATCATTCTTACTACCAGTATAGACTTTCACTTGGAAATGTATGATAGTTTTTCTTACTGTTGTTTAAGTATGAAAGTGTTAATATTCTGTTGATAAATTTAATACACGTAACATTTCGTAAATTTTATTGTGATAGTTTAAAACCAGATTGTTAACGTTTATTCAATAGATGCAATAGGCTGCCATGTCCTCATGACACATTCTAAAGAGCATTCATGTTGCTGTCCTGAAGTGGCATTAATTAGAGGCTCTAGCACAACCTCAGTTCCTTCTAAATAAAACATTTCATAACATACAGTGTGCGATATATGACTGACTTTGAAAACATTGAAAATGCCTTAATGAAGGGTTTATAGGCTAGTTTTATCCGGAATCTATAATTTCATTTTATAATTTATATATTAAGCAGTCTACTTTTCCATTGTGGAGGTTCAGAATAAAATTTATAGAGAAAACAAAAATATCTTTCCAGTTTTCTAAAGATTTTATAGTTTTGACAAGTCTGACCTGTAGTTTATGATATAATTTAAACAAATTTTCCAGCTATTTGTAGTTTAGCTTCATAATTGAATTAATACTTAATATGTGTTGTAACACAACTGAATGTTTCTGAATCAGGTTGATTTCCTACAAAAAGCTGAAGCGGCTTCTTCTAAAAGGATAGATGAGCTTGAGGCCATTGAGCAAGAGCTTCGTGAACAACTGGAGCTGAGGACAGACCCAAGAGATACCTGTCAGCGGGAAATGAACAAAATTCAAGAGCTGAAACATCAGATCACTTTCCTGGAGACAGACAACAAGGCACTGTCAGCTCGGGTAGCAGAACTGGAGGAGAATGAGGAAACACTGAGGGAGAATTGGAGAAGAGTGGCTGATGAAGATTTTAACAGAACACAATGTCTGGAAGAGAAGGTAATTATTTGAGCTCATCTGATACTGTTACTTCCCCTTGTAGTTTCAGGAGGTCCCTGAGGAGACAATGAAAGAATAAGACTACTGCTTCCTTAGGAGCATAATAAAAGACCACGGAGGATATGCATGGGCTTGTATCCTCATCATGTTAAATACACTACTAGGCAAGAGCACATGAATGCTTATATGTGGGCTTCCTGCTAGGGGACCTGCTGCAGTGGTGGCTGCATGCTCCACAAGGAGCGAAAGGGGAAAAGAAGAATACTGTTACTAGTAGCCCATAAGTCTTCCTACTTTGGTACTCTTTCACATATTGTTTGAATCTAGCAGCTTTAATCTGCACACTACTCTGGTAGATATATGAAGTTGCACACTTCTCTGGTAGATATATGAAGTTGCACACTTCTCTGGTGGATATGTTAAGCTCAGAGAAAGTGCATTGTATTTAAAACAAGTGCAGTAAAATAATTGAGACCTTGCATTAGTTGATTTGTAAGGCTGGTAGAGAAATAACGCTTCTTAAATTTCTTCTGTAGGTGAAAATGCTGGAGTCACTTAATAGGGACTTGAAGTCAAAGCTGAATGATGCACAAGAATACTACGTCATCAATACCATCCCGTCGTCTGAGAATTCACTTGCTGCTGAGCTGGCTCAGTCGCAGTCCAGACGCCCCCGTCGAGCTGCCACATTTGATTATGATGATGATGATGATGATAGTGTGGATGGACAAGATGGAGGTGATTCAGATAGTACTGAAACCTCACAGGCAGATATCGAGAGGAAGAACCTAAAGGAAAAACTGAAACAGCTTGAGCGACAATTGAGTGATGTGGCTGAAGAAAAGAACACCAGAATTGAGTTTCTACAGGAACAAATTGTTAGCCACAAGGTGAGTAAAATTTAGTATTATTTATCATTAGTAAAGCTTGTTTTAAGACCCCTTACTTAAATTGTGTGTAATACAATGGTAATATATTTACTATCATTAGCCAAAGAATGTGACAGGCATTTGTTTTTTTGTAATGTGCCTCAACTCTGTTGTAATATTGTCTACCAATGTTCATTCATCAAGAAGAAAGTTCCCAGTCTATGCTCAACATGTGTGTGATCTTTCTAGCTAAGGGTTAGTAGCCTCCTTCAGTCATAACAGACCATGGAATTGTCCACCCTTGAGGTGATAGCCCTTGGCTGCTTTTTTAACCTGGTATTCCTTTCAGCTTGTTCTTATCTCTTCTGCTTGTTGCAAGAGCTTCGTTTTGCCCATTCTAAGGTGGTGCCAAATGAAGCCACTTGATGCGATCAGCAGCTTTATCCTCCCAGGTTCCTGGATTTATGTCCAGTGCCTTAATGTCTCTCTTGCATACATCTTTGAGTCTTTGCTGTTGTCACTCAGCTTTCTTTTGCCAGTTGTACGAAGACAATATCTTTGGGGATGTGACCATTTTCCATGAGGCGAACATGGCCAAGCCAGTGTAATCTGTGCTTTCTAAGCAGTGTAGACATGTTTGAAGGCCAGTATGTGACAGCACGTCAACATTTGTCATTTTGTCCTTCTAGCTAAAATTGCTCTATAATTCAGCTAAGAAACAAATTACAGTCAATTGCTTAATGGACCTCCAGTAAAATAATTCAGCAAAGAACATGTTGACCAACCATGCACAGCTTGCTTATGGTGCTGGTCATCTCCAAGAAAATGACTTCTCCAGAATCAAAGTAAATCGATCAGCTTTAAAACAGGTTAATAGATTCAAATCATAGGACAGAAAATTTAAAGGCAGAACAAGTTGAAATACCTTGGAGTAACATTTGATCGTGGGCTATCACATAAGCACCATGTTGATCACATCATACAGAAGTGCAAGAGAGATCTGGCAGCCCTAAAAACAATGGCTACAGCGCACCTGGAGTAGAGACTACTGTCTCTCCTGTATCATCAGCAAGTCTTGTTTGTAATCGAGTTTGGCCTGGGAATATTCACGCTGTCAATATCACAATGTGAACGACTGGAACGCATTCAAAATGAAGGGATGTGTATAGTCTTGGGCTGTACGCGAGATACCCCCATTGTGATGATGTGGCACATGCTTGGATTGCTAACAATTACTGAATTAGATCCAGATATACAATGGCCCAGGTAAAAGCGCATATGCGAGTAACCACAGACAAAAGGCATCCCCTGCATGGGAACATAGCTGACGCCAAAGGAGCAAGAATAAAGAGAGGGATGTCATGGATGGTGCAGGCAGAGGAGACAGGTGACCACAGTTGAAAATATATTAAAGGGAGAAGAGTGGAGTAAGTCAGATGAGAGCTGGATGAATTACCAGCAAGTCATCATAGGCCTTGGTAGAGAGTGCAGAACTTGGGCCAATGGGAGAGCAGAGCTGTAAATTGATCAGCTTGTAAATGTTAATGCTGGGGATGATGATGTCATTGTGTACACAGATGGGTCTATAATCCATGGTAATAAATCAGGATTGGGCTTCTCTGCTAGAGTAAAGGCCAGAACCGTCGCTGAACATAGTGGGGCTTACATGATAACAACCTCCAGCATGAGAATGGAGGTAGAGGCAGTTACTGCTGCCTGATGGCTGTCTGAGACTTTATTAACAAAGGCAGTTTCAGACTCACAATTCATGCTTCGAAAGGTCCAAAATGGATGGCTCTGACATGAATGGAAAACCTCCATAGAAGCATCGAATCTTCAAGACCTGATATGGATTACTGTCCTGGTCATGCAGGGGTACACGGCAATGAAAGAGCTGACATACTAACTTCAAGAGCACCCAAAGAAGGTGCATTGGACATGGATAAGAGAGAAATACTGAGGGCGATTCATGTTCGTCTATTAGAGAATGACACTGCAATCGATGAATCACCAAGGCTAAGACTGCTGGAATTTGCATCAAACGTAAGACCAACAGTGATGGATGAATGAGAGGACGCAACTGGCGTGTATACAACCAGTGCACAACAGGAACAATTAGCATTCATACCCATTGACATTTGCTGAGGGAGACTGAACACCTATGGATTTGCCCGGAGTGCAATGACGTCGATTCTGATTAACATTAACATTAGAAAAATCCTAGACAGGTGAATAACATTGGATGGAAGATACCTCTCTGCGGTAAAAAGTAGAATTCCCAGGTAAAATCAGTAAACCGTAAATTGAAAAGTATTTTATGCAACAACTCTTTGTCAGTGGAAGTCAAAAAGATAGAACCAATCCTGATATATGGAAGTGAGTCATGGACAATTAGTATACAAGTAGGAAAAACACTAGAGGCCACAGAAATGTGGTTTTACAGAAAAATTTTAAAAATAACATGGACAGCTAAAAAGAGTAATGAGGATGTCCTGACAGAGACCAATGCACAAAGGAAGCTTATTACTCAGGGTAGAAGAAAGAATTGACTTTCTTCAGGTGTGTTATAAGAAGAAGAAAGGTAGAATATATTGTGACAACAGGAAAGATTGAAGGAAAAAGAGGCAGGATAACAAAGAGAAGGTGCTGGACAGTTTGGCATGTATCAACAATAGAACTGATAAACAGTACCAGAGACAGGAAATTGTGGAGAGACATCATCACCTACGCAACCAGGCATGAGCGCTTGTATAAATAATACACATAAAGATATATTTCAGGCATTCGTGCGAAAAAAAGAAGTCGAAAACTAGACAACAGAAAAACAACAGAAGTGATAGGCTTACCGGAGACTTGAACCCAGGACATTCAGAACAACAACACTGTCTAGCTATGGGAGAGAATTGCAACTATCCTCTCTGCCAACTAGGCACCTGGTGGACCTTCGAAATGACAATGTTATCATTTGGAAGGTCCTGGGCTCGAGTCTCTGGTAATCTTATGACTTCTCATGTTTTTCTGTTAACTAGTTTTCTATTGAGAAAACAAAAACTATGATAATTAGCAAAACAGACGGTAAACCCACATTAAAGATAAGCGTAAATGGGAAAATCCTGGAACAAGTCAAGAGCTACGTATATCTTGGTCATATAATAACAGAAGATGGTAGATGTGAAACAGAAATCAAGAAGAGAATAGGAATGGCCAAAGCTACATTCAACAACATGAAACATATACTGACATCCAAACAGTTATCTCACAAATTAAAACTGAGAATCATAAAGTGTTATATATATTCTGCATTTCTGTATGGTGCAGAAACATGGACGATGAATAAGCATTTGGAAGAAAGAATTGAGGCTCTTGAAATGTGGATATATAGAAGAATGGGGCGTATCTCATGGAAAGAGATGAAAACAAATAAGGAGGTCCTAGAAAATCTAGGTATAAAAAGAGAACTAATGAGGGAGGTCAAAGTTCGGCAGCTAAAATACTTTGGCCACATAAAAAGGCATAACACCTTGCAGAAGACCATAACAAAAGGGAGAGTTGAAGGCAAACATGCAAGGGGAAGACAGCGCTATAAGTGGGAAGATAACATCAAAAGATGGACAGGAAAGAGTCTATCAGAGTGCACCACCAAGACGAGAGACAGAAGACGTTGGAGATCCATTACAGCCAACCTTCGTTGTGGAGATGGCAACTGATGATGATGATGATGAGTTTTCTACTTCTTTATTTCTCACGAGTGCCTGAAACATATCTTTATGTGTATTATTTATTTACTGTTTACAGGCCACAGGTTTCCCCTTTTTGTTTATTTAAATGGTGCTTGAGGAAGAATTATTTAATGTGAACATTTTTGGCAGATGATTTTTCATTTTATTGGGCGATGAAGGTAGTAGTACCTCCTTTCTGTATAATGCCTTGCTACAAAGTTGGTTGACAGTTCCTCACAAGACATAGTGATGGTTTTTAATAATCTTTCCATCTTTGGTAAGATACATGAACCCCTGCATTGTGGTAAAATAGCTGCAACATTTCCCACTTCCAGAACTTTAAAAAAAAACTGGTTATATAACGCCATTTAACATTTGTATGTTCTTCTTTCTTCTTCTTTGCCTTTCAGTCCCTTTTGAAGCATATATATTCATCACCTATTTCTCTAATCTTCCTGTCCTGTGCCATCCTCTTCACTTTTCATGTTCTCCCAGTAATTTTGATTTTCTACCTCACATTCTCTTCTCATGTGATTTGGACTCTTCTCATGTGATTTGGACTCTTTTTTCCTTTTGCCCTTGGGACTCCATAAAAGTTGAAAGTTCAAGCCCTCTGATTCAGCATACCAACTTTAAACTAGCTCAAAACAAAATGTCTAGCTTGGTTGTGAGTTTTATTATGTGTATTGCATTGCTGTTTTTTTTTTCAAACACCTTTTTTCTTCTGCTTCTTACACTTTTAGATGTCAGCTTGAATACATTTAACTCTTTAAGTCCCAATCGACTTTATAAAGGCTCAGGGGTTAAACGCGCTTGGCCCAATCGACTTTAAAAAGCCTTTAGTATATGTGCCTCTGTTTGAGACTGTTTTTAATTATAACTACCCACAAAGTCATTTCCGACTGCAAGTACATTCTTTTAAATACCGCACGTGTTTAAGAGTGAACGTGTTTCTGTTTTGAGATATTTATTTTAGATTTTTAAAGCGATTTTTTAAGCGCATATCCTCCATTTTACGTTGAATAACTAATCATTTTTTTTAAGCGCATATCCTCCATTTTACCTTGAATAACTAATCATTTTTCAATGAAAGCTTTTATACTTGTAGCCCAAGAGTAAAGTACATCCAATTACCTTCAGTTTCATATACAACAACAAAGTTATTTATGCATATGAACATTTAAAAAAATTATTTCCAAACAACAACAATAAAAACGCGCTGGGGTGGCCATTTTTGCTTGGGCCAAACCCACTTTCTTGCTTGGGACTGAAAGAGTTAAAGAAATAATTGGTCAGCCTCATATTTTTGGGTATCTCCATAGAGTTGGTCCAGGAAAACAATGAAAACAGCCACATGTGGTTTCTCTGTTCCTCCCATGTTGGGCACTTTTGCAGCAGATGTTCAGCAGTCATCTTATTGGTACCACAGTTACACTCATTAGTATTTCTTATCTTTAGCTTGTTACATAGATAATTATCCCAGTCTGTTGTGGCCTGTGCTGAGTCTGAAGATTACCACTGTTAAAACATGTACTTACAGGAGAATGAGATCAAGCTGAGTGAAACAATAGCAGAATTTGAGATGACGGAGAGAGAGCTGCGGGCAAAGCTTGCGTTATATGAAAGTTCAGAGATCACAGTGGAGAAGATGCTCAAATACCAGAGTAAGATTGAGGAGCTAAGAACCTCTCAAGTAAGTTGCCTGCACTTGGTTTTTTACTTATTCTCATTTTACTTGAATGAACATTTGTTTGGGTTACTTATCTCCCTTGAACAGTGTGGATATTTGTGCATATTACTTATCTCCCTTGAACAATATCCCAGAAGTTTGCTGCCACTAAAGTGAGCAGCAGTCAAAAGTCAATGTCTTTAATGTTGTGCTACTTTGAGCAGAATATTTCACAGTATTCGTGAGATGGCACATTTGTTGTAATGTGAAATAAATTTATAAAAATTAATTTAAAAAATCAGAGGAATTGCAATAGATGCAACAAGAAGCTTTTTTTAAATGGGCTTATGCATAATATTGACAAAGCACCTGGAGCCAGAAATGAAAATATTTAGGAAGACATGGAAAAACGTAACTAGGCATGAGTTTGCTGAAGACCTGTGCTACTTTGGGAGCTTCTGAAGAGAAAAGTGCCTTTTTAACATTTCCTCTCTCACATTTCAGTACTGCATAAGCCATGTTTAACATTTATAGAATGGTCTCATTACTAGCATGGTCTAGGTCTATAGTTAAACAGAAAATCTCTATGTTTGAAACACTAAAAACAGGAATTGCACCAATACTTCATTTTAAGTGAAGAAATTATTGCACACTTTGTTTTTGTTTTCCTTTTTGACACTTTTTCCCCCAACATTGTGATTTTTTTTTTCTTACTGAATTGTCTGTTTATCAGGAATCTCTGCTGGACCAGATAGAGAGTATGGAAAACCAAGGGATGACCTTGCAGGAAAAAATGCAAGAAATGGAGAGAACCTTACGCGGGAAGATTGTAACCTTAGAGGTAAGTGCCATGCTTTTGATTCAGTCCTCTCTCCCTAACCCTCATATAATATAACAATGTGAGAGTCACCTTATTAATTCTGAAGCAGAAATTAAAAAGCAGAATAAATATTTAGACTCTGTATTAACTCTTTGACTCCGCAATTTGTTTCCACCCTGTGCCGTAATTTTAATTCATGATAGACTAAAAACAACGCTCAGAGAGTTGTTTTGGCACAGGTGTTAAATCTGACCAACGCTCTGAGCGTTGTTCTGGAGTCAAAGAGTTAAGCCCATCTAAAATTTTTTTTTAAACAAAATATGTATAATCTTTCTGTAATGGGTTGAAAGAATTTTAGCCAGGCCAGCTAAACATTTTCACAAGCGAAAAGATGTAACATTTTTCTTACAAACTTTTTCCTTCCACTGTTGCAGTGAAGCATAGTGGGGAGGTAAAATTTGCGTTCTTGAGCAAAGTGTGTCACGTTGATTGCTGTGAGCCCGTATCGTTGTAGGATGTCTACAATGTTGTCTATCCATCTGCCTCATGGTCTTCTCTGTACCCTGAACCAGTTCTTCTACTGTAATAGGCACATAGTGGTAATTTATCGGGCGCCATTCTAAACATTTTTTTAAATGTAGAAAAATATCCTGTTCAGCATCTGATGGGTTATAATTAGGATATATAGTGTCTGTAATGTTAGGCAGTATGTTCGATTGTTGCTGTTTGCTAATGGAGTTATGCCTCCTGGCCAGTTATTCTGTACAGAGTACATGTAAATTTCCAGATTGTGTGTGTGTTTGTATAGGTCTGTATCCTTTTATCTGAAATCCTTGGGGAAAGCTTTGTCGGAAACCAAATTTTTTGGTTTTCAGATGTTGCCAGAATCAGCCAGTGGAGCCCAAGTTGCCATAGAAAAGAGCCCCACTCTCAATACTTTAACATTTGCTGTTGTTTTTTTTGTTTTTGTTAATACAGTCTCAATATCTGTCACACATTAAATTTTGTTTTTAACGTGAAATACAATTAGGATACTATATTTTTCTCCTAAGCCTAGATCTACACCCAAGTGCTAAGCCGTTTACTGTGACCCTATTTTGAGCGTTTAGTTTTCTTATAAATAATAAATGGCTACAAATCTTGTAACAGTGACAGCTAATGCTATACTTAACCATAACTTTAACCCCGTTTTGAGCATTTTCGAAATAATTATTGACACAACAGCGAAAAACTGGGGTTGTTATGAATCGTGAGTTGGGCAACATGGCGGAGTGTGTCCAGTATTTTTTATAATTGAAATGGTAGGATTAAATTATGTAGTAACATTTTTTGTTAAGAAAAACATTTAAAAAAAAAAAAAAAAAGACGGCTGACCACGCTGTAAAAGGCGATGACAGTAGACAAGGTCTGCCTTTTTGCCCAAACGGCTATTGAAATGGATGTGTAACCATATTGCTCTAACACATTGTAAAATACCCAATATTAACACTAACCATAACCTACCCCACACCCTATTTCTGCTTGACTGTGCATGCAAACTCCTCGGCTTAGAGGCTTTTTTTTTTTCAATTGAAAATGCGCCAATGGTCGTAGGAAATTTTGGACAAGTCAGGTTCTTGATTGGCAAACATTAGCGCATTCAATCCACCAACGCACCAGAAGACAAAAAAAATGCAGACACAGATGTAACCCTAACCCTTCCCTCCACTCTGCCTCAGTGCCACCCCCCGAACTCTTAACTGGTACCATCCCCCACCCCTCCCCCTTAAAATGCCATCCAGAAATTAACCAAAAATGCAGAAAGTAGACCTAACCCCAACCCTCAAACCTCATCTGCCCACTCCACCCCAGTACTGCCCCCCCTTTTCACTGGCACCCTCGCACACACACGTGCTCGCACGCACACACACTATAAATGCCATCCAGAAGTGAATTGCAGCTGTAACTGTATAACGCCATGAAGTTATATACATTTTACATAGTTATAGCCCCACTTGACCAATTGGCGGCCTTCAGTCTACTGTCATTCTCAATGGCCAGCCCCATGTTTGAACATTTGTATCACACAGTAACACTTACGTCAGCATGTACTGCACTTACACAGTACTTTAAATGACATGGGCCAGAAATGTGATAATACCAACCTTCGCATGTATTTGGGTCAGTTTTCCATACCGAGTAGATGCCAAGAAAAGGGACTTTTTTTTTCCATTATTTTTTTCAATGAAAAACTTTTGATTTTCAGAATATTTCAGTTTTCGGAGATAAACCAGTATATGTGTGTGTGTGTACGTTTTCTTCATACTTGTTATGTTGTTAAAAAAAAAAAACAAAGGTAGGGGATATGAAAGCTTGGCGTATGTAAGGTAATATATAATTTACTCATAATTTGACATTAATAATACACATTACTAGCGTCTGATTGACGGAGTGGTTAGTGTGCTGGTCTCTCGCAGCAAAGGTGCCGGGTTTGAATCACGTTACTGACACCCAGCTGTAAATGGGTACCTGACTCTGCTCTTTGAGTTAGGGAAGGAAAAGGCAACGAGGAAGGGAACTGGTCACCCCACCTCTCGATGCTGGACCTAATATGGTGAAGTCTCTTTACACTTCACTCCCCTACTGCAGTATCTGCTATGGGACTTATTTAAAAAAAATAAAAATACACATTACTAGATCTTTATTAGACCATTTGAAGTGTACAATTTCAGCAAGTTATATGCGTTGTTTTCTGATACAGGTTGAAATGAAAGGCTTTAAGCAAAAGGAACTGAAAGATGCAGCAAGAATCAGAGAGCTAGAGAAACAGGAGAAGGAACTGTCAGAGAAAGTAGCGCAGCAAGCAGAGAAGGAGAATGGCCTCTATGTGAAGATATCCTCCTTAATGGATGAACTCAAAAAGGCGAAAGACGAGCTTATTGCACTCAAAACTACCATGTTAGAGAAAGAGGATAAGGTAAGACTGCCTTTGATTGTAGTCTGATAGTACTTACAAAAAATGCTATAGTACAAGTAGAGTAAAGGAAGAGGAAAAAAATAATTATAAATGTTAATAACAAAACCCCCCCCCCCCCCCCCCCCCCCCCCCCCCCCCCCCCTTCTTTTCCTGAATTGTTGCTGAAAAGCACACAGGGCAGATTCTTTTGGGTTCTTTGGATGTCAGGGGACTTGTGTGATTGCTGAGGTCCTAATTTTGTTACTTCTGTGCTTCAGCTTGTGAAATATATGAAAACTTGTTGTAAAGACAGTCTTACTGCGACATAAATGTGACACAGCCCCCTAACAACCACAAGGTCTTCCTCAGGGACAGAATGCACACAAAATAATTAAAAGGATGTTTTTGATGTTAGCGTTACCAACTTCTCAAAATTGTTCTCTCTTGATGACACGTCCAAAGAACTTAGACTGTCAGTGCTTTATCTTGTTAGTTAATTGATAACTTTCTTCTGTCTGTGTGAGAACTTCCTTATTTGATTTTCTGGCTGTCCAAAGTATCTGTTGCATCCTTTTGAGAAACTACATCTCTGTAATGTCCATCTTCCTTTCTGTTTGTTTATTATCCAGTCTCTCATGAAGAAAGTAATATAGGATGTATATGTTTCATCATTTTCTTTTCCTCCCTGTAAGTAATAGTTTTTAGTTGATAAGAGTGCTTTTTATGCTTTTACAAAGAAGCTTTTGTCTGGACGATTTGCACCTTGATTTTAGTTAAGCATGTTAAAATAGATCCAAGTCAGTTCAACTGTTTCACTTGCTTTAGTGCTTTCCCTTCGATATTTTACTTTCTTGGATTCTTTTTTTCTTTATTGAACCATTATTTCTGTCTTCTAGCTGCTTAATTCTAAACCTTTGATGGTACAATTGGTGATAATTATGTCTAGAAGCTCAAGATCCCTTTTGTTTTCCTTTTTTTATGTGTTGTCTGCATTATCTATTGTTATTAATATGTCCCCCCACTGTTTTTTTCTCTTTTGTTATCAACTGATTTTGTGATCTTTTAGATGTACAAAAAAGGTCAGGAGATAACACATAACTTGGATACACATGGAGAAAAAAAAAATTGAGGCAGAAATAAGTGGGACAGAGAGAAATGAAATTAACAGGTAGTTTGCCTTGAAAACATGGAGCATTTGACTGGCGTCAAGTGCTGTACATGGGATGGAGCGAGAAAGAGGAAGACATGTTACTAAATGATGGCAGCAACCTAGATAACTACTGCCTGGACACAGGTTCAAGTAGTTTGCTGTAAAGAGGATTGTTGAATACTGCACACAATTGTAAATTACAATTGTATGTTAGGAGAAAGATGCAAAAAACTGATGTGTAAGCTTTTATACTGCTCTTATGTTTAATAAAAATTTACAGATTAAAATCCCATTCATTCATTCATTAGCCTTCACACATGCACACACATGCACATGCACACACCCCTCTCTCCCTCTCCTCCCGGCCATAGGCCTTCAGCAAACTCATACCATCCTTCTATCCTGTGCCATCAGCTCACAGTCTTCCCATGTCTTCCTCATTACTGTATATAAAAATATTCTTCTATAAACTGACATGTCACCTTTTTACTTCACAGGTGCGCAAAGCTAATCTTCAGGAATTTAGGTTTTTGGAAAAGGAGATGGAATTTGGGAAGAAGATTTCTGCACTTAGCACAAAACTGCGTCATAAAGAAGAAGAGCTGCGCCAAAAGGAAGCTGGTCACCAGGAAGAAATAGCATCTTTACAGAAAGAGCTTTCAGACAACGATGCAGAGAAAACTCAGCGAATCGCAGTTCTTGAAAAACTGTTTGCTCAGAAGGAGAAAGATCTGCAGGCCACAATTTCTTCATTGAGTGAAGACGTGAAAGTATTGACTAGTGAAAGGGATGAGTGTATGCTCCAGGTGAAAGAGTTAACGGATAGGAACACTGATCTGAGAGATAAGGACATTGAGTACAGTAAAGAGCTTGATATCCTGAGACATGAAGTGGCTTCTATCAAAATCTCTGAAAGTGAATACGAAGAGAAAATTTCACGTTTACAAGAAAGTCTTGAAAATGAGAAGCAGAAAACTGCAGAAGCAGAAAACAGAGTGATCTCATTGGAGAAAGAGTTGGCCAAAGAGAAGGAGAATGTGTTAATCATTGAGAGTAAGATTATCAGTCTAAAAAGTGATATTGGTGAGAAAATGAAGAACATAGAGTTGAGCTTTGTGGAAAAAGAGAGGGAGTATGAGAGACAGAAACTTTCACTGCGGGAAGAGTTGAGCATGAAAGATGACAGAGTACGAGAACTGGAGAAAGAGTTTGGTGAAAGACTTCAGCATGTCAGAGAGCTTGAGGGTGAATGTAAAGAACTCAAATCAAAGGCAGCATTCAGTGAAAATGAAACTATGGAGAAACTTGCAGACTTAGGGAAAGTTTTGGCAGAAAAGGATGAAAAGATTGAAGAATTGCAGAATTGTCTGGGTAAGAAAGAAACTGAATTTGAAGAGCAACTGCGTTCTTTGGAAACTGAATATGATGTACTGAAAGAAGAGGTTTCAAAGAGGAACAAGGTGATTGATGAGTTAAAACAGAAGAGTGAGGTCGGAGACAAGGAATATAGGGACAAACTGTCTTCTCTGGTGTCAGAGCAAGAAGATGCTCAAAATGAGCTCAGAAACAGATTACAGTTTTTGAACACTCAGTTGTTACATGAGGCGGCTTCCAGAGAAAAAAACCAAGACAGATTAGAGCAGGCTGAGTTGAGGGAAAAGATGTTGTCTTCAGGAATAAATGAGTTGAAAAAGGAGGTGGAGCACCTGAAATTACAACTGATAGAAAAACTTTCAGATCTGGAAAATAAAAACAAAGAAAATTGTGAGCTGTCTCTGGAATTAAGCAGTCTACGCCATTCTTGGAAGACTCTTCAGAATGAGTTGGAAGATGTCAAAGACATATCGAAACAAGCTGAACAGAAACAGCAAAATCAAATAAATGAACAGGAACAAAATCTAGAGAAATTTAAGAAGGAACTGGACATTGCTGAGAACAAGATTCAGCAGTTACAGCTAGAATTATCACAGAGAGACAGCATAATTAAAGAGAATGACATGCACAAAGAAACATTTCTTAGAGAGAAACAACTAGAAATTGAATCGATAGTGGAAGAGAAGACACAGAAGGAAGTTCTAATGCAGGAACACATGCAAAAGAGTGAGCTTTTAATGCTAAGGAGTGAACATGAACAACAGAGTAAAGAAGCAGAACTTGAGAGACTGAAGAGAGAGTTGCATGAAAAGGATGTTTTGTTAGAGAATCAGATTTCTGGAAAGAATGAAACTGATGTTCAAATACAAACTTTGCATTCTCAGATTCAAACTCTGAAACAAGAACTAGAAACTTTGTCTCAGAAACTTGATATTAAGACTTTAGAAGCTGAGAACTACCTCCAGGAGATTCAGAAGCTGAAAGAGGAAAGAGAAGCAAGCTCTTCAGAAATTGAACATCTGCATAAACAGATTGCTGAAAAGCATTATGAAATTGAAAAGAAGAGTGGTGAACAAAGAGGCACCCAGTCGCTGATCTCATCCAAGGAGCATGAACTTGAACAAGCCAGAATAGAGTTACAGAAATGTTTACAAGAGATTGAAAAGTACAAGAGCACAGCTCATTGCAAAGAAAATGAATTCCATCAACAGGAAGTAAAGTACAAAGAGGTGACTGCAGAGCTGGAAGTACTTAGTGTGCAGTTCAGAGAGCAGAATCAAGAGTGCAAGCAACTGGAATCCAAAGTAGCTCACACAGAGCTGAAACTTGTGGAAGCTGAGAACAGGTACAGAGAACTTGAGGCAAAATGTGCTAGTCTGGAAATGCAGCTGCAGGAAAGTTTTGCCCAGGCTCAGTATGCAGAGAAAGTCATCAGAAGCAAGGAGGAAGAGTGTCAACAGTTGGAAATCAAATTAACTTCCATCCAGAAAGACATTGAATCAACTTCAGTACAAGTTCAGGAAGCCGAAAAAATCATTATGATAAAACATAAAGAATTCAGGCAGCTGGAATCAAAGTTGGAAGAAGTAGTGAAAGAGTGTGAGGAATTGAAAACAAGCATGACTGAGAAGGAGGATGAATATAAACAAACATGTGGTAAATTTTCTTTTCTGGAAGTAGAACACCAGCAGCTGCAGTCTCAGTCATCTGCACTGCACCAAGAATTCATAAAATCTCAGACTCAGCATCACGGTTCTCAGAGTGAAGTTGAAACTCTTAGACAGAAGCTTTCAGCTCTTGAAGAAGCATGTGAACTTGCTCAAAGTCAACTCAGAACATCTGAAAACAAATTAAAAGAGATGACATTTAGATGTGAGAGCATGGAAACACAGTTGAAAGAAAGCGATATTCACAAACAGGACAGGGACATGACATTTGCTGCACAACAGTCTGATATCAGGTCTCTAGAAAGTAGATGTAATGACACAGAAACAAACTTGAAGCAGAGTGCACTGTTTGTGATGGAACTTGAGAAAAGAAATGATGCAAAGGACAAAACCATAACAACTTTGCAGAATGAAATAAAAGATATTAAATTGCAATATGCAGAGGCAAAATCAAACTTTGAAAAGGCTGAAAGAGATCTGAAGTCAAAATGTGCTCACTTTGATACATGGAATGATAAACTAATTCAGACTGAACAAGCTCTGAGAAAGTCTGAAGAAAACTGTGACATACTTAAAGGAAAGTTAAATTCAGCTGAAGACAAACTTCTAGAAAATAATCAAAGCATCAGTGAGTTTACTGCTAAGATCTCCATTCTGGAGAAAGCCTTTGAGGAGAAGGAGTCACTTTGCAGAGACTCCCAAAGTGACCTCAGCTCCTTGGAGCAGAAGAATTTGGAGATTCAAACTGAGCGTGATAATCTGAAATCTCAGTTGACCTATTTTCAGCAAACGGTTCAACAGTCACAGAACACGTTTAGTCAAAATGAAGAGATGTTGAAGGAAATTAGCTTAGACCTGGAACAGACCCGGATAGAACTTACTTGTGCTGAAAACAAATTATCAGAAAATGATGCTTCCAACAAAAACCTTTTCTCACAGTTAGAACATTCTCAGAGAAGTTTGACTTCTAGTCTGGAGGAAGTGAGGCTTTATAAAGATCAGGTGAACTCTTTGGAGGAACGTTTAAAGCAGATTGCTGAAGAAAATAAAGAACTTGTAGTCAAAAATGAAAGATTAGTTCAGGAACTAGATGACAAAGAAACAGTTTGTAAAAATCTTGTATCACAGCTTGAAGTTGTGAAAAAGCAAGCAGACGATCTTCAGCTTCAACTACTGCAAGCAGTTGCTTCAGATGAAAGCGTGTCAGTTAAACTTAATGAAAGTGAACAGCGCTGTTCAAGTACATTGCTAGAGTTAGAAAGCCTTCGTAAGAAAATGGATTTCTTAGCTTCACAGAATGAGGGAAAATGTGCTTATTTGGAAAGCCTTTGTGAACGGCTTCAAGAAGAAGTAAACTCAAAGTCTCTACCTCTTGAAAACTTAAAGTCCTCAGAAGCAGAACTAATGTCTTCTATATCCGACCTGCATCAAGACAATGCCTCTCTGAAGGCTAAACTTGATGCTGTCAAAGATAGTGCACATTCCAATGACTCATATCGATCAGAACTGATAGAAACAAATCAAAATCTTTCTGGAAAACTGTATCAGGTAGAGAAAAAATTAAGTGAGAGTGACAAAACAGTTGCATCATTGGAGCAGAATCTGTGTAAGCTGAGCTCGGAGAAAGACAGCTTTGTTAGTAAAATCAAGCAACTTGAAGATGAGAAGAAGCGACTTGAAGCTGAAAATACAATGTTACATGAAGAGCTGAATAATGTCACAAAAGAACTGAAAAGCTTAAAAAGTGATTTTAATAACAGCAAAGCCAGTTTTGAAATCCATTTGAGTGAAGTATCAAGCAGCAAAGAAGGCAGTGAGACTGCTCTGAAAGAAATTCAAATTGAGCTTGTGAAAAAGAATGATCTCATTGCCAAACTGGAGCAAGAGATAGCATGCTTGAAGACCTTGTGCTCTGAAACTGATAAGCTGAAGTCACAAGTTTTTGAATTAGAAAAGGACAATACAAGCTTAATCCATCGTTTAGAAGAACAAGAAAGCAGGTCTTCAAAGACTGAAATTGTTAATGAATCTGAGATATTTGTTTCATTGAGTGCAGGACTTCAGACAGAACCCACATCTCAGGTTGGTGCTAATAATTCCACTGATCTCAGGAACAAACTTTCACATTTTGAGGACCATTCTGGTGAAACTGTTATGAAAATGGAAAAACTGATGAGTGAAATTGAAACATACAAAAGAGCTGATGCTGAAAATCAGGAGAAATTGTATAATTTGGATAAATTGTTGAAAGAGATGAGAGAGAAAGAGTTTAGAATGTCTGAGAGAGTGTGTGAGCTGGAAGGGAGAGAGAAAGAACTATTGGAACAGATAGCAGATATAGAAGCCACTGTGATAGTACCTTTGGAAACAGAAAATCAAGAGCTGAAGGATGAGATTAGTGTGGTCAAGCAGGAGCGTGATGATGCACAGGCCAAAGTCAGCAAGTGGGGAGATGAGGATGAAGATCAGCAAGATGTAGAGACAGTTCATAAGTGTTTAGAAGATGCTCTTATCACTAGAGATGAATTGGAAAAGAAGATTGAAATTTTGTGTACGGATGTTTCCAAGCTTGAGCAAGAGAAAGAGAATTTAATGAAAAAAATCATAGACTTAGAAGCTAATGAAGCTGAACGCATGGAGAAGATTGAATTTCTGGAAGATGAAGTTGAAAGGCTGCATGGCTTGGAAAAGACCACATCTCTAGTGGAGGAGACAGAGACATGTCTCATGGATAGAGTATTGGACTTGGAAGAAAAAGAGCAGCAGCTATTGGCTGAACTGGCGCAGCTGAAAAACAAGAATTTGAAATCATGCAGTGTCCAGACAGATGAGCAGTTGTCTGATGAAGGTTTGTTAGAAAGACTAAAATACTTGGAGCAAAAGAATACAGTGCTACAAGATGCTGAAGGCAAATACATGGACAAAATTGTGGAGTTAGAAGAAATTCAGCAGAGACTTCAGTCAGAAATACTAACTATGCAATCATCCTCTCGTGACACTACTTACAGTGGCAGTGCTTCCATGGAATATGCCCCTGTCAGTGCAGATTCTGTTCTGTATTTAATGCAAAACACTGCCACACACAAAAGCACTGCAGTTTCCAGTGATAAATCACAAATAATTTCACAGAATTCAACTTCGGTGTCAACTGATACTGCAGATCTGTGGCATTCTTCTGAGCAAACTCATGACCCTGCTGATATGTCTCATCACATCAGTGAGCTGGAAGATCAAATCAAGAATTCGACTGCTGAATGCACAGAGAAAAATTTAAAGATCAAATATCTACAAGAAAAATGTGAACTTCTTCATGACTCTGAAGCAAAGTTGATGGAGAGACTTTTAGAAAATGAAGAAAATGTTGCAAGCAGTAAAGTCAACTGTAATGACGATCATGGTGAATTACAGAAAAAACTTGAAATTTTGATAGAGGAAAATGAATTCTTAGCTGAAAATGTTGAGAATTTTAAGCAGTTGTACAAGGAGGAGAAAGAAAGAACTAATGATCTACATGACAGACTTATGGAGAATACTTCTGTTGCACAGGAATTGCAAGATGCAAAAGCTGAACTGAAATCCACCCAACAGATGGTGGAGGAAATACAATCAGAGTATGAAGAGCAGCTCTCAGAGAGGGAGGAGCATGAGGCCCGGCTAAGTAGCCTTCTTGCCCAAAGCCAGCAGAGGGAGAAAGATCTTCAGACCCAACTTATTGCCCTGCAGCAACGTGAAGAAGAGTTGCAGAAGAAGCTAAATGCTGTCATCCAGGATGGAGGTAATCTCCAAGAATTTACAAAATTAATAGAGGTTGAAAAATTGGAGGCACTACAGAAATTAGAAGCTGAGCTGTCATCTCACTATCATCAGCAAGAACAAGAGCTTCAGAGACAAATACATCTTTTGCAAAAGCAACAGTTCGAGCTGCAAGCTGACCAAGAAGAGCAGGAGATTGAGCATGAAAGTCAACTTGAGGATATTCAGAAGGACAGACAAGAACTCCAGAACCAAGTAAAAAATTTGACCACAAAAGAACTTGACATTCAAAAACAAATTATGATCTTAAGGCAGCAAGAGCAGAACTTGCTGAGCCATGTTGATAAGTTAGAGAAGCAGTTGGAGGAAATGAAGGCAAATGTGGACAGGTCCAGTAAGGGCCCAGAAGAGGAGTCCTTCCATTCTGACTCTGGCATGTCTGCTGATGAACAACGCAACAGGTAAGATGAGATAATCTGTATTTTTTGTTATTTTATTTGAAGATTGACAATTTTCTTCTGGTAGAGGAAGACTAGAAGGTACAAAAATAGGTGGATAAGATTAAATATTGAAAATGTGTACAGATTATGTGTATCGTATATAGTTTGTGTCTGTATGCATATTAGCAGATACTTGTACACACACACAAATATACTGTATATGGACACATATGCACACTCTGACATACAGATTGAAAGAAAAGTGTGAATCAGAACACATTTGAAAGTCCTTTATTAAAAATGTTTTATTTATCAATTTTAAAATCATATTTACTTTATATTATGTTATTTTAATTACTTATAATTTTACAAGATTCATTCATATTACGAGGGGCGTTCAGAAAGTAGTGCACCACATCGTTTTTCTCAGGAGCTGTTTATTCAAAAAGCATGAAATTTATACACAATATACATGGATATGTCATGTAAACATCGGTATTATTCAACATAATCCCCATCAACTTGTACGGCTTTATGCCAGCGCGAAACAAGTGCATGTATTCCTAGCCCGTACCAGATTTTGTCTTGATCATGTAGCCATTTCTTTGCTGCATGAATCACTCCTTCATCATCTTCAAACCTTGTCCCACAGAGTGCATCTTTAAGTGGACCAAATAGATGAAAATCAGAGGGTGCCAAATCGGGACTATAGGGTGGATGGGGTAGTACAGTCCAACCCAATTTGGTGATTGCTTCCCGTGTTGCCAGACTTGTGTGAGGTCACGCATTGTCGTGAAGGAGAAGCAGGTCTGCTGGATTCTTGTGCGGCCGAACTCTGTGAAAACGTTGATTGAGTTTTTTCAATGTCTTAATGTAAGCTTGCAAATTGATTGCCTCCCCTCTTGGCATAACGTCCACAAGAATCACACCTTCAATGTCCCAAAAGACAGTGATCATGACCTTTCCAGCAGAAGGAATTATCTTGAATTTCTTTCTTCGTGGTGATTGCGGATGATGCCACTCCATTGACTGTCTTTTTGTCTCAGGTTCAAAATGATGTGCCCAGGTTTCGTCACCTGTAACGATCTTAGCCAAAAAGTTCTCTCCATCAGCATTGAAACGCTCCAACAATTCAGAAGAAATTGCTTTCCTTTGCAATCGGTGGTCATTTGTGAGACTTCGAGGAACCCATCTTGCGCAAACCTTAGAAAATCCGAGAGTTTTTATAACTGCATTTCCACTACCAATGCTGACTGACAGCTGTAAGGCCAATTGTTGAGTAGTGATTCGCCTATCAGTAAGAATAATGCCCTCAGCACATTTCAACATTTCTGCGTTGATGGCTGTGGCAGGACGTCCACAGCGCGGCCGATCAAGCAGCTCCGTATCTCCACTTCCTGATTCTTTGATTCTCTGAACCCAGCGACTGACTGTACTCCTGTCGACTGCAACACTTCTATACACATCACATAGACGCTTGTGAATGTTCACAACAGTTTCCTTCTCTGCAACGAGAAATTCTATCACAATTCGCTGCTTATAACGCAAGTTGCTAACACGCTCCATTTCAACGGTTTAGGGCAGCCATATTATTTGGCCAGTTGCAGTGCAATTTGGTGCACACAATTGGCACATGCCATATTTGAAGTGTGCAAAATTTTATGCTTCTATCTTCATTATTAGCTGAGAAAAACCATGTGGTGCATTACTTTCTGAACGCCCCTCGTATTTGTACTTCTATAGTTTTTACATTTGATTTCACTCATTGCACTCACCATGTGTTTACATGTGTTTTTAGCTGTTTATAGTTTTTGTTTTTATTAACTTCATGATGTGTTCATAAAGGAAAAACATAAAATAGACTACAGCGTCCATCAGCTAAGACATATTAAAAATGTAAAGTGTATTTTGGACCACTTTATAAGTGTATGTGTGTGTTCCTGCATATGTGTTTGTGTTTGTTTGTTTGTTTTTAAAAATGGCATATTCTAGCAAAAGCAATAACATATTTCAAAATAAATCCCCCCAATTAAAAAAAAAACTGAATAATTGAACCAACCACCGCTACAACAACATCAACCACCGCTACAACAACATGTGAAAGCTTGCTGCAGGCGTCCTGCAAAGGGGACCAGCTGCAGTGGTGGCTCCATGCTCTGTAAGGTGCACACAGGAAAGTGATGATGATGAACTTTGTTAAAAATGTTAATTATGAGATGCTACTATTTTATGACACTTCAGACTACATTTTTCAACAAATGATCTTAAGAAATATTTATTGTGGCCTGAAAAACAGAGGCCTATTAAGAAACATTAGTGTGAGGGTGAACATGAAACCCAGTTTCTCTGAATTTGACATCTTTGGCATGCTGTCTTCAGCAGTGTGAAGCTTTTCGCTGTAATTGCTAATTGTTTCACATTTGCTGAAATCTTGTAAAGACTTTTCATGTGATACCAGTATCTCAAGATGTCTACATTTTACTGATAAGAAAGTGATTTCACTATGTAAATGTGTGTGTGCAGGCAAGAGGGAGAGGGAGGAAGGAAGGGAGGAAAAAAGGAATCAATCAATCTCACCAACTTCTAGATAAGCTAGGAAGCTGAATATTAGCACACGGTTAGCTTGAACGCTGCTTTCAACTAGAGAAATGAAAATTAAAAAACCCCGAAACTATACTTGTAAATCGGCTGTATTTTGGACATCTTATAGCACAGAGAAGGCAATATCGTGCACACATTTGCGCGTCTTGACTCGATTGAAAATCAAGGGAAATTGAGCATGGTTTGGGCCAACTCAAGAAACTTCACATGATTTATTTTATCCAATAAATTCACTGTGTCAATCGCCAACAGTGTGTATGGTACTTTATCTGGGGATTCAAAGCCCATGATGTTTTAAGTTAGCTTTTTTCCCCAACCGTGTCTTTATCAAATGTCTTCTCTTGGTCAATAAATACTATATTTCGTTTCTGTCATATTCGATAGTTCTGTCACTGACTTGACTTTGATCCACTGTCACAGTGTGTCATTCTCTTGGTGACAGTTCTTTCACATAAGTGTCTTAAATTGAACAAAGCATCTGTACACCTATTTGCCTTTCCTAAGTCCTAATTGGGCCTTATTCAGGTGTGGTTTGGCGATGGGTCTTATTCTTTATTTAAGTATTTTTGCATATATTTTTCCTGTGTGCCTGAGTAGTGAGATACCTCTGCATTGTCACACTTCCATTTATCACCCTTCCTTGTCCAGACTGGTCCTGTTGTGACTTTCTGCAATGTCTTCTGAGACTCATGTTTCTGCTTATGCTACTGTCAAGATTCTTTCCAGCCAGTTGACTCCTGCCACCGCGGGCTTGAAGTTTTTCAGTTGTTATTTTCTCCAGCGCCTGGTGATTTTTTTGTTTCCGACTGTTCTTTATAACTTATTGGATTTCTTGTAGCAAAATATCAGGTTTTTGTTATTCCTCACATCTTGAGCTTTATATAGAGTTTCTGCTGGGTTGAGAAGTTCTTGGGTGTGTTCTTTCTATCTGATCTGTTTTTTTTAATTTTCCATTGAATATTGGTGTTTAACATCTATAATTAATGATTGTATTAAGGTTGCAGCTTTCATCTCTAACCCTCATTGCTTTGATACTTTTGTAAAAATCTCTTAGGCATTATTTGCAGATTGTTGTTCTTTATTCTCTGTATTTACTCAGTGAGTCTTCTTTTGCTCTCTTGATTACTTGTTTTCTGTATTTAATATAATCTTATGTCTTGTTGCCAGATCTTATGAAGTTTCATTTTAGCCTGTACCGTATCCTTTATCTCATCATTCCACCTTACTGTTCTTTTCATTGTATCTTGTTTTATTTCTTTTTTCTGCATTTGAAGTTCAGTGTTTCAAGCATTGCTGTTTTCAAGGTGTTCCATTCCTTGTTTACACTTCCAATTTCTTTAGACAGAGTCTCATAAATCTTTGTCATTTCTTTTCTTATCGTTTCCTCGTCTAACTTTTTTCATAGTCGCAATGAACGCCTGTCTTTGCCTTCTCTGTCTTTCCCTTTGTTGTATTGTCTTTGTTGTTATAACTGGTCGTTGTTCTGTTTCCATACTGATATTGGGTATGCCTCTGGCATCTATTAACTTTTTCTTCTACTTATGTCTAATCTATATGTAATCAATTTGAGATGCTTGATCAGTGTTTTTCCCCGAATACCATGTTTTACTATAGCAGCGATAGTATTGGAATAAGATGGTTTTTATTAGCTCGTGCTCCATACAAACGTTAACTTGGTGTTCTCCATTACTGGTGCGTTTTGTTGAGGTGTCGCTGAAGGCTCATTGGCAGATTTCTAGTGATGCTCTTTTAATACTGTAAGCTATCCATATTCTGGTGGCTGATGAATAATTGATTAGCATTTATTATCCTTATTTAGTAACGGTAATGAGCCAGATATTTATATTTGTTGCGTGAGACCGTGCCAGCTTTGATAACGATCAACGTAATGGTGGGGGAATGTTGGACATTCAAACATAGTAATGGCAGTTTTATTATACATATGTAGAGATGCTAGATCAGTGGTATTCAACCTTTTTTGTTCGCGTACCTTCAGGTATAATTTATCGTTAACTCTGTATCCCCAAAGTTATTGGTGCATAATTCCGAATATTCAGTTTACCTATACATAAATACAATTCTAGTGCATAAGGCAAGCATCTAAAATAAATTACATAATTTACATCCAGTGTTATAAATTAAAGTTTAATACATTTAAAGTTTAGTATTTTTCATAATTAAACAAGTTTTAATTTTACAAATACATATTACTTATTTCCTATTGTATAAAAATTATTAAATGAGCAGAGGTACACCTGAATTGTAGCGCCCAGATAAGTAAAAGTTGTTTTAGCAAATCAAAATTAATCTATCAACTATGTTATCAACTATAAATTAAAATGGTTCTCACCTGTTATTAAGATGTTTGAGCTTGTTTCTGGGTCGCTAGCACCTAATTATGGGACGAATCTTCGTAAGTGCGAGAATTGGAACTGGTCCTGGGTTCAAGCGGTTCCTGTGCTTTGTTTTGATTGATGTCAGTGCGGAGAAGCCTTGCTCACACAAATACGTTGACGGGAATGGCAGGAGGTGTGAAATGATAACATCTTTTCTAAACAGTTGTCAGTACTCAAAGTTATTTAATAATGACAAATAAGAAAACCCTCTGACAGTGCATTGCAGGGTTTTTTCCCCCACGTACCCCCTTAGATGTCTTCTCACACCCCTAGGGATATACCTCAGGTTGAATACCACTGTGCTAGATAATTGAATTGAAATGCTCTCTATATTATCCAAATGATACGAAAAGATCATATTCCGTTGGTATTTCCATTGTAAGATAACACGTAGACATTCTATTTGTATCATAACAGTAGTCGAAGGGGTGGGGAAGGTTGAAGGCACAACCGGTTGAAATGAAGAACAGTGAGACTTACTCTTTGACTCCATCCAAATAAGTCGCCCACGTCGTTAGGGTTAAGATTAAGGTTAGGATTCCTATCCCTTACCCCTTTATTACAGCGTCTCTGAATTATTTGTTGAGACCATATCGAACGCACGGCCCACTATAATTCATTTCAACCGGCACTACTTTGTGTACTGTGATGTCAACGAACTAGGCGAAAGTAGGCTAGTTTGATAAATAGCGCATGGTTCTATAACAGTTCCCACAAAAGTTGGCTTCAGTCTGCTAATTTCATAGTTTACCCCGGGAATCAGTTGCGGTGCGTAGTCAGTAGGTCATAAATAACACATAAGGAAGGGAAACCCGAGGCCTGTAAACAGTAAATTAATATTAGACAAACATAAAGGTATGTTTTTCAGGCACTCGTAAGAAATAAAGAAGTAGAACACTTGGACAACAGAAAAACAACAGACGTGAGTGGCTTACCCAGGGTTCGAACCCCGTACCTTCCGTACGACAACTCAGCTAGGCATCCCCAAAAAAGGATGCTTTGCTGACTATATATCAGTACGAAACACACAAGATAACACCGGAAGTATACAGTGGGCAACTCAGCCCTTAAATGACGCAATCACTTCTGTTGTTCCTCTATTAACAGTATGTGTCAGTCCAAACAAGACAAAGACCTTGATACTGGGTCCAGTAAATAGTAGAAGACTTAAGGACATTAGTATAGAACAGAGGGTAGGTTTCTGGTATTGTATAAACATAAATAACACATAAGGAAGGGAAACCCGAGGCCTGTAAACAGTAAATTAATATTAGACAAACATAAAGGTATGTTTTTCAGGCACTCGTAAGAAATAAAGAAGTAGAACACTTGGACAACAGAAAAACAACAGACGTGAGTGGCTTACCCAGGGTTCGAACCCCGTACCTTCCGTACGACAACTCCGCCTAGCTATCAAGCGAATCACACTGACCCCACGGCCAGCTAGGCATCCCCAAAAAAGGATGCTTTGCTGACTATATATCAGTACGAAACACACAAGATAACACCGGAAGTATACAGTGGGCAACTCAGCCCTTAAATGACGCAATCACTTCTGTTGTTCCTCTATTAACAGTATGTGTCAGTCCAAACAAGACAAAGACCTTGATACTGGGTCCAATATAGTCAGTAGGTCGCTCGGCCGCTACGGTTCTACATTCCTTGTTAGTCAGTCACAACAGATTGTGGCGATTCGGGAGGATCGAGTCAGATCGAACGCTCCACCAGTTTTTATTTTATTTGTAATCTGCTATCGGCACTTTATGCAGGTTAGTTTTACTCTTTCCCTTGTGAATATTAACATGAAAATACTAGTTTTTAATAACTGTCCTACAGAGTAGACCTACGTCATTTACGTAAAAAACAAGTTTGCAATAACAGTGTCATTTATTACTACTCTCCTTGTTTGGTCATGTAACTGCATTTATAACCATAAAGATACACATTTTCATAAATGACTTTTAGAATAGAAAGATTGAAATGACAAAATCACTGATGCGGGACAAATGGAAAGAACCAAATAAATACCATCGTAACAAGATGTGATAGTGATAGTATGGCAGCTTGCGTACCCTAACAACGCCCAGAGCTATGCCAGCGGGAGTTTTACTCCTGGTATGTTCAACTACGTAAGCTGGACAGGTCTGCGCGGGTAGGGGGTCAGACAAAAGCTGGTACCCTGGTCCTCCAGGTTGGGGGTTTTAGCACAGGGCCGACACCCCTGTCTATAAAAAAATCGTAACCGTTACAGAAACAGCAATAAATGATATGAGAGCTGTGTACTTTCTGTGCTTCTCTATGGTGCGGAATGCTGGAGAGTAACAGAGAAGGAAATGTCGAAACTGTCTTCCTTCCACATAATCTGCTTAAGGAAAAATTCTCCGAATCTTTTGGCCGAATACTATCAATAACCAAGACCTACTTCCTTGGAGTAACCAGGAGGACATGTACACCATTATAGTGGCAGACGCTGGAGTTGGGTTGGCCACGTCCTCAGAAGAGACCCCTATGCCATCACAAGAACAGCTATGCTATGGACCCCCGAAGGAAAGCGAAAGAGAGGCCGACCAAAACAACTTGGCGGAGAACTGTGGAGGCCGAGATGCAAAGAATGAACCAGAGCTGGGGCACTGAACGAAGGATGGCCGCCGACCGAACAAAGTGGATGAAGTTTGTTGCTGCCCTACAAGACGCCACCAGGCGTGATGGCCACTGACTGCTTTGACAGTCGGCGGCTAAGGATCAAAGAAAAAGAACAAGATGTAAGAAGACGAAGGGTTTGGATGGGACACACATTTAAAAAACCAAATGATAACATTACAAGACAGTCCCTTTTCTGGAACAACACAGTTGAGTTGTTGAGAGACATCAACAACAACGCCAGTCTGCATGGCATTATAAGGATACTTCGACTTGACTGGAAAGGAGTTACAGAACATTATGGTTATACTAGCAGTATCTTATATGGACATTGATTATAGGTTGGGGAGAGCACATGCTAACCCAGTGGCCAACCACCTGATGCCATAGCAAAGTATCCACATTATCTCGAAGAAACGCACGACGGCTGAAAAATAACATGTTTATATACCGAATCTCATGGAAAGAGACGAAAACAAAGAAAAAGGTAATAGAAAAGATAGTAATGACAAGATAAATCATGAATTATATCAAATTATATCAGACATATAAAATATTTTGATCATGTAAAAGGACACAACACCATGCTCAAAGCCATAACGCTGTAAGTGAGAAGATAACTTTAAGAGGTGGGCAGGAGTCTGTCAGAGTTCCGTCAAAACAAGAGACAGAAAACGTTCGAGATCCACTGCAGGCGACCTTCGATGCGAAGATGGCAGTAGATCTGATCTGATCAGCTGTGTGGCCGCCCAAAAACATGAGAACTCCGAGGGTTGCTCAGAAAGTAATGCCCCACATTTTTTTTTCTCATCCCAGAATAAAGATAGCAAAGCGAAAATTTACACGTAGCAACACTGATGTTTCCCGCGTACATAATAACCCCTTCAGTCATAACTGACTATGGGAATGCGCCCCTGAGGTGACAGCCCTCGGCTGCTTATTTTCCTGGTGCTCCTTTCGACGTTTTCTCCTCACCTCTGCTTCTTGTGTGAGCCTCTCTTCGCCCAATCTGAGGTGGCGCCGTAAATAGCATCGCCACTTAGTGCGATCGGCAGCTTCATCCTCCCATGTTGCTGGATCCATGTCCAGTGCCCTCATATCTCTCTTGCACACATCTTTGAACCTCAGCTGTGGTCGCCCAACTGTTCTCTTGCCATCTGCTAATTGTCCGTAGAAGATATCTTTTGGGATGCGACCATCTTCCATGCGGCGAACATGGCCAAGCCAGCGAAGTCTGCGCTGTCTAAGAAGCGTATACATACTTTGAAGGCCAGCACGTGACAACACCTCGACATTTGTCACTTTATCTTTCCACGAGATGCCGAGGATGCGGCGTAGACACCGCAAATGGAAGGTATTGAGCCTTCTTTCTTGCTTAGCATAGGTCGTCCAGGTCTCGCTGCCATATAGGAGTGTGCTGGTGACGCAGGCATTATATACCGCAGCTTTGGTCTTCATTGTGAGTTTAGAGTTTCCCCAAACACGCGATGTGAGGCGGGCAAAGGTAGCTGCAGCTTTGCCAATGCGGCGGTCGATTTCTGTACCCTTGAGAGTTTGTCATTGATGGTAGACCCTAGGTATGTGAAGTGGTGCACCACTGCCAATTCATAGTTATCGATAGTGATAACTGGTGCAGCATCCACATCCTGACTCAGCACATTCGTTTTCTTTAGACTTATTGTGAGGCCAAAGTCCTTGCATGCTTTAGAGAAGCGATTCATCAAGCTCTGAAGCTCCTGTTGGCTTTGAGTGACGACTGCAGCATCATCAGCGAACAACAAGTCTCTTATAGTGACCCTTCTGATTTTTGTTTTTGCCTTCAGCCTTGAAAGATTAAACAGACGGCCATCTGACCTAGTGTGAAGGCATATTCCTTCAGTTGCATCTTGTGACGCTACACTGTAATTCTGACTTTTAACAGGCCCGATTCTGTGGTTTTATTTTGAATTTTCACCAGTTTTATTTTCTTCTGATCACGCGATTTTCCGTTGTTTACGGAAATCGCTATTTTCGGGCCCGCTTTTCCACCATTTTTTTTTCTTCTCATTTGAATATATATCGTGGTTGGTATTTTTTTTGAGTAGATAAATTAAATGGGTTCGTTTATGATGGTAGGTTTATTTTATTCTAGCATCAGTGTTACTTTCTTCTCATTTTTCGCGATTCCCGTAGATTTCGTTGTTTGCGAAAATCGCCATTTCCGGCACGCGATATGACGAGGCCGGAAGCACGCGGCCGGAAGCACGCGGGGTTTGCGTGGGTTGATAGTATTAATTTTTCTAGCGCTCCCATTGGTCCGGGATTTGCGTAGGAAGGGAAATCCGCGTGGGCGGTTTCTCTTGTATATATTGAGACAGAAAACGGGGATTCGGTCTCTATGAAAAATTATTGCCTGGCCGTAGGACGTCGTAATTATCGTTCTCCACCGTGGGAAAAACAAACGATAATCGGTATGTTAACTATTTTGTTCATCGTTTTACTTATTAGTGGGTTTTTTCAGAAATTTCGTTTTACTTATTAGTGGGTTTTTCAGAAATTCGCCCTTAGGTAAAGATTAACTTTTCAGTTTTAAAATAACCGATAGTGCCATCCATTATCATATTTTTGAAGAACGACGTAATGCAACAGTGTGCTTATTCTTTCTATGATTTTGGCAATAGATAGGAGTGTGTGAAGTTGTGAGAAACACGTGTGCCATATTTGTAGGATGTTATGTAAAACCACCATTTATTCCTGTATATTTTCTAATGTAAATTTATGGGGAAATCCCTGGTGTGTTCGTTAATTTTTCTGAGCCTTAAAAATGTGAGAAATATTGTCAGAGGGTTCAGATTTACGTTGTAAATGAATTATACTGCTTAGGGGAGGAAACTATTCCTATAGCGAGATTTAATTTAAATAGGAGTAAGCCGGGGAAACTCCTGTGTTAATGGGTAAAAGGATTTCCCTATGTTTGTCAAGTTTGAACACGTGATCGGCCATGCGTAACGGCCATGTAACATGTCAGACGGGTCTGGGCTATTGTTTATTTTACCTGGCAGATTTTAGTAGAAGGAGGGGGATGAAGAGGCCACGTGGGATAGTGGTATTTTATGTATTGTGAGAAGAACGAGAGAAGGGGAGGATAAGTGTGATTTTAGTGCCACGTGGGATAATAGTATTTCATGTATTATGTGAAGAACGAGAGAAGGGGAATAGAAGAAGTAGTGAGAATGAAGAGACACGTGTATAGAATTATTTTATGTATCGTATATGTTAGAGATAAGCGATTTTAGAGTGGGTGTACATGAGTCGCTGTTTCTTTTAATTTCAGCGAGTCTCGGCGAAACAGTGTCAAATAAAATTATCCACGGCAAAAGACATATCTCAGGGTCAGTGTACTCGAGTATCGTCAGGAGCAAAAGAAAATTACCCTATGGTCTCTGGCAGTGAAGCCCCTATGCTTCAGCTGGACCGAGGTTTATTTATCATACAGCCGAGAGCATCGCTATTATAGTCTCTAGCAACGGCAGGTGGCCGGGAGACTAGTTTCATTTTGTACAGCCTGAAATCAAGGCTGTGTTTTTTTTTCCTCTAACTCCGGAGCGGGTTACAAGAGGGAAGCTATTCAGCAGCAGAGAAGTTTTGTCTACAGTTAATCAAGTCCCTCATGCTCGATATCCGAACATCGTCATCACCAAAATCAGGAACAGGTGACAGGGTTACCATACCTAGGTCCTGATAGAAATCAAGAGAAGAGCGTAACGGAGACGCCGCATCATCAGCCCTCGAGTGTTAGAGAGACACTGAGATCAAGAGAGAAAGATAGAGAAGGAGGGAGAAAATAGACAGGACCAGTAGGGTCTGTTCAGTATCCATTTGACGGATAGACACTGAGTCTGCGTTCGAAAAACCTAGTATTATTTTTAGCATTTCTTGTGGTGTAGTTATAGGCGCCTATCGCCTAACAAGTAGAAAGCTGTGTAGCCGTTCGTTGAGGAAGAGTCACCAGGACTAAGACAGTAGAAATTTATTAGTGTTAGAGAGTGGAGGCTAAAAGTTGACAGCCCCACCAAATTAGATTTGGTTTAAATCACTAACCATTTTTATTGTTCCTCAGCAGGGTGACAGAAAGAGTGAATGTGATTTGGGGTTTTTCTGTCTCTCGTGTCTCTCAATTTAATTGTTACTTGTTTTCCAGGCCGTGCAACAGTGCACGCTATCGACTGACTTGATGACGTAATATGCCATTTTATGTTTTCCTTGTATGTAAATAAATATATACATATATTATTTACTGGATCAGCTTCTATTCTTTACTATACTTACTCTATGTTGTCTGTATAGTGGTGTTTGTGGTCGTAATTATACACCTTATCTCCTTGTGTTTCAAGGCAGTCAGAGGTGGGGAGACTATAGCCATTTTTTTTAGTCACGAAGCGGCAGGGGGAGATTCAAATCCTGGGTCTATCTCTTGAGCCAATAGTCTCACCTGTCCACAGGCATGTCATTTTCCATCTAAATTCTATCTTCTCAGACTTTCTCATACTAGGGTCTTGCTTTCATTCAGGCACACTCTATAAAATTAAAACCACTTCGTGACACATCTCTGAATGCATGTTTCAAGAGTAAGGCAAAGAAGATTCCGAAGAGGGTCGGAGCCAGAACACAGCCTTGTTTAACGCCACTTCGTATATCAAAGGGCTGTGACTTGCTTCCAGCATATTGGACTGTTCCCTTCATGCCGTCATGGAATGACTTTATCATTTCCAGCATTTTAGAAGGGCAGCCTATTTTCAGGAGGATTTTAAAGAGTCCATCCCTACTAACCAAGTCGAATGCTTTTGTGAGGTCTATAAAGGCGATATATAATGGTCTTTTCTGCTCTCTTGATTTTTCCTGAAGCTGGCGGAGAGAGAAGATCATGTCTGTTGTTGATCTGCCAGCTCGGAATCCACACTGTGACTCTGGATATATGCGCTCAGCTAACTTGTGTAGTCGCATTAAGATGACTTTGGCAAAAACCTTACCAACAATACTAAGAAGAGAGATGCCTCTGTAGTTATTGCAATCACTTCTGTCTCCTTTATTTTTATACAGTGTTACAATCTTGGCATCTCGCATGTCTTGAGGAATAGTTGTCTCTTCCCAGCACTGGCATAGCATCCTATGCAGGGGATGTAATAGCGTGCTCTTACAGCATTTGATTAAATCAGGAGGAATCCCATCACTGCCTGGTGCTTTGCCAGAGGCCAAGCTATCAATGGCCTTGCTGAGTTCCTTTAATGTTGGTTCGGCATCCAGCTCCTCCATAGTTGGCAGACTGTTGACACCATCAAGGGCTGCAGGCGTAACGGTATTGTCTCTAGCGTAAAGCTCAGAGTAGTGCTCGACCCACCTCTCCATCTGCTTACCCTTATCGGTTAGCTTCTCTCCACTGATGGTTTTTAGCGGTGCCGTCTTACTTTTATGGGGGCCAAGTGCTTTCTTTATACCGTCATACATTTGTCTAATGTTGCCTGTTTGCGCTGCGATCTGGATGCTCTCACTGAGCTGGAGCCAGTAGTCATTTGCACAGCGTCGAGCAGTTTGTTGAACTTTGCTTCTCGTAGTCCTCAGGATCTGTAGGGTTCTGGCACTCGGTGAACGTTTGTATTCATTCATAGCACTGCGCTTAGCTTCAATGACAGGTGCCATCACATCTGATGAAGCATCAGACCAGTCATTTGACTTTGCTGTTTTCTTACCAAAGGTGGCAAGTGCAGTACTTTGAATGGTGTTCCGTAGATGCTCCCAGTTCTCTGTAATAGTATCCCCATGCTGAGGGCTACTGAGCACTTTCTCGAAGGTCGCAGTGAATTGAGCGATCATGAAAGGGTCTGACATCTTGCTGGTATCAATGCGTGGTTTCCCTTCATGTCTGACACGATAGAGTTTTCTTTGTTGTGCTCTGATTTTGCAGGAAACCAAGGAGTGATCTGTATCACAGTCTGCACTATGGTATGAGCGCGTGGAGAGCACAGACCTCAGGAGTGGCCTTCTGACGAGAATCAGGTCAAGTTGGTGCCAGTGCTTGGATCGTGGGTGTCTCCATGACACCTGTGGTGAAGTGGGATGTTATAAATACTTATAGGGAACTTAGTGTACTGACTGAGATCAGCTGTGAAGGTATCTATATCTATTAAGAGTAGTGTATTATAGATAACCTTACTTGCTACCACATATCTATATATCTCAGTCAGAATTATTCTGGAATAGTGTGATGCTACGTTATGTGTCTAGGGTATGTGTATGGTGAAGTGTAAGTCACAACAACAGACAGATAAACAATTTAATTTAATCCACTACTCTTAACAACACTGTGACACTCACATACATATAACACTCTATGAGAATATCTTAAAGAAGTCACTCGTAACTTTCAAATAACAATATGTATTCATTACTGGCATGAATGAATATGTGTCCTGATTCAACTACAAGGGAACCAGGAATCACAATCAATTTAAATTACAAGTTATGTACAGAATGTATTTAATATGAATATTGTAGTGACATATATTATTACAAATGTTCTATGTGTGTCAGTTGTGTAGTGGTAAAATGAGGTAATACTGGTTTTGTTTTGTTCAAGCTCTGTTGGTATTTGTCATCATGACTTCAATAGTTTGTCTTTAGGGACCATTATTGTAGATGTTCACAGTTCCTGATTTTAAGACAAGTAAATTCCCCTCTTAATGTTAATTTTAAAAAGTCAGTTCAAGATGAGGGGACATAATGTTGAGCTCAGCTGGCCAACTCTGCTTATCTTTAGTGATGGCGGCAGGAAAGGACTCCTCTGCTCGAATTCTCCTCTGGGCTCAGGAGACACCTCACTGATAGCTAAAAAGACCAAGGAGTATGCTGTCCGACTCTGGATTCAGCAAATCTCTGACCAGGTGCTGCTCACTACCATCAAGACCACTGTCCCACAATTTCATGGAAATAAACACAGATACGTTGATTAGCAATGAATTCTGGCACAAACTGGCACAAATTCCGTTCTGCCTATGTTCCAGGCTTTTATTTTAGCAAAAATGTGAGCTGGCTTCAACGCACAGTCGCTTTATCAAGCTTATTTGAATTAGTGGTCTCGAACTAACGCTCCCAAGTGTGTATATCAGCGAGACTGGCCAATGAGCCACGTTTCGACAAGTGTTTGAAAAAATGTTATCTTTTCCCGTCTCCCCTAACAACCAAGATAGTATTTATAGCCCGACCAATCGTGGTTAGGCTTTCATTTGTTGCGCTCCAATCAATTTGGAGTTTACATGGTAGGCTATTTCTGTAACGTAAGGTTTTTTCAAACACGTTATAAAAAAAATTTTATGAGCAGAAATGATTTTATGCTGTCAGGCACCCCCAATATTTTATTTTGGGTATAATTTATTAATTCCTGGACTATTTGCGTAACGTTTTACATATTATTTGTCAGCAAGCCCTAAGGAACCCAAAAATACTAATTTAAAGGAGCTACGTGGCTGCGTTCAAAATATGCAATTTCTTCTACCTCCTGTTTCGAAGATGTGCTGTCTGGGTACTGTTATGTGTTCAAACGTAAACCCATCTAATGTTGTCTTTTCTAATAAGAGTTTGTTATGATTTATAAACCTAACTCTGGGAAAGGGTAGTGTATTTTATCACTGTCCGTCTGAAAAAAAATTAGTGCATGTAGACTTACACGCGTGATGGCAGCATTTGTGTATCGCGCGAAGCGTGTTTAGTGTTCGGCTTTCTGCCTCTCCCTTCTCTTTTTATCCTTTAGTCCATCTGTTCGTTCGTTTTGGTAACGCAGTATAATTAATGTTAGGGTTAATTTAGGTCATTACGCAGTACGTCTCAATGTTTTTCTTAGAAATACAGCACACGTTTCATTGAAGAAGGCGGGTAATAATACAGTAAGCTTTACTATCAACGTGAAAGCGTTACAATTTGCAGACGAAGCAGAAAACAAGGGGGATTTCGAGTACATTCTTTGTGACAGCACTGTCATTTTACCATTGCTCTTCTCTTTATTAATTTTATTTGTTAGGCTTCATATTTACCTAATAATTTATATATGTGGATTAGAATATTTCATGACACCTCCCCTCTTAAAACAGACATTATATGTCAGTCCTTTATTCTATATACACATAGAGAAATTTATTATTATTTCTGGGGTTTACGGTGATTCTCATCACACGGATGGCGGCTTAAAAAATCCGCTCCCAGATTGGTTTTTCCAGATATATATTCAATGCTAAAATTATATGGAGCCAGAAGCAAAGACCATCGGAGTAACCTAGAGTTCTCATGCTTAGCCTGTGCTAAAAACGATAAAGGTTTGTGGTCAGTTTGCAACTTAAATGCCTTCCCATATAGATAAATATTGAATTTCTTTATTGCCCATATTACTGCAAGACATTCTTTTTCGCTAGTTGAGTAGTTGATTTCAGCTTTATTCAACTTTCTGCTAGCATATGCCACTGGGCTTAATTCCCCATCCAATGCATCTGATTTCTGTAGTAAAGTTGCACCTAACCCAATATTACTTGCATCCGTCCTTACTATGAATTCTTGACTTAAGTCAGGTAATTTCAAAATGGGTTTACTTGTGAGCTTTTCCTTCAATTCTTGGTAAGTCATTTCACATTGTGGTGTCCATGTAATGCGATCTGGAAGTCCTTTACGTGTCAATTCAGTTAAAGGTGCACATATGGAATTAAAGTTTTTGATATACTTCTGGTAGAAACCACATAATGAGACAAAGGATCTCACGTCCTTCTTGGTTTGTGGTCTCGGGGCTTTCTGTAGTTTCTCTAAATTCTTTGGGTCAGGGGTCATGTTTCCCTGATAAACTGTGTGTCCCAAAAATTCCAATTCTTTACATCCAACGCAACATTTGGTTGGTCGGGCTGTTAAATTTGCCTCCCTAAGTCGATCAAACAGCATGTTCAGAGAGTCAATGTGTTCCTCAAATGTTTCTGTTGCTATAAGGATATCATCCATAAAATTTGTTATACAGGGATTATTCAGAGGATCCAATAATTTTCTCATCATTCTAGAGAAGACACTAGGCGCATTCTTCAATCCAAATGGCAATCTATTAAACTCATAGTGTCCTTCTGAGGTACTAAAAGCTAGGTATGGTCTAACCTCAGGCTTTACTGGAATCTGATAGTATCCTTTACTCAGATCCACTTTTGAGAAATATTTAGCTTTATTTAGTCTGGCAAACAGCTGATTTGTATCCGGCAATGGATCCACCTGTCCTTCTGTAATAGCATTCAGTCTCCTGTAATCTATACAGAGTCTATGTTCTCCAGAGGGCTTCCTTAAGAGTACAACACCGGAACTATACGAAGACTCACTGTGCGAAATAATTCCTTCCTTCAACAGATAGTCTATCTCTTCCTTCAAAGCTTTTTCCTTAGCAAACGGAATCGAATATGGTTTCATACAGACAGGTGTGGAGTCTATTAGTTTCATATCATATTCCAATAGGTTTGTATGCCCTGGTCGGTCTGTTAACACCTCTGCATGATTATTTAGAACCTGTTGCACTCTCTCTTTCTGAGTTTTCGTTAAATGTGTACTGATTTTCACCTGTGCTGCTGTCTCACAGGGGTGTAATGGATATTCAAATGATGAAAGTGGTTCCTTTTTCATCTCCATGGCGATGGACAAGGTCAACAAGTGTGTCTCTTCCTGATGTTCTCTTTCCAAATATTTCTTCAGGAGATTCACATGATAGATTTTTTCTTTCCCCTTCTTATCTATCTTATAATTTGTTCTAGACACCTTCTCTAGAACTGTATATGGACCCTGCCATCCAATTTGTAACTTATTCTGACTCCCGGGCAAAAGAAGCAGTACCTTCTCTCCCACAGCCAAATTTCTGTCTTTCGCCTTCCTGTTATAATAGGCAGCATGTTTCTTCCTGGCTTGTTTCAAATTTTCATTGGCAAGTTTCCAGCCAGTTTTTAACCGAGTGGTCAGCTCATTCACATACTGGTATGAAGATGTAATGTTTTCCTCTGCCTTTTCATCAGTCCACGTTCTTAACAAAGCTACATATGGACCTTTAATTGTGTGGACCTATTTGTCCATGCACCGGTATGGTCTCTTCCACTCGAAGCTTTATAGTGATGATTTTTCTTCCCAGAATTATCATTCACAAAACGACCGCTACCAATTTTTCTTTTGGGGCTTTCTCCCCACTTAAAATTCTTGATGAGAGATTTCCTCTCTACATCCTCTTCCTCCAGTTTGTTTAAGTCCGATTGAGGGATTGTCGGCTTATCCTGGGGTAAGACATCTTTTTGCACTCTCCGCATAGTGGCCATTGTAAAACAGTTAAGTGAAGCTTGTCCGTGAAAAGGGGCTTCCCATTCCATTTGGTCCACTTTATCAAATCTATTTTTCCTTTTATTATCAGGCCTAATTTTGCCCCGTGGCGTGTCCAGGTCCTGATCCATGTTCCCACTTGTGGGTGTTCCCTCATGTGCTATGCTACACCTTTCTACAAAATTCTCAATGTCCCATCTTGCTTTGGGCCAATAATAATTGTGAGCCACCTTTTGAATGATGGTACCTATCTTCTCATGGTCCCCATCTGGTTTCACATGTAGGCTCCTTATTAATTCTGTCCTATATCTTTTTGGAAGAACCAGCTGTCCGTGACCATGGGATCTAGCTCCAGTCTTCCTATACATCAACTTGTTTTTCATGTAAAAATCTCCCTTGCCTGGAGTTGTATGACAAGTTGACAATTTTCTGTAACAAGGCTTGAGTGTTTTATCCCCAGCCTGTGCCTTCCTCATCTCTTCTGGAGTGGTATCTAACATAATATCCTCCTCCTGTCTTGAGGTCGACCTGACCTGAAGGGTTGCCATATACACAGGTTTCCTTCTGCAACGGTCAGTGTCATGATTGTCCATCTGACAATTCTTACACCACCTTTTTCCTTGGTTGAAAGATTTTCTTTCATCATATTTCCTTTCATCGAATTGTGGGAATTTATTTTTATTTTCATACCGTGGCCTATCAAATTGGTGCTTACCTTTATTTTGATCCCTAGGATCAAATTTATTAAAGTTCTGTGGTGCCCTAAAGTTATCCACCTGTTTCTTTTTATTACCTGTTACCTCTGCTTGAGCTGCTTGATACCTTTCAGCAACATTTAGCAACTCACCCAGCCTCTCTGCACCTTGTTCCATGAGAAACTTTCTCAGGTCTGGAGCCATGGACTCTCTTAGTTGCTCTATAAGGACCATTTCCTTAAGATCTTGGGTTTTCCCCAGAGAAGTCCATTTCTCCAAGTATGTCTCTATTCGTGCAGAGAACTGGTGATAGGTTTCACCTGACAGTAGTTTAGCATTCCTAAATTTTTTCCTGTAAAACTCTGCATTCTTTTCATACCTTAACAAAAGAGCCTGCTTTAGCATGTCATAATTTTCCTGATCACCTCTGCTCATTTTTGCAAAAACTTCATAAGCTGCCCCACGAAGTCCCTGAGATAACTTTAAGCTCCACCTTTCTCTCTCTAACCCATACGTGGTAGCTAATAGTTCATACCTATTTATATAGCTCTCAATATCATCGTCTTTCTCAACAAAATGATCTAAATGAAAATTCATAGCTGAGATTGCGGCTCCTTGAGTAACCGTAGCATCAGAGGCAAAGGGACTGGCACCATTTTCAGGAGCATGGCCTTGAAACTCAAACTCCCTTAGTCGTAACTCATGTTCCCTTTGTAATCTCTTCTCCTCCTTTTCTGCTTCCCTCTCTGCAGTCAATCTTCTTTCTTCTGCAGCTACTTTCTTCTCTTCTCTTTCTGCTTCCCTTTCTGCAGCCTGTCTTCTTTCTTCTGCCTCCAATTTCTTAGCCTCAGCCTCAATCTGCAACCTCTTAGTCTCAGCCTCAGCTTCAAATTGTAACTTCTTAATTTCCCTGTCAGCCTCTAACTTTCTTTCGGCTTCAAACCTTCTTTCTTCGCGTTCAATAAATTTGTCGCATTCCGTTGTGACATAGGCAACCATAACTTGCCCATCTAATCCTAACTCTTTTGCAGTCTGAACCGCAGCAGATCGAAATTTGGCCAGGTCCGCCATTGTCTATTATGTAAATTTATACAATGTCTAACCAACAATTCAATCTCTAATGGACAACACAGGCACCGTGAGCTCAACCTTATTTAATTCCACCCAAGGATACCTTTTAATTCTTATATTCCCTGAAGTGAATTACCCCCAATATTTTTAATAGTTAAAGATTCAAAATCCCAAGAGCGAGACCCCAATATATGTGGTGAAGTGGGATGTTATAAATATTTATAGGGAACTTAGTGTACTGACTGAGATCAGCTGTGAAGGTATCTATATCTATTAAGAGTAGTGTATTATAGATAACCTTACTTGCTACCACATATCTATATATCTCAGTCAGAATTATTCTGGAATAGTGTGATGCTACGTTATGTGTCTAGGGTATGTGTATGGTGAAGTGTAAGTCACAACAACAGACAGATAAACAATTTAATTTAATCCACTACTCTTGACAACACTGTGACACTCACATACATATAACACTCTATGAGAATATCTTAAAGAAGTCACTGTAACTTTTCAAATAACAATATGTATTCATTACTGGCATGAATGAATATGTGTCCTGATTCAACTACAAGGGAACCAGGAATCACAATCAATTTAAATTACAAGTTATGTACAGAATGTATTTAATATGAATATTGTAGTGACATATATTATTACAAATGTTCTATGTGTGTCAGTTGTGTAGTAGTAAAATGAGGTAATACTGGTTTTGTTTTGTTCAAGCTCTGTTGGTATTTGTCATCATGACTTCAATAGTTTGTCTTTAGGGACCAGTATTGGAGATGTTCACAGTTCCTGATTTTAAGACAAGTAAATTCCCCTCTTAATGTTAATTTTAAAAAGTCAGTTCAAGATGAGGGGACATAATGTTGAGCTCAGCTGGCCAACTCTGCTTATCTTGCGTGATGGCGGCAGGAAAGGACTCCTCTGCTCGAATTCTCCTCTGGGCTCAGGAGACACCTCACTGATAGCTAAAAAGACCAAGGAGTATGCTGTCCGACTCTGGATTCAGCAAATCTCTGACCAGGTGCTGCTCACTACCATCAAGACCACTGTCCCACAATTTCATGGAAATAAACACAGATACGTTGATTAGCAATGAATTCTGGCACAAACTGGCACAAATTCCGTTCTGCCTATGTTCCAGGCTTTTATTTTAGCAAAAATGTGAGCTGGCTTCAACGTACTGTCGCTTTATCAAGCTTATTTGAATTAGTGGTCTCGAACTAACGCTCCCAAGTGTGTATATCAGCGAGACTGGCCAATGAGCCACGTTTCGACAAGTGTTTGAAAAAATGTTATCTTTTCCCGTCTCCCCCAACAACCAAGATAGTATTTATAGCCCGACCAATCGTGGTTAGGCTTTCATTTGTTGCGCTCCAATCAATTTGGAGTTTACATGGTAGGCTATTTATGTAACGTAAGGTTTTTTCAAACACGTTATAAAAAAAATTTTATGAGCAGAAATGATTTTATGCTGTCAGGCACCCCCAATATTTTATTTTGGGTATAATTTATTAATTCCTGGACTATTTGCGTAACGTTTTACATATTATTTGTCAGCAAACCCTAAGGAACCCAAAAATACTAATTTAAAGGAGCTACGTGGCTGCGTTCAAAATATGCAATTTCTTCTATCTCCTGTTTAGAAGATGTGCTGTCTGGGTACTGTTATGTGTTCAAACGTAAACCCATATAATGTTGTCTTTTCTAATAAGAGTCTGTTATGATTTATAAACCTAACTCTGGGAAAGGGTAGTGTATTTTATCACTGTCCGTCTGAAAAAAAATTAGTGCATGTAGACTTACACGCGTGATGGTAGTAATTGTGTATCGCGCGAAGCGGGTTTAGTGTTCGGCTTTCTGCCTCTCCCTTCTCTTTTTATCCCTTTAGTCCATCTGTTCGTTCGTTTTGGTAACGCAGTATAATTAATGTTAGGGTTAATTTAGGTCATTACGCAGTACGTCTCAATGCTTTTCCAAGAAATACAGCACACGTTTCATTGAAGAAGGCGGGTAATAATACAGTAAGCTTTACTATCAACGTGAAAGCGTTACAATTTGCAGACGAAGCAGAAAACAAGGGGGATTTCGAGTACATTCTTTGGGACAGCACTGTCATTTTACCATTGCTCTTCTCTTTATTAATTTTATTTGTTAGGCTTCATATTTACCTAATAATTTATATATGTGGATTAGAATATTTCATGACAACACCTTATGCTGGGGTTTTGTCTGAAAGTAGGTGTTGGTCACGCAGAGGTCATGGTGGACGCACAACTCTAAGAGCCGTTGTCCATTTTCATTCATCTTGCCAATACCAAACCTGCCCAGACATGAAGGCCATGAAACATTATCGGCACCCACTCTAGCGTTAAAGTCACCAAGGAGAACAAGCTGTTCTTGCCTAGGTATGCTTTTGATAATTGCTGTTAGATTCTCGTAGAACTCATCTTTAGCTTCTGAGGCAGAGTACAGAGTAGGAGCATACACACTGACAAGGGTGATGGGACCTGTGCTAGTTTGCAGGCGGAGCGTTAACAGGCGTTCTGATCCATTCTCGCCTGGTTCAACCATTTTAGTTAGCGATTTTTTGACTGCAAAACCTACTCCGTGTTCTCTAGCTTTATTAAGATCTTTCCCTTGCCAATAAAATGTGTAGTCCTTCTCGCTCACCGTTCCAGAGCCCGCCAGGCGCGTTTCCTGAAGTGCAGCTATATCCACCTGAAGTCGTTTAAGCTCATCATTAATTATGGCTGTCTTCCTTACATCGTTTACATCCTGTAGGTTTTCGGATAGTCCAGTCAACATAGTCCGGACGTTCCAGCATCCCAATCTGAGAGTTTGCTTATTTCTATTTTTTTGATAATTGCTTGGTGCAAAATTTTCTGTCCACAGTTCGGGTTTGACCCCAATCCCCATGCACCCAATGGGGAAAGCAGACAGTGGCGGGACAACACCTTATTGACTGGGGGCTGCCCAGCTTGAAGCGGGCGGTAGCTGTCCAGTGAGATCCTAGAATCTCTCCCACTGTCGGAAGTAGCCCCTGGCGCCATGCCCTACGCCAATTGGGCAAAATGCTTATAACCGGTAACTGCTACTTCCCGTGTTTTGCCGACACCTATAGGGTGAAGCTGGAGTGTCCTCTCCAGGGCGCGAGCTTGGGCACAGTTATATGGAGATCAAGCTGTTGCCCATGCAGCATGTTCCCCCTCTCCACACAGCCGGTAGATCCAAAGGAACGGCAGTAGCCGATACAGTTTGGTACCAGCCATGTCGCAGGAGTTGCCAGAATAATGTCGAATCGACATTAGACTGCCTTAGGGACTCCGACTCCGGATTTATCCTCAGGGTTTACTCCCGAAGCCAATTCCATAAATGGATATTCCCGCAAGGCAGCGGTGGTTTGAATTCAGAGTTCCTTCTCTTAGATAAACTACCAACCAAGGATCACGAGCCCTATCTGCCCGAAGCTGCTGGTTTTAAGGCGCCAGTCGCTCGCCTTTGCCCCTTCTCCCGTCAGTGGAAACAGTTCCGCCGGCTCAAATTGAGCCACACGTGAAGGCCGGGAGCTGGACTTGGTTGTCAGAGGCTGTTTGAGGCGCGTGCCATAGAAGTATTTTATCTGCAGTGAGAGCTTATCCTCACTACAACTCCTGGCAATAACAACCTTTGGTCATCTTCAAACGTACATGTGCTTAATTGCACGGTCGTCCGACAGATAGCGCCGCTGTAGTAGTCTGTGAAAATGGCGTCTGTGTACGACACGCGTTACAAACAACGAGCTGTAATTGAATTCTTGGTGGCGGAGAAAGAAAGTGTGGGGAACATTCACAAACGTTTGTGTGCTGTGTATAGAAGTTGTGCAGTCGATAGGAGCACCATAGGACGCTGGGTTCAGAGAGTTAAGGCTTCAGGAAGTGGAGAGACTGAGCTGCATGATCGGCCTGCCACAGCCACCAGCCCAGACATGCTGCAGCGCGCCGATGCCATTATTCGTGAGGATCATTGCATCACAAGTCGACAATTGGCCCTACAGCTTTCAGTCAACAACGGAAGTGCGATGGCAATTATGAACGCTCTCGGATATTCGAAGGTATGCGCAGGATGGGTTCCTCGAAGTTTCACAACCGACCACAGACGTCAAAGGAAAACCATCTGTTCTGAATTGTTAGAGCGTTTTGATGCTGAGGGGGAGGCCTTTTTGTCCCGGATCGTCACAGGTGACGAAACCTGGGCGCACCATTTTGAGCCGGAGACGAAAAGGCAGTCAATAGAGTGGCATCATCCGCAATCACAACGAAAAAAGAAATTCAAGACAACTCCCTCCGCCGGAAAGGTCATGATCACCGTATTTTGGGACATTGTTGGAGTGATTCTTGTGGATATGATGCCCAGAGGTGAGATAATCAATTCGGACGCGTACATCAAAACCCTTAACAAACTCAAACAGCGCTACCGGCGAGTGTGGCCTAATAGGAATGCTAAGACATTTTGATCCAGCACGACAATGCCCGCCATCACACAAGTCTGAAAACTCAGGAGGCAATCGCCAAATTTAGTTGGACTGTGCTCCCCTATAGTCCTTATTTGGCGCCCTCCGATTTTTATCTTTTGGGCCACTGAAGGAGTGGCACGGGTAGGGGGTCAGACAAAAGCTGGTACCCTGGTCCTCCAGGTTGGGGGTTTTAGCACAGGGCCGACACCCCTGTCTATAAAAAAATCGTAACCGTTACAGAAACAGCAATAAATGATATGAGAGCTGTGTACTTTCTGTGCTTTTCTATGGTGCGGAATGCTGGAGCCCCTGCGCGGGACAAGGTTTGAAGATGACCAGAGCGTATTCGTGCAGTAAGGACATGGCTACGTGAACAGGAAACGAGCTGGTACAGTGAAGGTATGCATGCCCTTGTTTCGCGCTGGCGTAAGGCCATAGAAGTGGACGGAGATTATGTGGAAAAATAGCATGTGTAAAGGATACATCCAGTTATACTGTGCGTGAATTTCGTACATTGTAAATAAATAGTTTCCGAGAAAAAGAAAAAAAAAATGTGGGGCATTACTTTCTGAGCAACCGTCGTACATGTGGAATGAAATGTTTATGAAAAGCAGAAATCAGACCTGAAAAACTATGCATTTGGTAGGAATAAAACCATGATCAACCTACTCGAAGAAGCATTGGTAGAAGGATACCTTGATAGGGTAAAAAACTCAAATTTTCCTTTCAGAATCAAACAACCATGGGTATAGTGTTAGTATGGACTTAAAATGTTTGTCCACATAATGACCTCATTAATTATGCAAATTAGCTATCCAATATGGCCGCCGTAGTGATTAAATTATACACTTTTTTTAAAACATCATAACTATGTTATTTGAACAAGGATCTGACTGAAACTTGGCAAATTGAATCATTATATATAGCGTGAGGTCATGAACTAAAATGACAGAGATTGACAGAAAGGTTAAATTTTAATGAATTTTAAATATTTATATTTCTGGAATGTTTGATATTTGTGCCTCATTATATATGCATGATGGTCATAAAACTAAAACTTTGAATTCAACTATATCCATTTTAGGTCAGAATCTGTAAGATTATATGACAACTAACTGTGTTAATTTTCATGTCAATTGAATGTACAGATCCAGAGATATCTTGTTTCAAAGATCACCAATTATGCTAAAAAGACAATTCCGAGAAAACATAGAAAAAAAGAAAAAGAACTCACAAAATGAAGTTTAATGAGCTCCTGTTGAATAAAGGTCTCCTTCTACTGCAGCTGCAGTGTCTATGAATCCCCTTTTCAGTGCTCTCAGGGTCTTTCCATTGCAATGTCCTTACTTGCTGAATAGATCCTGTGCAGCGTTCTCCTGTATGCTTTCTTTGCCATGGGTTGACTTGTGTTCATGTATATCGAAAAATTCTGCAATGCACTGTGGCCTTTCCCAATAGAACGCACAAATGCCACCATTCGCACATTTACTTCTTTGTTTGTGAGTAGCTGAAGATGAAACATCAGAAGTATTGAAATTGGCACAGTTTGTGCACTTGATACTGATTTCATGACAAAAGCCATTCCGAGTCTCTTCGACGATCTCACAGGCCAGTGAGTAATGATAACATTTGTCACATCTAAAGTTAGCACATAAAAACCCAAACAGTAGTTTTACATCCATAAGGATAAACCCATTTCCTCTGTTGTCATTTTTAGCTTGTCCTTCACTTTCTTGGACCTTTATGACCTTTATTTTCTTTGCTGAGGAGCACAGAGGCTTTATAGCTTCACTATCGACAATAGGTGTCTCATTTTCAGGCAACGGTTTGTTGGTGTACACGCCTCCCAGTCTTTGTCTTATTTCCCATTGTGAACAAAAGAAGCTCTGCTAACTACTATTATACAGAATCAGTATAAAACTAGCAATAAATAGAGTTGATGTTAGTGAAAATGCACAATGCATGTAACAAATGTTGAAATTTACGATCAAAGCTTTCTAGACACACACTTTTGAAAAATTCATAAGAAATCATTGAGTGATTCCCCGTGGAAAAATTATAAATACCTTTTTCCTGTTGCCTCAGTATAATTATAATTTCGCAATTTTACAATTACGCACCTTCATGTTGGGTCATTATTCACATGGTAACCAACTATAAACATTGGTTGCTATGCAAATCACTCAAGGGGGTGTGTGTAGAAAAACACTGATTCCTATCAAACCAGAGCATCTCTAAGCTTCTATGAATTATTTTTAGTTCAAGAACATGATGATGATTTAAAGCATGAAAATGAAAATTATTGGATTTTTATTTTTTTTTAACATTTTTGGGTATCCTTCTACCTTTAAAAAAAACGTTTCGACGCTTCTTTAGAATGTAGCCAAATCAGCTACATCAACACTAAATCTGCTTCAGGGTAAGAAGACGCCTGAGAAGAAGACGGATAAACGAAATCCTGAAGAAACGATAGCCGTAGAAGTAATTTCGTATAAATTTAACGTGGCATAAGTCGGCGACGCTCGACTTCACACGTGGAAGGAAACTGAAACTGATTTACCTGTAATTGGGTGTGTTTCCCCTGCCTACCTATATCAGAAAGCGATCGGATCGATGTTGCTGTTGATTTGAACTGCGTCATAATTAGCAATTACATACACGCGCGCACGTACACATACACACATTAAGTCCCTACCTATCGGGAGAACGATTCATTGATTTGTATGTGCATAGATGTTTTTATTCCCTCGCATGTTCAATGTGTTTATCTAGTAATGGTGATCGGTATTTGGAGTATGTCCAGCTGAGTCGTGTCATGAGAAATTCAGTTCCATGACGTGTAATATTGAATCAAATCAAGTAGCGCACGCGAGAATCCGAACGTCAGAGGGTAGGTGACACAGATCGCTTTTCAGTAATTTTGTTTTTGCACCAAAGTTTTTTCGACGGCTCCATGTCGAGGGAAAAATAGTGCTTGAATATCTTATATCATTGTAATAAAACTATGTGAGATGAGATGTTAGTAAAAGAGAATCGATGTTTCGTGATGTCCGAAAACTGGAACATACGAACTAATTAATATTGTTGTAAATTGGGCAAATAATTACTCTGGCATCACAATCATTCTTATTTATCGATCTGGTAACGTCAGCCTCAATTGATCAAGGTGTTTCCATTCGTCACGAAGATGTGCATGAGTGAAAAGTCTTCATTATCTTATTCCGCGTTGCTGTAGTTCACGCTCGTCCACCATCTGAGCATTGAGTTTACCATGTTCAACCTAATTTTCAGTTATAAATAGGGTTTCCATTTTGGGTTGTATTTACATCGTGTTATTTACAATTGATTATGTTTGGTAATAGCATTTTACAGCATATTTTATTGTTTACATATTTCTCGTTTACTTAAACTTTAATTATTTTAATTGCTGGAAATTTTTACGTGATGATTTTACAAGGTAAGTGCTTTTTTTCTGCTTTTGTATTCCTTGTTAGCATTATTTTGTAATGGTCCGTGTTTTTAATTTTCGTGTAAATTGTTTCTTATGGTTTCTGGTTATTCTTTGCCAACGGACGCAGAGAAGAATGGATTAAGGTAACTATGAGAGCACTTGAAAGCCCAACATAATGCCATTTGTCTATCAAAAATTATAAAAAGAAAGAAAACACGGAAGCTAGGGAGATTCTTCTGGGATAAATTCAAGTTTCTTAAAGAACTGTTTGAACAACCGCGGTCAGAAACACTAAGAATTGAATAAGAATAATGGGAAGAACACATAAGGAAAGTTTATTCGGACGATCACAAATCCCAACCTACCATCAACATGACAGGCCTAGTAAATCAGGGACTGAACTAAATACTAAGACTCTGACGGTGTAGTTTATAGCAAGCTTAAGTTCATAAAACGCGATGAAAATCAGCTCTGTGTTCTAACCCGTATTCATTGTATTTAATAGATGTCAGGACGTGCTCAGACAAATGCAACGTGGGCTAAAAAGTGCACGGAAAAAAAACTAGGCAATAAAAAAGAAAAAGAGATAAATTGGGGAGGGGAGCAAGTGGAGTTTACTTCCCAAAAGAACAAAATCCCACAGACATCAGTCAGTTCAGTCAGTTCGGTCAGTTCAGTCCATTGTCATTACTTATTTTGGCATGAAAGATATTTTTTGTTAAAGAAGCCTACGGGTATATTGACGCTATAATCCAGAAGGGAGATATCTCATGTACCCCAAGCTGCCTTGAGCATGCCACATTATATGGGAAGCAGTACATGGGAAGTAATGCAGAAGGCAAATTCTGAAGGAAAAAAAAAAAAAAAAAAATCTCCATGTAATCTGGTTGGATCTGACTAATGCATGTGGATCTGCCCCACAACTGATGTTGTTGACAGACCCTTGAAATGTACCATTTTAAAGTGCAGTAATGTTGAAGCTGTATTTCACATGGTTATCGATCAGATTTGCAGCTAGTTAGAATCGCAGTGTGGGTGTATAATTTCACCAGTATTAATCTTGATGGCGGTGCAGGTAATTCTCAGGGCACGTAAAGGACTTGCGAGTGGTCGGAAAACCCGATTGTGAGCATCGCATGCCACCACTTGGGGCATTCATGGATGGTACAACATTTCTAACATCAGATGAACACCAAACACAGAGAAAGTTATCACGCTTAGATAAACTAATCAGCTAGGGTGCAGAATAGATTCACACATAAGACATATAATAATATAATAGCCCCTTCAGTCATAACTGACTATAGGAATGCGCCCTTGAGGTGACCGCCCCCAGCTGCTTACTTTCCTGGTGTTCCTTTCGACGTTTTCTCCTCTCTTCTGCTTGTTGTGTGAGCTTTTTTTCTCCCAAACTGAGGTGGCGCCGCAGATAGAAACGCCACTTGGTGCGATCGGCAGCTTCATCCTCCCAGGTTGCTGGATTTATGTCCAGTGCCCTCATGTCTCTCTTGCACACGTCTTTGAATCTCAGCTGCGGTCGCCCAACTGTTCTTTTGCCATCTGCCAGTTGTTCGTAGAAGATATCTTTCGGGATGCGACCATCTTCCATACGGCGGACATGGCCAAGCCAGCGTAGTCTGCGCTGTCTAAGCAGGGTATACTTGCTTTGAAGGCTAGCACGTGACAACACCTGAACATTTGCCACTTTATCTATCCACGAAATATATAAGCAACTATTAGGCACCAACTATTCTTGATGGTGCCAGCGACTGGGAATGGCATTAGATCTACTTGGGCGAAGGACATACCTTCGAAAAAAAAAGACGATCAGGTAAAATATTGCACTCCTGTCATCACACCAGATTGTATCATTGAGCTGACATTGCCTTTTGAATCCAGGTTACACGAGTAACACGTTTTCAAGATGGTCAGATATATGATCTGGTAACGGAATTGAGACATGAGGGGTTCAGAGTCAAAGTCATGGCTGTGGAAGAATATGCATGAGGTCTAGCGGTCGCCTCAGTATATATTGTCCTCAAACAGTTGGACGTCAAGATGCAGTCAAGAACAAGTGCTCTTTAAAAAACAAACAAACAAACTTGGCGATCTTTGGAAAAGCCATCTTGCTGGCTGTGAAACAACAGCAGTGGGGAATGAAATTCAGAACATTAAATGCATGTACAACGAAATTGTTAATTTCACAACGGCCTCAAGTTGACAGAATGGATAAAACCAGGAGTAAATAGCTAGTTTCAAAATTACTACCAAGGTGGAATATGTTCAAATTCCAGCGTAGGCAGGGAGGGAGGAATAATCAACAGGAGTCATGTTTCAAGTGCGCCAGCCACTAAAAGTTTCTTCTTTCTTTGATCCTTAGCCGCCGACCGTCAAAGCAGTCAGTGGCCATTACGCCTGGTGGCATCTTGTAGGGCAACAACAAATTGATTCCACTTTGCTCGGTTGGCGGCCATCCTTCGTACAGTGCCCCAACTCTGGTTCATTCTTTGCATCTCAGCCTCCACAGTCCTCCGCCAGGTTGTTTTTGGTCGGCCTCTCTTTCGTTTTCCTTCAGGGGTCCATAGCATAGCTGTTCTTGTGATGGCATCGGGGTCTCTTCTGAGGACATGGCCAACCCAGCTCCAGCGTCTGCCAGCTATGATGGTGTGCATGTCCTCTTGCTTGCTCCGAGTAAGCAGATCTTGGTTGGTGATGGTATTCGGCAAAAAGATTCGGAGAATTTTTCTTAGGCATGTTGTGTGAAAAGAGGACAATTTCGACATTTCCTTCTCTGTAACTCTCCAGCTCTTCGCGCCATAGAGAAGCACAGAAAGCACACAGCTCTGATATAATCCTAATTTTGTGCTTGTGCTGTACTGAGAGGACTTCCAGATGTTGTTTAGACTAAAAAAGGCTGTTCTTGCTTTGTTCATTCTGTTGTTGATGTCTTTGCTTGCTCCGCCGTCTGGTGTTACTATGCATCCTAGGTATGTGAAGGCATCTGTCTGTTCCAGTTGCTGATTCCTTACTGATATGGGCTCAGGGTTGCTCACATTGAGCGTCATGACCTCTGTCTTCTTTAGGTTGATGTTCAAGCCCACCTGCTGGCTATACTTATTAAGTCTATCCGTTTTTTCCTGGATGTGTTGATGCGAATGTGCTAGCAGTGCAATGTCATCTGCATATTCCAGATCTTCCAATGTAGAAAATGTAGTCCATCTTATTCCTCTTGGATTGCCCTCTGTTGTCTGGCGCATCACCCAGTCTATGACTGTTAAAAATAGAGTGGTTGATAAGGGGCATCCCTGTCGTACTCCTGTCTTCACTTCAAAGGTTAGGTTGCTCTGCCCAATGCTACACGTAAAGTTGGCATAAAGGCTTTTTATGATTGACACTATGCAGCTTGGAATTCCATAAGCCCTCAGTATTTTCCATAAACTGTCCCTATGTATACTGTCAAAAGCCTTTTCAAAATCAACGAAATTAATGTACAGCTGTCTTTGCCATTCTGAGCACTGCTCTATAATGTTCCTGAGGGTAAATATATGATCTACACATCTTCTGTTCTTTCTAAATCCTGCTTGTTCTTTCCTCAGTTTGTGGTCTACTGCTTTTGAGATTCTCTGTATAATTATCCTGCCTAGTATTTTGCTGGGAACTGAGAGAAGAGTTATTCCTCTCCAATTATTGCAGTCTGCAAGATCTCCCTTCTTGGGCAATTTGACAATTATTCCTTTTCTCCACTCTGTTGGTGTTGTCCCTGTTTTCCAGACTTGTGCAAATAGTGGTTCTAATAGTTCTGCTGCTAGCTCTGGGTCTGTCTTAAATAGCTCTGCATTTAAGTTATCATGACCAGGAGCTTTTCCATTCTTTAACCCTTTGATTGCTGTGATGATTTCTTCTTTTCGTGGGATGTCTGTATTAACATCTAGATCATTTTCAGCCTCAGGAACATTCAATTGTGTCTCTGGTGGTTCCTTATTCAGAGTTTCTCTGAAATGCTCTGCCCATCTTGTTTCCTGTCCCTCTACTGTCGTGATGAGATTTCCGTGCTTATCTCTTACTAATGTAATATTGTTTGCACCTCGTTTTCCACTGATGATTTTAGTTATTTTGTATACTGTGCTTTGTTCATTTCTCAGTGCTGCCTCTTCTGCCTGTCTTGCAAGGTCATCCAGAAATGTCCTTTTGTTAGCACGGGTTTGACGTTTAACTTCCTTGTCCAGCTGACTGTACTGTTCACTATATATTGCCTTTAACCTGGGAGACTTAGCTTCTGTTCATTTCTTTTCTCTTCGCTATGGTGTTTAGCGTATCTGGTGTTATCCAGTCTTGGCTCTTTCTTTCCTGGATCCCAAGCAAGACTTGCTGCTTTCCTTGTATATTGTTGAGATGGTGTTGAATCTCTGGTCAACATCATCGGTCTCTGTTCTTTCCTGGCTTTTGATAATCTCATATCTTCTCTTTACGTCGACCACGAAAGCTTTTCTGGTGAGGGGATCCTTCAGTTTCGTGATGTTGTATCTTTTCTGTTTGACTGCAACTGGTCCAGCAGCTCTGAGTTTCACTTTCAGTCTTGCTACTACTAGGTGATGATCACTTCCCACATCTGCTCCTCTTCTTAATTTCACGTCTTGTAGTGCATGTCTCCATCTGCCATTGATCATTATGTGATCTATCTGGTTTCTGTCTCGTCCGTTTGGTGATTCCCATGTTAACTTGTGCACTTCCTTGTGTGGAAAAAGTGTTCCTCCAATGACCAGGTTGTTAATACTGCAGAAGCTTATTAATTTGTCCCCATTCTCATTTGCTGTTCCACTGCCGCATTTTCCCATTACTCTTTCGTTATAATTATTGTGTGCTCCCACTTTCGCATTTAGGTCTCCCATTACTATAATGAGATCGTACCTGGGTGTAGTTTCCATTTCTTTTTGTACCTGTTGATAGAACTCGTCCTTGATCTCTTCATCGCTGTCATTTGTTGGTGCATAGCATTGTATAATTGTGGTGTTGGTGAACCTCCCTCTCAGTCTTGCTCTTATCAGTCTGTTGTTGATGGGTTTCCATTCCAGTAAAGACCTTTCCATTCCTTTCTTCAGGATAATGGCTACATCTTCGTTGTGCTGACCATCCTCTCTGCCAGAATAAAGTACTGTTTCCCCTGTAGCTGTTTTTATTCTCCCCTTACCTGTCCATCTGCTCTCGCTTATTCCCAGGATATGTATCTTATAGTTCCTCATCTCTGCTGTGATTTGTCTCAGCTTTCCTGCCTCATTCATAGTTCTGACGTTCCAAAAACCAATTCTGGTTTCGTGTTTTGCGGTCGGGGCATCCGTTTTCATGCCAGTGGCTTCCTTTCGGCTTTCACCACTGTCAGTCATACGAGCCTGAGACTCCGGATGTCCGTCCCGCAGCAAAGTTTTTCCATTTATTGTTGTTTCCGTAACGTGCGATTTTTTTTACATAGACAGGGGTGTCAGCCCTGTGCTAAAACCCCCAACCTGGAGGACCAGAGTACCAGCTTTTGTCTGACCCCTACCCACGCAGACCAGTCCAGCTTGGTTGAACCTACCAGGAGTAAATCTCCCACTGGCATAGCTCTGGAGATTGTCAGGGTACACAAGCCGCCATACCGCTACAAGGTATAGGTACCATTGATGGCAGACTAAAAGTTTCAGCGAGGTAAAATTGACGAATCGCCAGTTCCATCGCTGCTTCTGATGATCGGATTACGTCCTCTGTTTTAATGATCTGTATTTAAAAAAAAAAAAAAACCAAACCATAACTGTTTAGTCATCTCACAGACACTACTTCAACGATAGACTTACGCTAAGCTGTAACTGTTTAGTCATCTCACGGACACTGCTTCAACGATAGACTTTCGCTAAGCTGTACTCTGTCTCTTTCCCACTTTAGTTTTTTTTTTATTGTCTTTCATGGGAAGATGCAATTTCTATCTCGTCCAGCTTGTTTTAATGGGCTGTATTATAGACGGCCTTTCTTAGGACTTCGTTAACATCGTTTTTTTGCTTCTTAATCTAGGGCAGTGGCAGGCAGCCCAGGAGCTGTAGAGATCTACGTTATAAACACTGAGCTCTCTAAGGATCTACCGTGATAAAATCAGTGTATTTTCAGCTTTAAGAATATTTTGAATAAGTGCAACTTAAATGTAACTGTTATCTCTGCCGGAAGATATGCTTCCTGCAATTCCATTATCAGAACCGTAGAAAATTAGATATTTTACCGAATGTTCACGTCAGAGAAGAAAAGACCGTGTTCCCTGTCTCACGCAGTTCACGATTACAGTGAATTTTTGTTAGCTAGCTCGTGAGTGTTCACTTGGAAAGTGGAGAAAGAACCTTTAAATCATGGGATACGGCGATTTTAAATGCCGGCGGGGGAGGTCTCGTCCGACTTTTCTCTAGCTTTTAAATTCTTTATCTTTTCCCCCATCCGTCAACTACAGATCTACTAACCATTGCCTGATATATACCGGTAGAACGGGATCTGCCTTACACCGATCCCTGCTATAGAAGGTCCCTAGCATGCTACCATAGTATTTATCACTCGCTTCTCTCTCTCTCTCTCTCTCTCTCTCTCTCTCTCTCTCTCTCTCTCTCTCTCTCTCTCTCTCTCTCTCTCTCTCTCTCTCTCTCTCTCTCTCTCTCGTTCTCTCTCTCGTTCTCTCTCTCTCGTTCTCTTTCTCTCTCTTCCTCTCTCTCTCTCTCTTGTTATTTTATTATTTAAGTAATATTTAGGATACGTGTGAGAATAAATGGATTCAGTATGGAAGATGAGAGAAAGGAAGGGCAGAATGTTAGACAGGCCTGCGTGCCCAATTCTAAACCCTTTGAAAATAAAGTTCGTTCGTTCGTTCTCTCTCTCTCTCGCTCTCTCTCTCTCTCGCTCTCTCTCAGAACCGAACAGTGTGTTGACTTTTCAGCTTAACAACACATAACGTATAATGTTTGTCTCACTAAAACTCAGTACGTTGGTATACACCGACATTGATATGTACACAGTGAAATAGGTTTACTTTCTCGGGATCGATCACTGACGTCCCAAGAGGCGCTGTCTCCTATTTACCTTCACGGACCGGCCGGCGTATCTACATTGAAGGCTCCTGTTTCAATTCATGTTCTTTCATGAAAAATGGAAAGCCTGTCGGGAAAGCGCTATTTACTATTGACCCGTATCTATCCTTACAGATCGATAAAGTGCGCGCGCGTGTGTGTGTGTGTTCCTCCTAAAAAATAGCGTTTGGAGTCTTTTACGCGTACCTTAATATTACTTTTAGTAGCAGTTTTTCACGTATTTCTGTTAAATATAATTCTTCTTCTTCTTCCTCGTTCGCCCTGAAAAGGACGGTGGTTGCGTTGTGTCTGTTTGCGCCTAAGCTGTGATATCTGCACCTTTCGGTCGACACATCCGACTTCTGCACGGCATTTTTTAGGGACCGGGTTTGCCTTCCCATTTCGATCCGTACTCGCTCAGCCAGACTGCACTGCTGCAGACTGTTTCCAGGACCACCACGTGGAGGTGGAGTACGGTCTTGATCAGCTCTGGTTCGCTGATCCTGATGCAAGCAGTCAAGCTATGGGTCGCTGACTGCATTCACTATTTCTGCATCTTGGGGTCCCAAATATAATTTAAAGGGCCAATATTTAACAGTAGCATAGTCCGCCCGACATATTACCGACCGACCGTCCATCTTCACCGAGGCATAAATTTACACGAAGTCTCTTCTATTTAGTCATAACTGAATTCTAGAATAAATTTAGATTATTTTATTTAATCATTTGATTAACTCAGGATAGCTTATCTTTGCTGGGCGCTTCTCTTTAGAAGGACAGGAGGCAATCTGATCATCAGAAGTATTCCTCCCGACGGAGAAGTGCTGCAGCCCATTTATCTATTTTACGTTTTATGGGAAATAAAAGGACTGAAACACCTGACCGAAGGGAATGACTCTTCTGATGATTAGATTGTCTCCTGTTGTAATATTTTATATAGGGCTAGATATTAAAGAGCGTTACAGTATTAGTTTTGGAAGACTTGTTCACGTTTTTGAATTTTTTTAGCGTTAAGTTCCTAAAGGGTGGGGTTGATGGTGTGATGCCCAACCCTTCTTATTTACCATCTTTGACATGCCAGGTAGGGTACAGTGTCAGACCCCAGTAACACACAGGCCAAGAGAAAATACAAATATTATGAGAATAAATGCAGCAAATAATAGCTAGACAGCACTTAAACATCGTTACAAGATATAGACTCATATATCTGTTGTGGTGAATTATTGGTTATTATTGGTTTAAATATTATATTAATGGTATCTGGTGTGAGGTCAGCTATGCAAGTCCCTGAGGTTTATTAAATACAAATAAGTTTACAGGGTACCTGTCTGCTTCCACCACGACCTCACCCGATTATATATCTTCCCCTACTGAAGTGTATTGGTGTGTGTATGTTGTCTAGCAAGTGTCTAGGGTATATGCAATGTGATGAAGTGTATGAACAGGACAACAACTACACCTATTACTAATAAACAATGATTAAACAAGTCACTGGGTAAAGTTTGGAATGTAACTTATTTTTTTTCAATTTATTTTCCAGTATCTAGTTATTCTTCTGACACAGGAATAATCAACTCAACATGATAATGAAATTATTTACAACCAATTATTTTACAACTGTCATTGAGTCGGTGTTATCCCACAATTATTTATATGTCTCAAACTGGGAAAATGTCAAGTATTTCTTGCTCCTAGAAAAGGGTACAAGTTTATTGAACGTTTTTGTTCCTCACTGTCTGATACACTAGCTTTTGTGAAAACTGAGAGAGTGGATTGTTTGTGATATCAATTTCCCAGACAAGTCTTATCTGAGGTCTCTGGAACCAGGCTGGTTGAAGTATGTATAAAACGCCAGCATCCACTGCCAAGACACGATTCTGCTTCTATAGGTAAATCACTGTGAAGGCACTCAGTAGTTAGGCCTCACTGCAGGACTTAGGGACAGGTGTTAGATCACCTGGGCTCACTTTCACTCGTAGATGAAACTCTGGAACAATACAAATGTGTCCCACTCAGCATCTAATAATCTCTCTCTTTTATTATTCTAACATGTTCAATATCATCAGACATCAGTATGGTAACTAAATAATTAGTTAACGTTCTCAATTTGGTTGGTACCCCCTTCTGGATAAATAACTTTCAAACCACCGTTTGACATTTTCCTTGATAAAGGAAACACTTTACATTAATACTATCAAGTCATGTACAATCACGGTGACTTGCTGAAGAAGACGGCCAGTGATCTTCCTGGTCGTATGTCATAACACAACTTTTTCTTTTCATCATAAATATTTAATTTTCTTTTCTCCCCATATGGCCGAAAGCCTGTCTGGCTTTTCTATACCAGGTTAATACAGTCCCTAACAACGCTGTGAAACAACACAGAGTTTGATGTTGCCTTCCCTCCAGATAAACGTTTTCCCACATAATTTTCATACAAATTCAATATTGCATACATAATAATGATAATAACGATAAGATAAATGTTTTCATTCTTACCGCATCAGAGAATTAAAATCACTAAATAGTTGAATATTGCGATATATGGTAACAAATCCAGATCGCTGCTTGTGCAGAATTAGCAGCCAAAACAATACTCTTGCCTTGTCTATAACAACGTCTTTAGTGTAAGAAATTTTTCATCTAGTGGCCCCCTATACTCAATACTAATTGGTTTTATACAACCGGTTGTCTATTATACTACAGCCAATCAGAGACTGTTTAGTGAATAGCGTTCCTTTTCAAATAAAACTGACCTCAAATATTCAAAATAAGGACTCCTTCCGATACTCCGACTCATCCCCCCCATTCAATACGGCATATTCAAAAAAAAAAATCTCACGTTAACCTTAATTTTTCCTTTTATTTTCAAACTACCTTATGTAGAACGAACACTACGCTACGTCACAAGTGTGTGTGTGTATCGTCTGGCGTGTCGAGAAAAACGGGGTCTTGCAAGGTATAGGTAGTATGTGTTAATTCTTGTTGCAGTTTCGTTCTGCAAGAACATTTTTTGTCTCAAAGCCAACGCTAGCAAAGCATATAATGTTAGACTGCGGAAAATCGTTTTGGCATTACTTCGGTATACAATTTTAGCGTGCTGCTGGCGTATGGGAAGAAGCCAGTCAGACACACACGGGCTGGTTCTATATATTAGCATTGGGAGTACAATTTCCTGGAATTTAGCGTTTGTTCTCACAGATTTTACTACACACCTCCTTTCCTAAAACTTGCAATCATTGCATGTTATTATCTGTGAGACAATTAGCGTAAATAAAGTACTATTCCCTAGGCTTTTCCTACTTTTCCTCACAAGGGTGTCTACTCATGAAATCTGCTCCGACGTTTTTCGAGCCGGATATATATTCGATGGAAAATTGATAAGGTTGAATCAATAACGACCACCTTAATAAACGTGCATTTTCATGCTTGGCCTGAGATAAGAACACTAAAGGCTGGTGATCTGTTTGCACCACAAATGACCTACCATAAATATAAATTTGGAACTTTTTTATGGCCCAGATCAATGCTAGACACTCTTTTTCACTTGTTGAGTAATTTTTTTCCGCTTTGTTTAACTTGCGGCTAGCGTAAGCAACTGGGTTCAGTTCTCCATCCTGTGAGGTGGACCTCTGCAACAAAGTGGCCCCTAATCCTATGTTACTCGCATCCGTTCTCACCACAAATTCCTGACAGATCAGGCAATTTCAATATCGGCTTGCTAGTGAGTTTATCTTTTAACTCTTGGTATGCCAATTTACACTGCGCTGACCAAATGATTTTTTCAGGTTGACCGTTTCTAGTTAAGTCTGTCAGCGGTGCACAAATAGAGTTAAAGTTCTTTATGTATTTTTGATAAAATCCACATAAAGATACAAAAGACCTCACATCTTTTTTGGTTTGTGGCCTCGGTGCTTTTTGTAATTTCTCCAGGTTCTTGGGGTCAGGGGTCATGTTTCCCTGATACACTGTGTGTCCCAAGAATTCGAGTTCCTTACAGCCCACACTACATTTGGTTGGTCTAGCCGTCAAATTTGCTTCTCTGAGCCTATCAAATAGCATATTCAGAGAGTTTATGTGTTCTTCGAATGTCTCAGTAGCAATAAGAATGTCGTCCATGAAATTGGTTATACATGGGTTATTCAGGGGCTCCAATAACTTGCGCATCATTCTGGAAAACACACTCGGGGCGTTTTTCAAGCCAAATGGTAACATGTTGAATTCATAATGGCCTTCCGAGGTGCTAAATGCCAGATAAGGTCGAACCTCAGGCTTCACTGGAATTTGGTAATAGCCTTTGCTAAGATCCACCTTAGAAAAATATTTTGCCGTATTCAGCCTGGCAAACAGCTGATTGGTATCCGGCAATGGATCCACCTGATTTTCTGTGACAGCATTCAGTTTTCTGTAATCTATACACAGACGGTGTTCTCCAGAGGGTTTCCTCAGTAAAACCACACTGGAACTGTAAGGAGATTCACTGTGAGAAATGATTCCTTCCTTCAACAGATACTCAATTTCCTCCTTCAAAGCTTTCTCCTTAGCGAAAGGAATGGAATAGGCTCTCATACAGATGGGTGTTGGGTCTATTACTTTCATGTCATACTCTAATAGATTTGTATGCCCCGGCTTATCTGTTAGCACGTCTGTATGTTCAACCAGAACCTTTTGAACCTGCTCCCTCTGGGCTTTAGTCAGGTGCCTACTGATCTTCACCTGTGCCTGTGTTTCCTCTGTTTTTAAGGGATACTCGTGAGAGGCGAGTGGTTCCTTTTTCATTCCTGTGGCTATCGACAAGGTCATGAGATGTGTCTCATCCTGGATCTCTCTTTCCAGGTATTTCTTTAGGAGATTCACATGATAAATTTTCTCCTTACCTTTTTTGTCGATTTTATAATTAGTTCTAGATATCCTTTCTAGAACCGTGTATGGCCCTTGCCATCCAATTTGTAACTTGTTACTGCTGCCGGGTAGAAGAAGGAGCACCTTCTCTCCCACATGAAGCTCTCTATCCTTAGCTTTCTTGTTAAAGTAAGCAGCATGTTTCTTTCTGGCTTGTCTGAGATTGTCATTTGCCAGTTTCCATCCAGTTTTAAGACGAGTGGTCAGTTCGTTCACATAGTTATAAGATGAGGTAACAGTTTCCTCTGCCTTCTCATCAGTCCATGTCCTTAACAAGGCTTCTAATGGACCTTTTATTGGCCTCCTGAATAACAGGGTTGCGGGTGCCATCCCGGTTGAATTATGTGGAACTTCCCAATACACAAACAATGCAGCGGGCAAAAATTGGTCCCATGTATCAGGTTTCTCATGTGCCAGCTTTCTCAGGATAGAAATGAGAGTCCCATTGAACCTCTCCACCTGGCCGTTCCCTTGGGGATGGTACGGGCTACAATGAAAGTGCTTGGCCTGGAAGAGCCTGAAAACTTCTTCCGTTAGTTTCCCCTTGAACTGAGAACCGTTATCAGTCAAGATTTGATGCGGGAATCCTAATCGGGTAAATATTGTAAATAGTGCCTCTGCTACATGTTTTGAATCAATTGATGGCAGGGCTACAGCCTCTCCCCACATCGAACAAGTGTCCACCAGAGTGAGAATATAACTGTTCCTCCTCTTGGTTCGAGTGAGAGGTCCCACAATATCCACTGCAACCCTCTCAAAAGGGGTTCCCACTATGGGCATCTCCCCTAGAGTTGCAGGAGCAGTCCAATGCTTTGGAGCTACCCTTTGACACTCTGGACAGGATTTCACATATCTTTTTATATCTTCAGTTATCCCTGGCCAGAAGTAATGACAAGCTATACGCTGTCCTGTTGCACTGATCCCCATATGACCACTGAAAGGAATCGCGTGCCCTAGTTCCAACACTTTCTTCCTATATGAAGTAGGAAGAACCAGCTGGCCGTGACCATTTGATCCAATTCCGGCCTTCCTATACAACAGTTTGTTTTTCATATAGTAGTCCCCTTTCGTAGGAGATGTATGGCACTTAGGTAATTTCTTAAAGCACGGGTTGAGTGACCTATCTTCCGCCTGTGCCTTCCTCATCTCCTCTGGATGAGTATTTATGGGTTCATCCTCCTCCTTTCGTGACTGTGACCTGGTCTGCACTGTTGCCATGATCACAGGTTTCCTGGGATTCCCCAAGAATACATAACGACACCCCAATATCAGAGGGTAGATGGGTTCGTTTAACACTGCTGCCTTGATTACTCCTTCCACATAGCGAGTTTTCACATGTATTCTAGCGATGGGAAGTGTCATGGTTGCTACGTCCTTGGTTGCCACTTGGATCTCCACTGTTTCTGTGGTGTATTGATCAGCTTGCACCAGGTGAGAACTCACAACTGAATCAAAATCCAATCCCGTATCGTAAAGGCACCTAATGATGACACCATTACATACAACATCCTCACACACTGGGGGGTGGTAAGGTTCCTGCTGTCCAACAGATTTAACCTTTTGTCCCTTTCTCCCCGTTTTCATTGCAGCAAAGTTAGGAGGTTTTCGAGTACACATTGTGGTGTCATGATTATTTTGTTTGCACCACTTACACCATTTATTTCCCTGAGGAAAATTTTTCTTATCATTGAATTGCGAGTTTCTATCTCGTTGGTCAGACTTGGCTTTATCATAATAAGTCTTACCCTTGTTAAATTTATCTCTGTGCTCAAATTTAGGTTGATTATGGTTTTGTGGAGCTTTATTATGGTCTATAGGCTTCTTCTTTAAACTTGCTATCTCAGACTGGGCTGCCTGATATCTCTCAGCCACATTTAAGATCTCCCCCAGCCTCTCAGCACCCTGTTCCGTGAGAAATTTTCTCAGGTCTGGAGCCATGGACTCTCTTAACTGCTCAGTCATAATCATTTCCTTTAAATCTTGGGTTTTCCCCAGAGCAGTCCATTTCTCCAGGTATGTCTCCAGGCGTGCAGAGAACTGGTGGTAAGTCTCTCCAGTCAACAGTTTGGCATTCCTAAATTTCTTTCTGTAAAATTCACTATTTTTCTCATATCTAACTAGAAGAGCTTGCTTAAGAATGTCGTAGTCATCTTGATCATCCTTGCTCAGTTTGGCGAAGACCTCATAAGAGGTTCCCCTAAGCCCCTGAGATACCTTCATACTCCATACATAGTAGCTAACCTTTCAAATCTAGATAAAAATGACTCAATATCATCATCTTTTTCTACAAATGGGTCCAACTGGAACCCCATGGCTGAGGTTGAGGCGACCTGGCTTGCAGCAGAGTCGGAGGTGGATGAGCTACTTCCATTATCAGGAGCATGGCCTTGTAACTCCATCTCCCTTAGTCGCAACTCATGTTCCCTTTGTAACCGTTTCTCTTCTTTCTCAGCCTCCATCTGCAATCTCTTCTCCTCCTTGGCAGCCTCCAACCTCTTTTCTTCTTTCCTGGCCTCAGCCTCAAGCTTCTTCTCCTCCAACTGCAGCCTCTTGATCTCAGCCTCCCTATCAGCCTCTAATTTCTTAAGCTCCCTAGCATCCTCTAACATAATTCTCTTCTCCTCAGCTAATCTCTTATCTTCCCTTTCCATATACTTATCGCACTCTGATGTCACATACTGAATCAGAGCTTGCCCATCTAAATTCATTTCCTTTGCAGTCTGCACAGCAGCAGATCTGTATTTAGCCATATCTGCCATTTTATAGTTAACAATATGAAATACTATCCACTACCTTAACTAATTAACCAACTCTAAACACAAGACAAAGGGCAATGATATCTCAAACCACTCTCAAATTATTTTTACTAGTAGATTTTACAAATACTGGGACTAGTGACTCACTTAATGTAGGGTACTAAGAACCTTTAAATCCCGGACGAGCCCCCAATTAATGTGGTGAATTATTGGTTATTATTGGTTTAAATATTATATTAATGGTATCTGGTGTGAGGTCAGCTATGCAAGTCCCTGAGGTTTATTAAATACAAATAAGTTTACAGGGTACCTGTCTGCTTCCACCACAACCTCACCCGATTATATATCTTCCCCTACTGAAGTGTATTGGTGTGTGTATGTTGTCTAGCAAGTGTCTAGGGTATATGCAATGTGATGAAGTGTATGAACAGGACAACAACTACACCTATTACTAATAAACAATGATTAAACAAGTCACTGGGTAAAGTTTGGAATGTAACTTATTTTTTTTTCAATTTATTTTCCTGTATCTAGTTATTCTTCTGACACAGGAATAATCAACTCAACATGATAATGAAATTATTTACAACCAATTATTTTACAACTGTCATTGAGTCGGTGTTATCCCACAATTATTTATATGTCTCAAACTGGGAAAATGTCAAGTATTTCTTGCTCCTAGAAAAGGGTACAAGTTTATTGAACGTTTTTGTTCCTCACTGTCTGATACACTAGCTTTTGTGAAAACTGAGAGAGTGGATTGTTTGTGATATCAATTTCCCAGACAAGTCTTATCTGAGGTCTCTGGAACCAGGCTGGTTGAAGTATGTATAAAACGCCAGCATCCACTGCCAAGACACGATTCTGCTTCTATAGGTAAATCACTGTGTAGGCACTCAGTAGTTAGGCCTCACTGCAGGACTTAGGGACAGGTGTTAGATCACCTGGGCTCACTTTCACTCGTAGATGAAACTCTGGAACAATACAAATGTGTCCCACTCAGCATCTAATAATCTCTCTCTTTTATTATTCTAACATGTTCAATATCATCAGACATCAGTATGGTAACTAAACAATTAGTTAACGTTCTCAATTTGGTTGGTACCCCCTTCTGGATAAATAACTTTCAAACCACCGTTTGACATTTTCCTTGATAAAGGAAACACTTTACATTAATACTATCAAGTCATGTACAATCACGGTGACTTGCTGAAGAAGACGGCCAGTGATCTTCCTGGTCGTATGTCATAACACAACTTTTTCTTTTCATCATAAATATTTAATTTTCTTTTCTCCCCATATGGCCGAAAGCCTGTCTGGCTTTTCTATACCAGGTTAATACAGTCCCTAACAACGCTGTGAAACAACACAGAGTTTGATGTTGGCTTCCCTCCAGATAAACGTTTTCCCACATAATTTTCATACAAATTCAATATTGCATACATAATAATGATAATAACGACAAGATAAATGTTTTCATTCTTACCGCATCAGAGAATTAAAATCACTAAATAGTTGAATATTGCGATATATGGTAACAAATCCAGATCGCTGCTTGTGCAGAATTAGCAGCCAAGACAGTACTCTTGCCTTGTCTATAACAACGTCTTTAGTGTAAGAAATTTTGCATCTAGTGGCCCCCTATACTCAATACTAATTGGTTTTATACAACCGGTTGTCTATTATACTACAGCCAATCAGAGACTGTTTAGTGAATAGCGTTCCTTTTCAAATAAAACTGACCTCAAATATTCAAAATAAGGACTCCTTCCGATACTCCGACTCATCCCCCCCATTCAGTACGGCATATTCAAAAAAAAATCTCACGTTAACCTTAATTTTTCCTTTTATTTTCAAACTACCTTATGTAGAACGAACACTACGCTACGTCACAAGTGTGTGTGTGTATCGTCTGGCGTGTCAAGAAAAAGGGGGTCTTGCAAGGTATAGGTGTATGTGTTAATTCTTGTTGCAGTTTCGTTCTACAAGAAAATTTTTAGTCTCAAAGCCAACGCTAGCAAAGCGTATAATGTTAGACTGCAGAAAATCGTTTTGGCATTACTTCGGTATACAATTTTAGCGTGCTGCTGGCGTATGGGAAGAAGCCAGTCAGACACACACGGGCTGGTTCTATATATTAGCATTGGGAGCACAATTTCCTGGAATTTAGCGTTTGTTCTCACAGATTTTACTACATCTGTCTTGGCAGCAACGTACGGACAGTTTGGGGACAAGACGGTGGTGTCAAAATAAGAACATAGTGGACAAGAGAAGCTTTCAGTGCATTGGGAAATAGAAGGAAATAAATCAGAAGCAATCAAGTCCAACACAGAAATAAGAGTTTGCAATGCTGGCTTTGGATAAGACTTTGGATAAGACTTTGGGTAAGATTTTTGGATAAGACACACATTGAGGAAACCAGGTGATAGCTTTACAAGTCAGTCCTTACTCTGGAACTTCCAGAGTAAGAGAAATAGAGGGAGACTCAAAAACGCACGGAGAAGGGAATTTGAGATAACAGGGATACAAGAGACCAAAAGATCCTGAATGGATGTCCAGGACAGAAAGGCTTGATGTGAGTTTTTTGAAAGCCTATGCTCCACAGGAGCTGAAGGGTAATGATGATGATTGCAGTATGTCCACCATGATATAAGTTATCTTGATGATTGCAGTATGTCCACCATGATATATGTTATCATGATGTTTGCAGTATGCCCACCATGATATAAATTATTACTTACAATTTATGTGGCACCAGAAACAAACACATCTCCTGCAACACTTTAGTCTGTCATAATACTTACCTGCCAATAAAACTAACTTGTATATGAGATAGGCTGGGCATGTGGCACTAATGGAAGTGGCTAAGGCAAGAAAATATCCTGAACAAAGCCACAAGATCAAGGAGACTTCTGAAGAAAAAAACATGGATAAAAAAGAAAACATGAAAATGGCCTTGAAAGAGTTTGTAAACTGGAGATTGGTCATCAAGGATATAGAAGAATGAAAATTGACTGAGCGTGTTAGCAGCAGAGAGCTTACGTGTGTGGGTGAATGTACAGTTGTTTTTGATGGACTAATTTATCTCATGTTTTTGTAGTCAAGTGTAATATAGTAAACACACCGAATGTAATAATTTAATACAGCCCATTATTGTACATGCATATATGTTTGTTGCCATTATTATAATTTATGAAACAAGTAGTTTGCTTGCATAAACTGTTATTGTTTGATCTTGTTCTATGTACTGAATAAGCCTTAATTACCATTTGTTGTTTTCCTCCCCACTATCAGATATTACAACTCTGAAAAAAGCAGCAGCGAGCAGTCACCACCACCCGAATCTCCAGTCACACCAAAGATTTTCAGTTCATCATTAACATTAAGTTTAGCACAGCCCTCGAGCTCTGCTCCTAAGAGGACCATAGCCAGTCACAGTGAAGATGAAAGTCCATTCCCAGAACCTGTACCATCATCTAGCAGAGTAACAGCACACCGCCAGACATCCATTGACAGTATTGCACAAGAGGAGCTTGTCTTTCTTGTGGAAGAACTGCAGAACAGAGAATTGGCTCTGAAGAAAAGATTACGAGAGCTTGAAGCTCTAGCGGACTCCGATCTTTCCCAGAGGATAGAGGAGTTAGAACTTGAGAACCAGAATCTGGAACGAAGACTAAAATATGCTGAGAGTCAGGTCAGCAGGCCGTTTACAGAGATACAAACACCTGTGCAAGAAAGCGGTAAAGCAGTTTCCATCTTTGGGGACACTAATAATAATAAAACAGGTGCGGCAGGTGAGAGTTTAGAGGATACCAGAGAGCAAGACACAAGTCTTTCACCAGTCTCATCAGTGTTGTCACCTCAAACTATGTTGGACAAGGTAGAGGTTCTGCATAAGAGGATCAAGGAGTTGGAGAACCTGGACAAACACAATAAGATCCAGGTATGTGTGTGTGCACGTAGCATCTGTTTAACTTTATGAATATGACCAAAGTAAGCACAGGGTAGACATACTTAAAATAGGTGTTAGTTTGTGTTGTTAACTAAGACACAGTGTTATATATGAAGTGCTTTGGTAGGTTATATTAGGTTATTATCTGGGAGGAGGGTATGGGGCAACATTGAATACAGCAGTAAGTATAAATTTTAGAATCAAGTGACAACTTAGATTACAGGTTGGCAACCCAGAATCCAAAATGCTTGGGGATGGCCGTGTTTCAGAAATTGAATTTTTCTGGTTTTCTGGATTTAACCCTGAGTAGCCCAAAAATCGCTCTGAGTAGCTCAAAAGTAGCCCGTTGCCCAAAAATTAGCCCAAGTCACCTGAAAATTGGTTCAAAAATCGCCTAAAAGTCGGCCGAAAAAACTTTTGATTTTTGGAATACTTTGATTTTCGAATGTTCGAATTCTGGGTTACTGACCTGTTCTTTGAAGAATAATAGAAGCCCTGAAACATTAGTATGCGGAAACAGCTACAGAGTATTATCAATAGAAGACATGTTTTATAGTAAGGGATATTATGTGACTTTATGGTGGCATTATGGGATTATAGGCATACCACAAACTTAATCCTTAGCTAGGCAGACCTACTTGCTTATTTATAATGTTGTGCCTTTTATCAAAGTAGTGTGTGATCTAGGCATCTAGTTTAGAGTTATTGATAGCGGACATAATTTTCTTCTTCTTGCCCCTTTCTCATTCCTTTAGCAGCATGGGGTACTACTAAAGTTGGTCCTCTCATCTTGCATAAAGCTTGTGCCAAAAATTACTTTAAGTTCACTATCTATGGCAGTTTCTGTAGGAATTTAGGCAGATAGAATGGCAGTGCATTGCTACTTTTTCTAGTTATATCTCTACTGCTTTAAACAGTCAAATGTTTCTGTTCTTGCTGTCTCATCTGCATAAAGCCAGATGTTTATCTTTTTACTTCCATTTCTGTAATGAGCACATTGTTGTCTTTGCTAAAAAATACAACCAGATCTTTCCCTTGTTGCTGTCATCTATCTGTATGGCAAAATGTTCCCTCTGTTTCAGTGTCTTATTTGTGACATGAGATATATACACCTTGCTGTTGCTCTTCTGTATGTCTAGTTAAATGTTTACCATGTTGCTATATTTTTTATACCTGAAAGATATTTTTCTGTATGGTCACTAGCTGTCAGAGCTGGAAAATGACAGAGAAGTGCTTCATGAGATTGCCCGCAAGGATAAAGCAACAATACATGACTTGAATGTCAAGATTCGAGAACTGCAACTTAATGAGCGCAGTATGAAAGAACAGGTATAGCACAAGTCACTTTAATGCATAACGTAATGTTTACTGGATTTTCAGAAACAGAGTTTTGAATATTTATTAAAAATGACAGCAAACACTTTTTTTTAAAGATTACTTTTGTACTTCGTTCTTACTTTGCCCACGTGTTACCACAGCCCAAAAGAAGAGCTCAGAAAAGTAACACTGTAACTTACCAAGAGTATCATAGAAGGCAGCAAAAGAAGGTTGGTCATGGGACTGGCTGCCCCACCTTGTAGTAATTTTTAAGCTAACATAACTTCAGCAAAAATGGACAGGTCAACTAAAGCAGCATTGAATAAGACACACATTATGGAAGCTTACTGAGTAAACCTGTTGAAAGCATTATAAGGCAGTCCTTGTTTTGAAATTCTCTGGGTAAGAGGGGTAGAGGAAGATGTAGAAACTCATGGGAACAGGAAACAGGAATTAAAGGGATAAAGAAGAATAAAGAGGTATGAGACTAGAGGACTTGGCATGAGTTTTTTTAAATCCTATTCTACTCAAGGAGTTGAAGGATGATAAACTTCTTATTGTTATTGTTATACAGAATCGACCTCACTGCACTCCAGGCAAACCCATAGGTGCTCAGTCTCCCTCAGCAAATGTCGAAGAGTATGAATGCTAATTGTACCTGTAGCATGCTGGTTGTACATACGACGGATGTATCCTCTCTCACGTCCATTTCTGCTAGTCCCACGTTTAATGCCAAACTCCAACAGCCTCAGCCTTGTTCATTCATCCATTGCAGTGTCATTATCCAGCAGGCGATTATTAATTGCCCTTAGCATCTCTCCTTTATCCATGTCCAGTGTCACCACTATGGGTGCTCTCGAGGCCAGTCTGTCAGCTCTCTCATTGCCACGTACCCCTGCATGACCAGGACAGTAGATCCACACCAGTTCTTGAAGACTTGAGAATTCTATTGATGTTTTCCATTCCTGCCACAGCCATCTGTTCTGAACTTTCCGAGGCATTGCTTCTTACTTAATTTTAGTCTGTATAACTGTTAGCTCTCTGAATATTCCTGGGCTTTGGTACCACATTTAGTGTATAATTTATGCCTACTAATGGAAATCATTTCAACTTTAATTACAACAGTTTTTTTTAAATAGTTTCTTTTAAAATTTCCATAGACTACTACTTTATATTATCATTTATTATTGTTTTCTGTGCTTTAGTAGTAGAAGCCCCGTCAGTCATAACTGACCATGGGAATGCACTCCTGAGGTGATAGCCCTTAGCTGTTTTTTTTCATGGTGTTCCTTTTGGCATGTTCTTTTCTCCTCTGCTTGTTATGAGAGCTTCGTTTCGCCCAGTCTGAGGTGGTGCCATAGGGAGCATCGCCACTTTGTGCTATCGGCAGATTCAGCCTCCCAGGTTGCTGGATTTATTTTCTGTGGCTATTGTATTACAGTGTCTTTATCTATTCACTCACATACAAATCTGTTCTATTCATTTAAAAGTTGCCAAGTCCACTTTGGCTAAGTTTTTTTTTCTTTCTATTTGGCACTCCTGCTTTGTCCTTGTCTTAATTCCTTTCTGTGCTTTATGATTAAAGTAATCTTTTTATATGAACAGTTAAAGAAGTCATTTCAACTAATTATTTTTCTTCATGTGTCACAATCCATTAGGTGAACAGCCTGGAAGCATCAGAAAGTTCACTTTTTACCAAGTGTGAGGACCTTGAGGCTATCAAGGCAAAATTGGAGGATCGTGTACATGAGCTAGCAGTCCATGAGCGTCGTCTGCGGGAACTTGTCAGTAAGCTGAAACTAGATGAAGAACATTGGCTAAGCAAGTCAGGAGGGATGGAGAGTGCAGTTGCTGAGCTTGCTGCCAATGAACAACAGCTTAAGAGGTTGCTGCAGGATGTCGAGATGGAGAAAGGTGGCCTGTCTGAGAGAGCTGAGTATCTGGAAGCCAGGATCCAGGAGCTGGAAAATGTTGAAGCCACAACGCTGCAGCGCCTGAAGAACTATGAGAATATAGAGGTAATGCATTAATTTCATTATTTTAAGTAGCAACAATTAACAGTTATGCAGACTTAGGTAAGCAGTATATTAACGTTTCACATTGCTTAGTTAAAAGTAAGATTATCATCAATCAATCAATACCCTTTAGCTCCCCGAGGAGCATAGGCCTTCAGCAAACACATGCCAATACTTCCTGCCCTGTGCCATCTGCTCAAGTTCTTTCCATGTTTTCCTCATCATTTTCACCTCTGTATCCAGTTCTCTTCTCCATGTGTTTTTTGGTCTACCTCTGCCTCTCTTTCCCTGTGGATTTCAGAACAAGGACTGCCTTGTAATGCTATCAACAGGTTTCCTCAATATGTGTCCTATCCATCGCCAGCGTCTTCTTCTCAACTCTTGTTCCACTGGCACTTGTCTGGTTCTTGTCATCAATTCCACATTTATGACTTTGTCATACCATTTCAGTCCTTCTATTCTACGCAAGCACCCGTTTATAAAAGTTTGTAGCTTTTTGGTTGTTGTTTTTGTTGCTCTCCATGTCTCAGAGCCATACAATAGAACTGACTTGACATTTGAATTAAAGATTCTTATTTTCGTGTTGGACTTGGTTTCTCTTGTTCTCCATATGTTTCCCAATGCAATGAAAGCTCCTCTTGCTTTTTGTATTCGTATTTTGAAATCATTGTCTGTCCCTCCAACTTTGTCTATCTTAATCCTGAGTTTGTCAGTCACAGAAAAAGTCGGAGGAACTAAACGTATATTGTACTATAGTGTCTGTATCTATTCAGTCACATACAAACCTTTTCTATTCAATTAAAAGTTGCCACACTCACTTTGGCCTAGTTTTTTTTTTCTGTTTAGCAATTGCTTTTTTCCACACAGTTCCTTACTGCTTTGTGTAATTTGTAACAGTAACTAATCTTGTCTAATAAGAGTGAAAAGGTAAGAAAAGAATATACAGACAGATGGACACTAGGAACCACCCAGTGCAGTTCAAAGTTATTTATATTTAATAACAATACACCTGTGCTTCAGCACTGGCATTGTCGTAGATATGTCACTTGTCTATACTACCCAGCTCCTCATCAGTACATTTCTGCTTGTCAACAAAGAGAACTTGACTTCTGTTAGCACAGTGACATCTGAGCCAATATCTTCTAGAAATCTTTGAAAGTAAATCAAAGTCTCATCAAAGCCATTGTGAAAACAAGATGTATGACCAGCTGTACCATTTCCCATTTCGGTCTTCATACGCTAGAAACCAAACAATCGACACATGCAACAGAGAAACTGTAATTTTCAGAGTAATTTTATAAATATTCTTGATAGAATCTGGCCCTAAAAATATCACATAAGTGATTGAGTCATACGAGTCCTTACGAGGGGAAATTAGGATAAGGAAAAGGGTTTAAAAATATGCGTGTTCCTGTTTTACAGGGACCTAGGATCATAGCTTATAAATTTGTGTGGGTTGGTGTTCAGGGACAAAGGATAGGTAAAAGGTTAAACACCTGAATATTGAATTCATTTAAGTTGTCACAGGTCTCTTGAGACAAAGAAAAAACAGGACTACTGCTTCATCATGCATGTCATACAAGGCAACAAACTTGAGGTTGTGCATGAGGCTGGCAACTTCATCATGCATGTCATACAAGGCAACAAACATGAGGTTGTGCATGAGGCTGGCAACTTCATCATGCATGTCATACAAGGCAACTAATGTGAGGTTGTGTATGAGGCTGGCAACTTCATCATGTAAAACAGATTGCTACAGAAACCACAGCTGGAGGAACATGTGAAGGCTTTGTGCAAGTTTCCTGCAAGGGGGACCAGCTGCTGTGGTGGCTCCATGCTCTACAGGGAGCAAAAAGGAAAATGATGATGGTATTGAACTTTCAGAAAGTTCACTTTTTACCAAGTGTAAGGACCTTGAGGCTATCAAGGCAAAATTGGAGGACTGTGTGCGTGAGCTAGCAGTTCATGAGCGTCGTCTGCCGGAACTTGTCAGTGAGCTTATTAATACGTACATTTTCTGCTCTCTCTTTGTTTGTTGTCTTTTATTAAGCTTACACCATGTTTAAGAATTATTGTCTCATCACCAGGTGAATCTTCAAAATAAACTTATCCAGCTGGAGAATTCTGAGAGAGCAGCTTACAGTAAAGTCTCAGAGCTGGATGTCATGAACTTGGACTTGTCACAGAGACTACAGAAGGCGTTGGAGGAGAAAGTAGTACTAACCCAGCATATCTCCCAGTTACAGGGGCAGGTGGGTGCAGATAATTTACACTTCAATCTGAGCTCTTTTGTTGTGTTTGGCAAATCATAGTTAATGCTCAAGATGTGTAGGGTTTTGCTGTGAAACTGTTACTGTTCGTGACATCTTAATATTTGTTCACCAGGTGGTTTTTGTCATCATTTTCCTGTTTGCACCTTATGGAGCAACCACTGTAGCTGGTCCCCTTGCAGGAAGCCTGCACCAATCATTCACATGCTCTTGCATCAGTGGTTTCTGTAACAATTTGCTTTTCATGATGAGGTTGCCAGCCTCATGCACAACTTTGTTTAGTCGCCTTTTTCAACATACTTGTGGGAGCGGTAGTTCTATTCTTTGTTTTTTTGTTTATAATCAGAGACCCTGGGAACTACACAGGGCTTCATACAGATATACTCAAATCTATATTAAGCTGAATATTTATGCATTATTTCTATGTAACAATCGTGTGTCATATTTTTATATCACTCAAGTTTATATGGGAGCCACAGTAGTGCAGTGGTTAGAGCACTGGCTTCCTAGCTCGGTGGTCCATGGTTCGATCCCCCAGTTGAGGTGGGATTATTTTAGACCGCAAACGGCTCCGGGGTCCACCCAGCCTCATGAATTGGGTACCAGAGCAACTCTGGGGAGGTTAAGGCGGTCGGCGTGATGCTGACCACATCACCCCTAGTGTGCCGATGGTCAAGAAAATATGGGCCTAACACCATATTCCCAATATGCCTCGATGGGCGTGGAAACGGGATCCTTTACCTCCTTACCAAGTTTATATGTTTTAATAACTCTCTCCATTGAACCATGTCCAAGGTAAAAGTAAAAGGAAGAGGTTGAATGATGATTGTTATGGTTATAATAATGATCATTATTGCATTTTGGATATTTTACCTTGTAGGTCCAGTCATACATGTGGATGTAGTAAATGATTTCATTTGCATTCATCATCATTATCATCATCATATGTTTTTTTCCCCCTTTGCTTCAGGTTGACTGCCAGGAATCACTTTCCTCAATATTTTGATTTCTTCTGGAAAACTGTTCATAGTTTAGTCTCGCCATTATCTTATTTGTTAGCCTGTGACTATCAATTAATCATTTGCCTATAGTATCTTTAAGATGTAATTTCTGTGATCCTCCTGATGTGTAATTAAGTGTCTTCACAGACTACAGTTTATATCACTTTTTGCGCTTCAACATGTTTTCACGTTTTTACGTTGGTGCATTTGGCAGATCCATGAACTAGATCGTCGCCTGTTGTCATCACAAGATTCTGAAATTGCCTACAAGCAGCACATGGAGAGCCTGCAGAAGAATGAAAGCTCACTGCAGAAAAAGGTTAGAGAATATGAGCTGCGGGAGATCGACAGCCAAGCGCGAGTGAGAGAACTTGAACAAATTAACGATATTCTGAATGACAAAATGGCAGCCGTACAGCGGTCGGAGAATCGGCTGAAGTTCAGAATACAGGAACTTGAGAATATTGTGGGAAAGGTAGGCCATAGAGCTCAGGCTGTTCTTGCAAACTAGATCCCATAAATAATAACTTAATATTGATTGATTTTAAAGTCTTACACTTATGGAAATATCTTAACTATGAAGACACATAGTGATCTGACAAATTTTCTGTTGCTGCGTCAAGAGAATGTGTATTAATGTAGGGATTACCACATTGAGACTCTACTCTATGATGTGCATCATGAGGCCTGATGAGGTTAGAGGTACCAAAAGCATACATAATGATGAAGGGTTGTCTTCCTTTTCTGGAATCTCTCACAACTTGATGAATATGCTGTCAGATCTAATAATTTGTCTTTATAGTGTATAAAATATAAGTCCAAATTCGTTGTTGATAAAGAAAAAAACATTTTACTCTTAGATACTTTACCAGCTCAATAAATGATGGTAATTAGTATACAGCAAAGATTCCACCATGGGAGCTAAAAGTGCCAAAAACTCCCAGACTCCCAACTCACAGGAATTTATTAAGCAGATCTGTCAGTGAAGAATTAAGCCATAAAAATATTGAGCATTATATAAGTAGTAAATATAGTATGTACACAAATATATATTTTGTATGTTAAGTATTATATATGGTAAATACGTAAATGTATATTTTGTATATTCATCATCATTCCTTTCCGTTCCACATGGAACATAGGGCTGAAACAGTTGCTCTCCATTGATTTCTATTCTGGGCTGTCTTTTTCAGCTGTGCCCAAGTCATTCCAATTTCCTTAGCCTCCTCTTCCACAGTTCTTCTCCAAGTTCTCCTTGGCCTACCCACTCTTCTTTTCCCTTGTGGGTTCCAGTCTGGGCATTTTGTATATTAAGTAGTAGTATATATAGTATATACATAATACTGAAACAATTCACATCATGCCAAAATTGTCCTGATGTAATCAAGAGTTCCATGTGAATAGTTAATGTTTGAAAGGAATGTGCTTCATGGAAATATAGTAAGATAAGTACCAAATTTAAGATAAAAATCTGAGTAACTTGGCTTCACTCAGCTTTGAAAGTAAACATTTTAAACAGATTATATAAAGGTCTAGACACACTTCTTGTTTGTATTTTGATATAAGATATTATGGTTCTTCACAGGGAACTGGACAACTGATTGCCACCCAGAAGCAGCAGGTTCCACAAAAACTTGAAGACTGTCAGAAGCAAGTTGTGTTTCTTGAGAATCAAGTGGAAAGCCTTCAGCTACAGTTGAGAGAAGTTCTCAAAACTACACAGACCAAGCTTGCTTCAAAAGTTGGTTTATCGCTAATAATAAGTATTTTTGTCTCCCTGTCTTCTTTCTGTTTACAGCCCTAAAATTAATTCTAAATTTCTATTTCTGTTTCTTCTTCATGAAATCATTAAACTTCAGCTTCTCAAGGAACATAGGCTTCTAACAGATCTTCCTGTTTTGTACCATCCATTCATGGTCTTTCTTAAATCAACAGCCAGTAAAAACCCAGCAAGTAAATGATTACATTACATTGTAAATAACACTAGTCAACAACCAAAATGTACCAGAAATGAAAATAGCTGATCTTAACTAATTTTGGTGTGCTGAAAACGAAAATGACATTAAAAAATGTTGATTGGCTCTAGTTTTCAAGATATATGGTACTAGTTTATTTAATTACGGTCAATTTATATATATGACGCAACTGTTGTGGGCGATTGCATAATTTTTTTCTAATGACCAATAAAAATGTAACTAGAAGTTGATGATGCAATTCTACCTATGATTACATCACCTTTGTATATAAATATCTTATCTCTGATAAAATTTTGCCATTAGTTAGTGCATTTGTCCTTATCAAAAGTATCATAGTTAGAAATGCCTAGGGGAGCCGCGCTAGCGTAGTGGTTACAACACTGCTCTGGCGACCGGGTGATACAGGATCAAACCCGGGCGACGGCATTTGAGGATTTTTCGTCGACCGGGAATTGGACTAAATTAACTCGAGACCTGGCGAGAACATTTGAAGAAGTGTCGTTGACCAGGGATTGGCGGCTCCTGAGCCGACCCAGCTCTAATGGGTACCTCCGAAATCGGCGAGTATCTGCCTGAATGGCGAGGGACACCTGTCTCTGCACAAGAAAAAGGGATACTCACGTAAAATCAATGTCAGGTTAGACATTAACAATAACCTGAGATTTCGCCTCGAGTATTAGCGGGCGTACAAAAAAAAAAAAAAAAAAAGAAATGCCTAGGACATGTGTGAACAGTGCTAATAATTTCTGTTATATATGTGGTGAGGTGACATTTGTATCACAAAAACGAAATATAACTAAAGTGATTAAGAAGGCGTACAGTTTGTATTTAGGCTGCAGAATAGGAGATCAAGATAAGAGCTGGGCGCCACACATATTCTACAATACATGTGCAGCACATCTTAAACTGTGGTTGACTGGCAAAAGGCAAGCTATGCCTTTTGCAGTCCCAATGATTTGGAGAGAGCCCACTGATCATCTCAACAACTGTTACTTTTGCTTGGTCCCTCCAATTGGGAAAGGCATATCAAAGAAGAAAAAATGGACTTTGGAATATCCAAACATCCCCTCCGCAATACATCCGGTACCACATGGCGATGACCTACCAGTTCCCAAAGTGCCAGAATCATTTTCAGCTGCTTCCACTGATCTTCTTCTTCCTCGTTCGCCCTGAAAAGGACGGTGGTTCCGTTGTGTCTGTTTATGCCGTAGCTGTGATATCTGCACCTTTCGGTCGACACATCCGACTTCAGCACGGCATTTTTTGGGACCGGGTTTGCCTTCCCTCTGCGATCCGTACTCGCTCAGCCAGACTGCACTGCTGCAGACTGTTTCCAGGACCACCACGTGGAGGTGGAGTACGGTCTTGACCAGCTCTGGTTCGCTGGTCCTGATGCAAGCAGTCAAGCTATGGGTCGCTGACTGCATTCACTATTGCTGCATCTTTGGGTCCCGCTTCCACTGATGAAGAAGAGGACATTGGTGGTCCTGAACCATCAACCTCAAGCGACCCATATTTTGAGCAAACTACATCCACTAAACCACACTTAATAACCCAAGGTGAACTGAATGATCTTGTAAGAGATCTGAATTTACCGAAGAACAAGGCGGAGCTTTTGGGTTCCAGATTGCAACAGTGGAATCTCCTGGCAGAAGGTGTTACAATTTCTGTGTATAGGAACCACCAGAAGCCGCTTATTACATTCTTTTTCATAGAGGGTGACCTTTCTGCATGCCACAACATTTCTGGTTTAATGGCAGCCCTCAAAATCAATTACATACCGGAAGAGTGGAGGCTTTTCATTGATTCATCCAAGACGAGTCTTAAAGCTGTTTTGTTGAATAATGGTAATGTGTTACCGTCAATTCCAGTTGGTCACGCAGTTCATATGAAAGAAACTTATGAAAACATTAAGCAGCTTTTGAAGTGTATAAACTACGATCATCATCATTGGTCACTTTGGTCACTTTGTGGTGACTTAAAAGTGGTTGCTCTTTTGCTTGGACTACAGGGTGGATACACCAAATACTGTTGCTTTCTCTGTGAGTGGGATAGCCGTGCATGAAGTGACCATTACATCAGAAGACATTGGCCAATCAGGCAGTCATTGCAGCCTGGCAGTAAGAACGTTGAGAACCCAGCACTTGTTGACACCAGCATGATTTTGTTGCCACCCTTGCACATTAAGCTGGGTCTTATGAAAAACTTTGTCAAGGCAATGGAGAAAACAGATGAGGCTTTCAAATACCTCATCAGAAAATTTCCAAGACTGAGTGAAACTAAAATAAGAGAGGGAGTATTTGTTGGTCCGCAAATTCGAAAACTTCTTCATGATGACGAGTTTCTTTGCGTGTTGCATGGCAAGGAAAAAAGCAGCATGGCTAGCATTTAAGTCAGTGGTGGACAATTTTCTTGGAAACAACAGATCTGATAATTACAATGAAATTGTAGAAAATCTCCTTCTGAAGTATAAGAGTCTTGGCTGCAACATGTCTTTGAAAATTCATTTTCTGGATTCTCATCTGGATTTCTTTACGTCAAACTGTGGAGCAGTCAGTGATGAGCATGGTGAACGATTTCACTAGGACATTGCTGCTATGGAGACAAGGTATCAAGGCAATTGGAGCCCTTCAATGCTTGCTGATTACTGTTGGACTGTGACAAGAGACACCTCATCGATTGACTACAAGAAGCAAGCAAAGAGAGCTCGAACAGCGACTGAATAATGACGGAATGGGTTCAAATGTGCCTTTTTAAAACATGATATGTGAACTTTAAATAATGTTTTTATTGTTTCTATCATTTTATGTTGAAATATCAATTAATTGAGTATGTAACCACAATTTTTATAATGCTAAAGTAGAAAGACTAGCTGTTCACCCCAGAGAATTAAACAAGCATACATTATTTGTATTACTGTAATGTAAATTCATCATTTAAAAAAAAACCAGAGCCAATTGGGGAATTTCGTTATGATATTTGAAATCAGCATGTCAAAATCAATAAGAAATGATATATTTAATTTCTGGTACAAATAACTTTTGAAAATTTGTTGACTAGTGTAATCAAGAAATAAAAATACAGACAAAAAATTCTGATGTGAATGGATCAGTTGTAAATAATATAAGTAAATAAATAAGGGGGCTGATGTAAAACTGGTAAGGAGAGTAATAAATAAATTAAAAAATAAAATGGTATAAAATCTGTTTTACAAATTAAATACAGGAAATGTGGGATGTTTCAGGATTCACCCTTCATCAGCCACAGTCACAAACAGGCGACAAAGATAGATGTAGACAAGTCAACAGACAATAACAATGGACACTGTAAATACGAAAGATGAAAAAAGTAAAAATATGGAACAAGCAAAAAAAAACTTTAACCGATGCTCTTAATCACATTACACATGTCACTTGTGAGCTATAAATAAAACTTAAAGGAAATCGAGTTACACTGAATTCTCTAATTATAACCAAATATTAGGTGGATCAGGGTAGCTTATCTGCTGAGATAGTGGATGAATGAAAGCAAATGAAGCTCATTTCTAACAAACTTTTTTAAAAGAGAAGGGGCATAATAAGTATTTTCACTGGATTCCACAGAAGCCTACTGTTCTTCTGATTAGTTCCCTTGCTCAGGTATTTGATAATGCAGTCATTCTTCTCGAAGATCCTGTTATCAAAATTCTGATGTAAATAGCTCACATCAAATTCAGTCAGGCCGTAAAAAGCATTATGATGTAAGTAAAACACAAAATGAAAAATTAAATAGCTCTGAATACAAATTTCATGTTCGCTATTCTGTTGCCTCTTACATCATTTCGTTGACCCAGATTTTAATAATCATTACTCCTGGCTTCCTTCAATGCATAAATCAATGATCAGTCACTTCCATTCATTATATCTCTTCCACTGTATCTCTCTCTCCAAGTGTATGTCTAGCCTTCAGTTATTTCATGTTGTCTCTTCACCTTAGTCTTCCCCTTCTTTCTTTTACTCAGTGTATTCTATATCAGGGACCTATGAGTTGTTGTAGGTCAGTTTCCTCAAGATGTGACTAATACATCTCTATACCGGTTTATTTTAACATGTTGTTCTGCATGTGTTTTTTTGGTTCCATCAAAAAAGCCCAATTTTGGACACCTTTCTGCAATCCATTTTGTAAGATAATTGTTAAGCAACTGTTTTTGAATATAACTTTTCTGTTTTATGTAATCTTTGTTTTTATTTATGTTTATGCTATGTGCATAATAAAATGTAGATTTGTACTTTATTTTGTTCATTTTTAATTGGCTTTATTATTTTTTCATTGTCTCTTTAAATTAATTTTCTCTTGGACGACGTTTCAGTTTGTAAAGATTCTCAAACTTTAAAGCAGAATATATGACTTTCTTGCTTTCTGACGGAAACCTTTACAGACAATGTTGCTTTTATTATTGATATATCATGCATCGATACATAGTTTGATGCTTCCTGTTACAATTTCTCTTATGTGGAAACTACTTATTGCAATAGAAATATTTTCCATGCTAGTCTGATGATGCCAAGAAAGTATCAATGTCACTGGACGATTACCGGCAGCTACAGACCAAGTCTGCTTTGTTAGAAGAGACCATGGATCAAATGGAAGAGGTAGAGAGAGTTAATAGAGAGCTCAGTGAAACCATCCTACAGTTGAGACAAGGCAAGGTGAGTCGACTGTTGACTGATCCATTTAATGTTGTTTTTCTGTCTCCATGAGATTGAAGAAATATTCAAAATAAAGTGAAGCCCCACTTTTAACCAGTCAAATCTTCAGTTTGAAACAGCAATGGTCATTCTATCCCATCTGAGGTGCCTATTACACAGATTTTGTTCAGAGTTAGTACTGTAGAGTCATTAGAATTTTGTCACCAAGAATTTTTAAGTGTGCATACTCCTTACAATGAACTTCTGAATGATTAGGCTCTTTACAAACTTTAAGCAGGCATTTATTTGGTTAGTTGAATATGTATGAAATGTATTTACTACCTTGTTTTCTTAATCCTCTTTTTCTGTCTACTCTGTGATCATGCTACAAATAATCTTCTTCCTTTGTCTTTCTGTTCTGTATCATTACTCTTCAGATCTCTGTTACTTGTTGTGTAGCCTCACCTTTATGCTGAACACACCTTCTTCATGTTCATCCTTTTGATCTTGTGCTGTCTATCTATGAAGAATATACTCTCTTTAATCTCTTTCTGAGTTTGTTTCTTAAAGCCTGCAGTATAGAAGTTGTTTTTATGCTACGTAAATGTTAAATTACATTTTATGTTTTGCTCCAGCACTAGTGGCTGTTTCAACCTCACTCTTGTCTTGTATATTCTTTGATTGTGAGTATACAGTATGTGCTGCACACTGGCAAAAGGAGTAACATGTTGGCTTATCTGTTTTAAAGATACAGAAACCTTTAGTGTGGTTAAAAATATATATATTATTTTAATATTTTATGAAACGTCAGTGTATGTGCTACCAAACGTCAGTGTATATGCTACCAAACATCAGTGTATGTGCTACCAAACAGTGCAGCTTACATTTGTCAAGTTATTTTAGATGCACTTAATGCGCTGTTGAAATTACAAACTCGTTCAGAAGAATCAGTATGGTGCTGACCATTAAACCCCATTTTCTCTGAATATAACATTACCTTCTCAAACACACATATCTTTTCATTAAATTTTCTTATTTTAGTAAATTTTTCTCAGTTGCAGACATCTTTGATATATTTTTTGTGATCGCAACATCTCACATTCTCAAAATATTACCATTTATGTGAGATTTTGTAATGTGTCTACTGTTTAAAAAAATGTATTACAGTAATAGTTTTTGCCATTACTTAAATAACATCATCATCATCATCAGTTGCCATCTCCACAACGAAGGTTGGCTGTAATGGATCTCCAACGTCTTCTGTCTCTTGTCTTGGTGGTACACGCTGATAGACTCTTTCCCGTCCATCTCTTGATGTTATCTTCCCACTTATAGCGCTGTCTTCCCCTTGCACGTTTGCCTTCAACTCTCCCTTCCGTTATGGTCTTCTGCAAGGTGTTATGCCTTTTTATGTGGCCAAAGTATTTTAGCTGCCGAACTTTGACCTCTCTCATTAGTTCTCTTTTCATACCTAGATTTTCTAGGACCTCCTTATTTGTTTTCATCTCTTTCCATGAGATACGCCCCATTCTTCTATATATCCACATTTCAAGAGCCTCAATTCTTTCTTCCAAATGCTTATTCATCGTCCATGTTTCTGCACCATACAGAAATGCAGAATATATATAACACTTTATGATTCTCAGTTTTAATTTATGAGATAACTGTTTGGATGTCAGTATATGTTTCATGTTGTTGAATGTAGCTTTGGCCATTCCTATTCTCTTCTTGATTTCTGTTTCACATCTGCCATCTTCTGTTATTATATGACCAAGATATACGTAGCTCTTGACTTGTTCCAGGATTTTCCCATTTACGCTTATCTTTAATGTGGGTTTATCGTCTGTTTTGCTAATTATCATAGTTTTAGTTTTCTCAATATTAATGTCGAGTCCATATTCATGACTTATACTGTTCACTTGCTTCACTAGTTCTTGTAACTCCTGTTCGCTTTCAGCTAACAACACGGTATCATCTGCATATCTAAGGTTGTTTATTGATCTTCCACTGATGTTCAGTCCTGGTATTTCCTGTATCTGTTTGAAAATTTTTTTCGGTGTATAAATTAAATAGGCAGGGGGACAGCACACAACCTTGTCTGACACCTCTTTTTATGTCTATGTATGGTGAATAATTCCTTCCCGATATTACTGTGGCAGTTTGCTCCCAATAAAGGTTACTGAGTATTCTTATATCTTTTCCATCAATACCTATGTCTTTGAGGCATTCAATTATTTTCTCATGATGGATTCTGTCAAAAGCCTTCTTATAGTCAATGAAGCACATATACATACTTAAATAACAATGTTAAATAATAATCTTCCAGCTTTTGTCGAGATTCTACTATTTCGTGCTAGTGCTACAGGTTCTTGTGAACTTTCAAAATCCAAGCAAGTGTCTGTAGCCATGACATTCTAGCCAGATATCCTTACATTTAAAAAAGAAAGAAAACTTATTTTGGAGTCAGTTTTACAAATGAACAATACACTGAAAACATTAGATGTTTCGGGATTACCCTTCGTCAGCCACAGTCACAAACAGAAAAAGAAGATAAGAAATATGGAAGGTCGATGAGAAAATGACACTTCAAATGTGGAAACAATATAAATGAATAAATAAATGTACTAATATTAACAAAACAGAAAGGCAGTAGGAAAATGGCAAAGGACATAGCAAAAATAATAATGAATAAAGAAATAAAAGTATTTTCAACAAGCAACGAACAGATGAACAAAATCTTTATTTCATCAGGGTAAAGAAATATATATTATTGCCTTTCCACATTTCTGCCCTGCAAAAATACAAGCAAGAAATATCAAGACAGAGAAACAAACTGCAAAAAAAACAATATAGAAAAAGGTTCCAAACCTTGACTGTAGAGGCTTTACGTGAATATTTTTTAAAACATTTACCTAAATATTTGATGTGATAAATCCTAACAAAATCTCTAGTACATTGACATTTTGTGGTTACATCATACTGGCTTAGGGCGATGATTCAATAAAAAAAAACTCATGCTTTTAAAGTAGACACTTTAAACATGTTTTAAAAAAATACATTTTGTGAAATGTATGATTGATGATGGTATGTCATAAACATCAAATCCTAAGAAAATTGAATAAAAACCATCAGTGTTCAATTAACATTACATAATATCTCAGTGCTACCAAATGAGTTTTAAATGTACAACTTTAGGATCATTTTTGACACATGTAACTTCAATTATTTGATAGCAGAGAAACTGAAGTTTCATAAAATATACAAATCTCAAAATCTGTATTTTTAACTAAATTAAATTTTAAAAAAATTTGTTAGCCTAAGAAATGCTAGCATTTCATTACCAGATTTGTAGAATGCACCACATTTAGTCTCACTATAGAGTAATATCTAAGCTTTGGTATTGTTCAGACTTCATAAGGAAACAGATAGGCACTTTTATTTCATACATACCATAACATAGATAAACTATTAGATTAAATCATACTGTTGACTTTTTGTCCTCCTCAGGGTGCTAGTGGCCATGAGGTAGAGATTGAAGTCTTAAAGAGACGTCTAGCCTCTTACAAGACTTTTATTAATAAACTGAAGTCTAGTCTGTCCGTGGGGCAGGCGACCTCTTTGTGGGATCCTGAACTTGGTAAGTAGACTGTTATTATGTTTGCAGCTGTCATTGTTCATCCTGTTGTTAATGTTACTGCTGGAGCAGTGTTGTTGTTGTAATGGTCATCAGTGAAAAGTAAAGAGTTGGTTGAAGTAACAGTGTAACTGGAAACACAGAGAAGAGTATTGGAGACTGATGTAAAAATGACAATAACAACAAAAAAGACAGCCTAGCACAAGACGGGAGGGACAGTTCTGCTTGTTAAAATATGTTATAACTGTTCTCTCCTCTTACCTTGTCCTAAACGATGTGGACTGCCTCTTTTGATGTGTTTCCTTTGTGCTTTTGCCTCATTGGGAACATCAAAATAAAATCATTTTAGCTACCCATGGGTTTTTTTTTTTCCATTAGAAAAAAATCTTTGTGACTGGAATATCATTTATGTTGTTTTTATTTCTATCTTTGTCACTGGAATACCACTTATGTTATTTTTATATTTATATATTTGTTACATGATGTTGTTGTTGTTGTCTTTGCATATCTGTTTCTAGTATCAGTTTGCTGGTTAGTTTTCTACATCCAGTGTGTTTGTTTCTAAAACCATTTGTGTTTGCGTTAAGTTATGAATGCAATGACCGGTAGTTTCTAAAATCGTCGTTACTATTTTGTCATTTTGATTAGTTGTTCTTGTCACTTTGGTTAGTTTCTAATGTGAGTTTAATTTGTCATCATCATTGGGTAGTTTTTCACATCAGTTTGACTAGTTTCAGTTGTCAGTTTTCCTTATCACTTTGGTTGGTTTTCATATCAAATTTGAAAGTTTCTAGTCTCAGTTTAGTTTATTTTCTGTGTCATTTTGGTTAGCTTTGCAGAGTTTGATTAGTCTGGCATCAGTTCATTAGCTTGAAGCATCAGTATTTATTGGCTTCTATTGTATGTGTTTTTTGGTTTTGTATTTGTTTTATCTTTTTGTGTAAGCCCTTAACTTTCGGTATCAGTTTTCATTATTTCTGATGTGAGTTTAGTTTTGTTTTCATTGTTATTGAGGAGTACATTTGACACACCCATTATGAACTGCCTGCTCAGTTATATGAACAAAAACATGTTATCATTCTTTCCGATCTGTAAGTAAATTTATTTTTAATGAGTAAGATGTTTGTGTGACTCATGGATGCAGTATCAACTAGGCTGTGTAGCAGATGTCACATAGGTTTTTAATGAAGTGTAGAAACTCTTAAGGAGGTAAACAGAGCAGCTGTGGTACATAATATTGAGATCTGCATCGTACTTAAGTACATCAGTGAATCCTTCACAAAACCATTGTACATAAGGATGTTAGTCAGCCATATTTATTGACTGATCAGATTGAGCAAGCCATCTGTTGACTGACCTTGTATTACGCAGCCTGTGTTACACAGCCCTCCAAATTTCATCCAGGCATGACCCAGTAATTTTACTTCATTTCACTTGCAACTCCATACCCACTTCCCCCACATTAACACACGTGCGAACTGAATTGAATTCAATTAAACACCTGAGGCAACACATGGGGGTTGTCTGTACCGAGTAGTTGTGTTGACTTTTATAACAGTGTGCATCGATTCAGAAATATGTGAAAGATTTGATCTATAACAGTAGAATTGTGATGATGACTTGTTGTGTTTGACTAATGGAGACATGTTTTTAGTCCACTTTTGGAATATTTAATGTAAATTACAAGAAGCATCATGTTGCCAGTGTATCAGAATATTCATACAACAGTCATTCATGTTGGTCAAGGAGGTGATATATCAAATATACACTTACTTATTTCCAATGTAGAAGCAGTTCAAGGTAAAATTTTTCAAGTTTTTTTATCCTTTTGCACAAGGCAGTTAAAACAGAATACATTGATAGTATGAGAGATGTTTCATTGTCTTTCTAAGTGAAGAAGGCTTAGATCATATCCACATATACATAGTCAGTTTTTATTCTTTCAATACCCTTTAGCTCCCTGTGGAGCCTCCAGTCTTTTCACATTAAGCCCTCCTGTTCTGTACTTTCTATTCAAGTTCCTTCCATGTCTTCTGTCATGTGTTTATGGGCCCATCTGTATTTCTTTTACCTTTGGGATTCCAGAGTGAAGGCTGCCTTGTAATGTTGTCATCTAGCTAGTTTCCATATCATATGTGCTATACAAGACTGCCTTGTAATGCTGTCATCTAGCTAGTTTCCATATACAAGACTGCCTTGTAATGCTGTCATCTAGCTAGTTTCCATAGCATATGTGCTATACAGTGCCACTCTAGTGTTTCCTCACCTCTTTTTTCACTGGTATTTTTTTTAAATAGTTTTTTTCCATCAGTTCCATATTGGTGACCTTGTTACACCACTTTAATCCTTCAGTTCTGCGCATGTACCCATTTATGAAGGTCTGTAACTTCTTGGTTGCTGTTTTTGGTGTTCTTCTAGGCGTTAGCGTATTGGTTAGTGCTCTGGCTTCCGAGCTCAGTGGTCCATGGTTTGATCACCAGATGAGGTGGGATTTTTTAGACTGCAAATGGCTCCAGGGTTGACCCAGCCTCATGAACTGGGTACCAGAGCAACTCTGGGCAGGTTAAAGGCGGCCGGCGTGATGCTGACCACATCACCTCTAGTTTGCCTTATGGTCAAGAAAATATGGGCCTAACACCATATTCCCAATATGCCTCAATGGGCGTGTAATGGGATCCTTTACCTTTTTACCTAGTCGTACAGTAGGATTGAATAGTCATTACATCCTATAGTTTATTACTATTTCACAAAAAGAAATGTTCATTTTAGATGCAAAAAAGAGCAACACGTAATTACATATATAATATATTTTTTAAAATGGAGCTGGTAAGATTTTACAGTTAGAGATAATTATAACAATGTACAGTTCAACTAAAATGTCAAGTCAGTCCTATTGTATGGCTCTGAAACATGGAGATCTACAAAAACAACAACCAAAAAGCTACAGACTTTCATAAATGGGTGCTTGCGTAGAATAGAATGATTGAAATGGTATGACAAGGTAACCAATGTGGAACTGATGACAAGAACTAGACAAGTGCCAGTGGAACAAGAGATGTGAATAAGATGCTGGAGATGGATAGGACACACATTAAGGAAACCTGTTGATATGACACACATTGAGGAAACATGTTGATAGGACATTGAGGAAACATGTTGATAGGACACACATTAAGGAAACCTGTTGATAGGACACATTAAGGAAACCTGTTGATAGGACACACATTAAGGAAACCTGTTGATAGGACACACATTGAGGAAACATATTGATAGGACACACATTAAGGAAACCTGTTGATAGGACACACATTAAGGAAACCTGTTGATAGGACACACATTGAGGAAACATGTTGATAGGACACACATTGAGGAAACATGTTGATAGGACACACATTAAGGAAACCTGTTGATAGGACACACATTAAGGAAACCTGTTGATAGGACACACATTGAGGAAACATGTTGATAGGACACACAGTGAGGAAACATATTGATAGGACACACATTAAGGAAACCTGTTGATAGGACACACATTGAGGAAACCTGTTGATAGCTGTCAAGACCACTAATATTGTGGATTTATAGTAACACCAATACTAATGATCAATAAGGCCTGTTCTTCCAAAGGTACAACCACAACATGTAATGGCTGACACAGCAAGATAACACCTTTCACAGGTACTGCCCTTTAAAATGGTATTCTTCTTCTTCCGTCCTTAGCCAAAGACCGACCAAGCAGTCAGAGGCCATCATGCCTTATGGCGTCTTAAGGGCAACAGCAGATTGATTTTCTCTGTTGTAGTTTCCCATCACGCCTAGCGGCGTTCTTTAGGGCAACAACAAATAGATCCATCTGCCGTTGTTTCTGTAATCGGTGTGACAAGCCAACGGGTGATCAGCCCATTGGGTTAAAATGGTATACACACACAAATAAAGGCCTCACACAGCCATAAACAACGTATGAATTACAATACGAAAAATACCAATGTAACTTGCCTCACTACCAGCACAATCTATCAACATAATACATTCTAGTATGCCCTACCAAATGAACATTATCGCTGACTATTGCTCACTAGCGAAATGCTGTGCCAATGGTACTCTCAACACATAGACACTTTACAACTCTGCTATCTATGGAAAATGTCCACTAGATCCTATCCACATCTAGAATTATAACACATAATCCACTCAGCATGAAATATGGCAAGTACTATAATAATCCAATGGGTGGGTTTGAAAAAAAATCAAAAAAAGGTGATTCGTCTTACGAGGACAAAAGACAAAGAAAGTAGTCTACGTTACGGCCACAAGGCCTTCGTCAGAGGATTTTGGATAAAAGTCTACAGCCCTGTATTAACTATTATTGACAAGGTATGCATATAATCACCCGTGTGTTGCCGGGGACCGAAAGGGGAGCAAAGAATAGTAACACTGCACCCTACCACGCATGTCGTAAAAAGCGACTAAGGAGGGTTTGGGCATGGGGCTGTTTACCCCATCCCTTAAAAACTTCGCACAGTGGGCTGATCCCCTGCTTGCCAACCAATCTGATTACGGAAACAGCGATAGATTGTTTGGTCTGTTTTTGTTCCACAAAGACGCCACTAGGCGTGGTGGAAACAGCGATAGATTGATCAATTTGTTGTTGCCCTAAGACGCCACTAGGCGTACTGGCCACATACTGCTTTGCCGGTTGGCGGCTAAGGATGGAAGAAGAAGAAGAATGCATATAATAATCCAAACATGGCATACAATTCGCCACCAGAATGCTGGCGAGTGAAAATATCTGCGACCTACCTCGGCCGCTGACTAGGAAGGAACTGCCTTTTGCGCCAATACCCGTTCCCGCTTCCTGTCCGGTCACCTGCTCTGGACAACCAACTTCTCTCAGGGTTGCCAACCAACCCAAGGTGGCCAATCTGAAATTTCGGCGAAATAGCGCCGTGACAATAGCATTACAGGGCAGTCCTTGCTCTGGAATACCCAGGGAAAAATAGGCAGAGGTAGACCAAAAAAAAAAAACACACGGAGAAGAGAACTGCAGACAGAAGTGAAAATGATAAGGAAAACATGGAAAGAACTTGAGCTGATGGCACGTGACAGGAGGACTTGGCATGTGTTTGTTCCTATGCTCCTTGGGGAGCTAAAGGGTATTGATTGATTCATTGACAGTTCAGTTATAAAAATATAGTAGCATTTAATATATTTAGTACTTTCTTTTGCTAATGCAGATGTGGTTGCTTTTCTTATACGGAAGATTGACGAAAAGGGAGTTGCAATCTATATAGTGTAATATGAAATAATATCTTTTCAAACATTGCATTTAACACAAACTTTGAGCTTGCATGCTTTAAACCTTAATTCTTCTCTACACTTCTTTAACATTAAGTCTTCGGTGGTATAAATAACACTTTATATTTATGTTTTTTTGAAATATCTACATTGTCATGATCATAGGTTTTTGTCTACATTAGTGTGAAACTTAAATATTCATGTTCATTCTCTCCTCCTTGTAGAATAACCAGCACTGATAAATGTTTTCTTATTTGGTCCTATCTTGTATCAACCATCCAGTTCATTCTTGGTTTTTTTCTGCTACAATTTGTCCCCTCTCATTAGTGGTTCTCCTTTGTCTCCCTTTCCTGTTGTCCCTGATAGGTTCCACTCTGTGGCTTTGACAAGGTATGCATTTTTATGCATTCTTCATATTTGAATTATCCACGTCTTCTTTTCAATTTTATCAGTGATGTTAATCCGTGCATTCAGTGATTTTGATCATATTCATGGTTTTGTGACTGATTCATATCTAATCAATTTAAAAAATGTAATTTTACATTGTTATAAGCAGAAATTATCATCTAAAGTTTGCTGTAATTGTAACATCTTATCTTGCATCAGATTCAGGTCTGCAGGGTGATACCCTTCCAGCCCGTCAGCTTCACGGGCTGGAGTCAGAGAGAGTCCTTCAGTCTGTTCGTGGCCTCCAAGACGGAAAGGCTGATACCTCCAATGAAAGAGGTGCCCAGCAGCTTGGCCTCACTACCGAGAAAGACTCCATTGTTCAGGTACAGTAAATAGTTAATACAGGGCTGTAGACTTTTATCCAAAATCCTCTGGGACAGCTGTGTTTCAGAAACCGGATTTTTTTCATTTTCCAGATGTTGCCCAAATCACGTTACAAAAGTTGCCCAAACTGTGTTCAAAAATAGCTCAGTCACCAAAAAAGTGTTCCAAAATTGTCCAATTGTGACAGAAAAGTAGCCCAAAGTCGCCCAGAGTAACTTTCAATTTTCAGAATATTTCAGTTTCCGGGTGTTAGATAGAAGGATACAGACCTGTAATTCACTTAATGATTCATTTATTAATATGATATTTCCATTAATGATTTGTTTCTTTGAGTTGATATCTCACAGTGATTTAACTGTCTGTCCATGCAATCAGGTTTTATGAACACACTAACCAACCTCATCATGTAAAACAAATAGCCACAGAAACCACTACTGTAAGTACAGATGCAGGCTTCCAGCCAGGCTATCAGCTACAGTGATGGCTCCTTGCTCATTAAGGAGCACTAAGGAAAAGATGATGATGATAATTGAGAGGACTTTTGTATAAATCAGGTCGTCTTGAATATGGCCAGTGACAGTAGAAAATTTCTTGCTGTAGAGAGAAAATTTTAAGACTGAGGCAGCAGAGAAGTTTTTGCTTCAAGGAAAATCGATGATATGAGCAGTGAAGAGATATTGTGTGAGGGGAGAATTGAAGACAAGGACAGTAAAATAATTTTGCCTCTGTTGAAAATCGATGATATAGAGAACGAATGAACAGACTTTATTTTCAAAGGGTTGAGAATTGGGCACACAGGCCTGTCTGACATTCTGCCCTTCCTTTCTCACATCTTTTATACTGAATTCATTTATTCTCACATATATTTTACATATCAATTTAAAGGAATTCAACGCTGTGAAAGTAAAATAATAGCATACTCCCATTCACAGTATCTATCTATTATAATCATGAAATAAAGCATGCTGAATAGTACAAACATCATCTTTAGAATCTACTGTAACTGTTCATCCACCATTTGTAACTGGTCACTTTGGATCCCCATTGATAGGTATTAGAATAGTGATGGGTGACAGTTATCTGGTTGAGTCTAAAACTTACTTACTTACTTACTTACTTAGTCGTTCCCCTTCTACCATGAGGTGTAGAGGTTGAGTCTAAAACGTGAATGAATAATAGAAAATCTCCAAGAGTCAATTCAACTTCAATAGTGTCAAGGACGGACACTAGAACTTGTGGTTGAGTAATGATACCATCAACGGTTTATTTGACAATACGTAGACGTGGACAATACGACAGTTCATGCATATACATAGTAGATTAACTTGTGACATATTGTATTCAGCTTCCATCATATACTTAGTGAAGCATCATCAATAAGCATCGAGATATTCATACATGTTTATCTTGCTATAAATGACTTGACTTAACGAACGTTCTATACGACTGTTGACCTCTCAAGGGCAGTCCATCTTATCACAATCAAGGGTATACAACCCATTACGGAATACTCCTTCTTAGTTCGTTTGACAATGAAAATCCGACTTCTGATAAAGCAGTCTAACTTGTGAAGTGTATACAAACTTCTAACTGCTGATGTTTTGTTTCACCTCTCCATATTAGCCGTTACTCGCATGACGGCTACTTCAAATATTCAATAACGCAGATCCCGTTCATTCCACAAACAGTGTTCATATATTAAACATCTTCAAAACTTCCAGTGCATTAACGTTACGACTTTTATCCATTCTGGTCCCAACATGTACGGGTACCAGCTAGAGGTCATCTTGACTGGAGAAAGTCAATGACGAAACTATTCTTACCACATTATCAATCAATTATAATATTACCTGACTTGAGTGACCTGAGGGCTATGACTTAAATTGCAGTGAGCCAGTCACCAAGTAAGTACAATCTGTCCGAATGAAGGACTGAAAAAACATCAGACTCCCAGTCTGAAAGGAACTCTGCCTTGCTCCACTACGGAGATACGTCATCCGCCCCTTTGGTAACAACCGCGCTAATTTACCAATATCAAAAATGTGCGTTCTCGTGCGCAACCAACTATATCACTAACATCTGAGTTGGTGTGTACACATATTTAACAGATGCAGGACCTGGGACTGCAATTATCTGTTAATGCCTGTTAAGGACATAAAATGTACGCAACACCTACATTCAATATTATATATATATTTTGGGGGGGAGAGGCATGTAATCAGCACTCACAAAGTATTCGAAAAGTCTGCGACTATGAATAGAGGTTATATTTTAGATGATGTGGAAGAAAAGATGAGACTCGTGTGACGGATGGATTAGAAAATTAATAGGGAAATATCTTTACTACTCTACTCAAATCTATCTACCCTTTGGGCTTTTCATCCTTGTGGTCCGATTCCATGTATTTCTTCCCTTCAAGTTTTCCTCTTTCACTGCTGGTTCCATGTAGTAGAGCATCAACTGGCAAAGCAGTTAGAGCTCTTGCTTCTCAAGGAAAAGTTATTAGGCTCAAAACCAGGTACCATCACACTCCAGTCTACCCAGCTGTACATTGGTACCTAGCTCTGTTCTTTAGTTAGGAAACGGAAAGCAGCGAGAAAGGGATCACCCTACCTAAAAAAAAAACTGAGACCTAGTATAGGTGAAGTCTTTAACACTTCACTCCCTTACCACAGTACCTGCTATCGTCATCATCATCATTTTATATTGCACTCCTGATGGAGCATATATCCACTACTGCAGCTGGTCTCCCCTTCGCAGCATGGCTGCACCAAGCATCTACATGCTCATGCAGCTGTAGCTTCTGTAGCCCTTCTGTTTTTTACATCATGAGGTTGCTTGATTTCTCTTGATCTCCATATTTCCCAATGCAGTGAAAACTCTTCTTGCTTTTTGTATTCTTATTTTTATATCATTGTCTGTCCCTCCAGCTTTGTCTACATTGCTGCCAAGATATGTGTATGATTCTACTTCTTGTAGTGGTAACAAACAGTAATAGGTTGCTTTATTTACTCAACTGGTGTAGACACGTGTTGAATAGTAGAATTCTTGTTCAGTTTTTTTATGCTGCTTATCCATTTTTCCAGCACAGCTTGATTGTTACATTGCTTTGTTCACTTTTTAGGTGTTGATGACATGATGTATCCTATTAAATGATACTCATACAGTTCATCTGACATTAACTTAGCCTAATTAGTCAGCACTTCAGTAGAGTCAGAATGGGACTGTGTACGTGCTAGTCACAAGTATTGACTATAGAGAATTTAACTTTATATAATTTTGTTATAGTACCTGTGCTTGTGAAAGGGACTATGCTTAATACGGAGTCTTAGTCTGTGCACAAAGAAAGATAAATGTAGATATTTGGTGGATTTGATGTAATCTCAGACACCTTCAGGCTTTCTCACCCCTTTTCACCTTGTTAACAACAGGGCAGTTATGAGAGACTTCATTTCAGTTTTGTTTGTTTGTTTGTTTGCTTATTTGTTTTTTTATTTTTATTGTTTGTTTATTTCTTGGAAAGGGGAGGTCACACACAAAACCATTCACCCAAATTTGGTTTTGATTTACTCTATTTGGACTGAGTGGAGGGGGGAAGAAGGTACTATATTTGGGTATTGGAAATCTGACATAATTTTTTTGAATTAGTACACCATATGTTCGAATTATAACCCACCAAGAGTTGAACGGGATACGTTATAAAAAAAAAAAGATAAATGTCGAAATGCTTCTTTATAAGAATGATTTAAATAATGCAAATGCCATGTACATTTTGCATGTAAGAATGAATTTTTTTTTATTTTTTATCTGCAGTCTAAAGTCACACTAGTCTTGTCATCTCGGCCAGCGAGTGTGGATATAGACGATGACAGTGGTAACAGTAAACCTGAACAAGCCTCTAGTCAGGAAGAATCTCACTGGAGAGCTATTGAGGCCAGAAAACCTAAAATAGTGGCTAGCTCGCAGGGAGGAGCTATTGCCACTGTGGGTGTTGTAGCAAAGCAAGCTCCACCCACCAGCCATGATGGCAGCAAACAGAGCTTGACCCCTGAGATGGAAGAGCTCATGATAGGCCTCCACCTTCAGTCGGAGAGCGAGCTCAGCAGCCATCATAGGACAAATCAGAATGACACGGACTCTTCCAGCAGCCCTGTCCCTCCGCCTAGACGAGTGCGTGCACACAGGGCTGGCAAGAGTATACAGAGTAACAATAATATTAATAACAGTGGTAATGAAAGCAGTGATGGTGTGCTGACAGAAAGTGACACCCCTGCTGAAACTGCTGCGGCCACGAACAAAAAACACTATTTCGGTAAAGACAAATCTCTGCCTTCTCCGGCAAACAGAAATACCTCAAAAGAACATTCACAAAAGCAAGCACCCTTGACCAGTTTCGGAGAGGATTCCTTTTACTTACCCAGCTCCACACAGGAAGGAGTAGATAGTCTGGATGATGGTGAAGCCCCACCCCTGCCCTTTTCAGGGCCTCCGGGTGCTGAAAGGCTTGCACCTTCACCTCGATCAACAGATGGATCAGTGGAAGGAAAGGACTCCACAGGTGGAATGAGCATTCGGGATCGGATTGCAATGATAGAACGACAGTTTCAGGTAAGAAATTTTGTGACATTTTTTACTGCTGGTGTTGCTAATTCTTCTTTCTTTCTTTAGCCTATTCTCTGGGGAAATTTGCCTTCCATATTCTTAAATAGAAACTGTCAGTCTACCTAGCTGCTATACCATGTCTTTACACAAACTCACATATTCTTGTGTGTCTTTGCTTGCAGATCCTTACAGTTTAGCATCTGCCTTTTCCTTATATGCTCATATCATATACTGTTGATTTTTATCAATCAACTTAATTACGTATTTCGTTGAGTACTATTTTGTTACTAATTTTGTTTGCCCACATAGCAATGATGAATTTCTTCTAGTAAAATAAAATAAAAAACAGTTATCATAGAAACAGTGTCTTGGTCATCCAAAGACAGATCTGGGAAATTTAATATAGTTATTGTAGGTCAGGAGAAAACTTTATTCAGAATAGACAAGAACAGGCTGTGACATATTGTAGCATTATAGAATGCTAGGTCAAGTTTTGGATAATATTAGAGCCTTGTACCACAGATGTCAAAATATAGTCAGAACAACAGATTGAACAATCTTAGATCTTTATGAAATTAGCACAGGAGTGTGATAAGAATGTGTACTGTCACCCTTATGTCATAACTTTTATATAGAAAGGATAACTTCCTAGGCAGATCAAGGCCCAGGCACCATAAATGAATTGCCTTTTGCAAGGAATCAAAGCCTGCTTCATACAGATGTAAAAGACCCGAAGAACACTCACGTACACTCAGCACGGCATATGAAAAGAACAGAATGTCAAAGCCAGAAGCAGTGAAAGCCAAGCTCACTCAGCATTCATGTCAGTGATACCTTTGATCAATCAGGTCAAGAGTTCACATACAGTGTGTGATTGTATTCACAGGGGGATTTGAAACTGGAAAGAGAAGTAGAATGTTGAAAAGCCAGTACAGTAGCTTATCAATTAACTCCGCTGCTCAGGCACCCACACATCTCCATGGAGACAAAATGACAAATGAAATATAGCTTATTTATACCACTGTGACACAGTTGGCTCAAGAGCACAGAATTCAACTCCCCACTTTTGCTTCAGGCAGCAGTATACCAGTTCTTACCTGCCTATGTCACAAATTGATTTTATCAAAAGCATGGGAGAGGAAGGTCAGAATATTTGAGAAAAGATTTCTGAGAAAAGCTGCAATATAAGAGACAGAAGGTGAAATGAATTTATGAGAATTAGGTAAAACAACACAGTTCTGCTATATAGAGAGACAAGCTAATATATAGAATTATTTAATATTTTGAATTTTAAAGCTGCAACCAAGGTGGAGTGGGTTCAATTCTCTGCACAAGACAACAGGAGGCTGACACTTGCGAGTCATGACCCAAGTGGGCCCTCACCCCTTAGAGTGTAAGGAAATTAAGGGGCTGAAACACTTGGCTGACAGGGTGACGTTTCTGATGATCAGATTGCCTCCTGTTGTATCTATCTGTATAGAGTTTCCTATCACAGACACCTCATTAAAATACAGCTAAATCAGTTAACAATGCAAGCATTCAATAGTAGATTAAACTACAGAGGAGGGGCACCAGAGAGAAAAGTCTATAGATTATATTAGCCTAATTTACAGGAAGCATGGTGTAATTCTGTTCAAGGGAACCCTCACACAGGATGGAAGCTGCTTCACCACATAATGGCATATGGGAAGAACAAGTAAAAAGTTGTATGGGTTACCAAGACCTTCTTCAGGACACAGCAGCTCTGGCAGTAACACAGAAAAGGAATTAAAAAGAAAGAGAAACAAGCATAATCATTGATATCTTATAACAGTCTAATACTGGAGCAATAAAACACAAAAAACAAAGGTGCATTGCTTTAGCACCATGTCAAACAAGTGTGGTTGAGGTGAAAAACAAATTGAGAATATTCACTGAAGAAACCCCAAAGTACCAAACAAAGAAATAGAAAAGAAAGTGAGAGATAGTGATTTATGTGTTAAATTACAACATTGTTATACTGTTTTCTGTAATGATCATCACTTCGTTAATAATTTGTGGTAGCTTTTTACAGTGGAAGCTGATAATCATTTGCTACCTTCTTTATTCATCACCAGATGAATACCAGTGTAATATTTGCAAATTCACATTAGTAATAAAATAAAATTGCCTTTCGTAATTATCCAATATGCCTCAATGGGCGTGTAAACGGGATCCTTACCTTTTTTACCTCCCATGCTATCACTTTAGCTCCATATTCTTATATCGCATATAATAATAATAATAATAAATTCTTTAAGCACCAAACACGGCGCATAAGGCAGAAACCAGTGTTCTCCAGGTTGTATATTGTGACGCCACTCCTCTTAGCTCTTATAATATAATAAATTCTTTAAGCACCAAACACGGCGCATAAGGCAGAAACCAGTGCTCTCCAGGTTGTTCGTTGTGACGCCACTCCTCTTAGCTCTTGCACATTATTTAGGCTTAACGTTCTTCCTTCTCTTATTATTGTTCTTCTGAGTGTTTCTTTTGGTCTTCCTTTTTTCCTCTTACCCTCAGGAACCCAAGTGAGCGCCTGTAGTGGTATTCTGTTGTTTTGCATTCGTAGGATATGACCGATATATGACCATCGTCTTTTCCTTATATAGTCGGAGACATATTTCTGCCTAGAGTCTTCTCTTATTTGTCGATTAGTCTTGAATTCTTTCCAACTGATGTTCATGAGTTTTCTAAGACATTTGTTCTCGAATGTATTCAGCTTGTTCTCCAATGATTTTGTTATTTTCCAACTCTCACAGTCGTATGTTAACACTGAGATAACATTTGAATTAAACAGACGAAGCTTGGTATGTATATCCAATGATCGTAATTTCCAAATGTTAGATAATCTATTGAAGGCGCTAGCTGCCAAAGCAATTCTAGTATGAATTTCTCTTGTTGTGTCACCATCCTGAGTCATTTTACTGCCTAAATAATTGAAACTTTCAACTTTCTGTAGTTTTTCCCCGTTCAGGATGATATTAAAGGTCTCGTTAGAAAAGTTCATAACTTTAGTTTTAGAGGCATTTATTTGGAGACCTATTTTAACCGAAAGATGACATCATCATCATCATCAGTTGCCATCTCCACAACGAAGGTTGGCTGTAATGGATCTCCAACGTCTTCTGTCTCTTGCCCTGGTGGTACACTCTGATAGACTCTTTCCCGTCCATCTCTTGATGTTATCTTCCCACTTATAGCGCTGTCTTCCCCTTGCACGTTTGCCTTCAACTCTCCCTTCTGTTATGGTCTTCTGCAAGGTGTTATGCCTTTTTATGTGACCAAAGTATTTTAGCTGCCGAACTTTGACCTCTCTCATTAGTTCTCTTTTCATACCTAGATTTTCTAGGACCTCCTTATTTGTTTTCATCTCTTTCCATGAGATACGCCCCATTCTTCTATATATCCACATTTCAAGAGCGAAAGATGACACAAATTATTTACTGCTTCTTGGGATTGTCTGGGTGTTGAACTTAAGAATGCTAAATCATCTGTGAAATCTAGGTCCCCCAGGAATTTTCCATTTGTCCATTTTATACCTAATTGTTCATTGTGGGTATAGTTTCTTATTACCCAATCAATAGCTATTCCAAAAAGTAGTGGTGACATATACAGCCTTGTTTCACCCCTGTTTCTACTGTAAACCATTCTGTATTCCCTTTATTTGTTCTAACACAACATCTTGCATTGTCATATAGCGCTTTGATTATATTCACATATTTTGTTGGAAAACCATAGATTGTAAGTATCTTCCACAATGATAGGCGGTGTAGACTATCAAAGGCTTTTTGAAAATCGACGAAGGTGATAATAAGTGGCGATTGCATTTCCACTGATTCTTCTATAATTGTTCTTAGTGTGAATATTTGATCAATACATGATCGTTTCGGCCTGAAACCCGCTTGTTCTTCTCTGATCTTTTCGTCAGCATGCAATTTAAGTCTTTCTAACATCATGCAACATAATAATTTTCCAGGTACTGATAATAGAGATATACCACGCCAGTTATTACAGTCTGATAGATCACCTTTCTTCGGTAACTTTACAATAATATTGCATATGCTTGTAGCATAATTATATTATCTCTGCTATAATGTGGTTTTAAACAATCATGCATCTAAAATACCATAAATGATGCTGTATTGATGACATTAATTACAACATACTATATCCAGAATAACACTCTTCACAGTATTTTTGTATCTCCAGATTTACAACATACTCACATGTCTTGATAACCATGGTTCATACCTGGTCACTCGCACACTTTGGACAAATTAATGTGCTTTTCAGACAATAAACTTGCCATATGCATGCATACACCAGTACAAATATGCTTTGGTGATTGTTCAAGCTTTCAAATTTCTAAAATGCTGAAAAGTTGTAAAAAGTTGTAAAATTTCAATATTTTCAATATTTTAGGTATTTACAAGTTCAGTAGAAAAAGGATAGACCAGATTCATTGGGCGTTTTAGTCAATCTGCACCCATTGTCTCACAACTACTGACAGTGCAGACATGATAGGTCCAACACTGTGTTTTTGATTAAAGGGGTTAGGGAAGAGGAAGGCTCAACTATTTTACATGACATCTGACAATAGCATATTCTAGACTTGATTCAAGTACAGTAACTTGACATTTTCAGCCTATGTTTTACCTTGTCTGGAAGTGAGATTTAGTTGTAGTATTTCAGTTGCAAACACTAGGCTTATTTAATTCTTCTTATGTTCTTTAAAAGCAAAACTTATATCAACAATATTTCCATATAAAAATACATACAAGGGTGTATGGAGAGGTCAGGGAGGGGTAGTAACTCTGGTGAAAGGGCAGTCCCACTTCCTTCGGAAGTGGCTCTTCCACAGTTGGTCCCCACCTACCTCTCAGCTCTCCCCTGTGGCTCCAAGTAGCTGGTGCATGCACAGCGGCCACACCCCGGCACACCGCCTCAACTGGCGGGCTAAACAAGGTGAACGAACGAACGAACGAACTTTATTTTCAAAGGGTTGAGAATTGGGCACACAGGCCCGTCTGACATTCTGCCCTTCCTTTCTCTCACCTTTCATACTGAATTCATTTATTCCCATATGCATTTTACATATCAATGTCAAGGAATTCAACGTTGCAAAGTAAAATAAAATAGCACACTTATTTTAACATTAACTACTTATAAACATGACATAAAATATGTAGAAAAGTACAAACATCGTCATTAGAACCTACAATTGATATTATAAGAAAAGATAATCTGATTAGGGGGGCATGTAATCAAAACTAATAAAGTATTCGAAAAGTCTACGATTGTATGAATAGGGACTGAAAGAGAGCGAACGAACTTTATTTTCAAAGTGTTGAGAGAAAGGAACTTAGGCCCGTCTAAGAGAGAGAACGAACGAACTTTATTTTCAAAGGGTTGAGAATTGGGCACGCAGGCCCGTCTGACATTCTGCCCTTCCTTTCTCTCGTCTTTTATACTGATTTCATTTATTCTCACATACATTTTACCCATCAATTCAAGGAATTCAATGTTATAAAGGTAAAATAATAGCATACTCACATTCACAGTATCTAATTATAAACATGAAATAAAGTATGTTGAAAAATACAAACTAAGTATCACCATGAAACAAAATATGTTGAAAAACACTATCATCATCATTAAACCTACATTCGATATTATATCATTTGTTCGGAAAAATAATCACATTAGGGGGGCAGATAATCAGAACTCATAAAGTAATCGAAAAGTTTACGATTGTATGAATAGGGACTGAGGTTGTTATATTTCAGATAATGTGGAAGATAGTTCCAGAGATGAGCAGCAGAGTAAGCTAAGCTTTTCTTGAATAAGTCAAGACTAGGCTTGGGCACTTGTATTTTGTTAAGGCGTTGACTGCGTCTTTCACTGTATTTGAACATTGGCCACATATATGTTGGAGCATTCTGTGACAGGATTTTGTGAACAAATTTAGCTTTGTTGAACAGAAAGCGCTTTCTTAGAGGCAGTATTTTGAGATCTTTATATAGATCTACACACTGTGAGGGTAGCCGAGGGGCATTAAAACCCTCAGTGAAAAACAGGGCTTGTCTACCTAGCATGTAAAGACTGGATTTGGCGGACTATGCAGACGAAGCCACCAGCTGGCTCAACGGATATGAAGGCAACTACCAGCAGCGCGGAGTGGAACGCAAAGAGCACGGCGAGACACTTAGAACGCCCTGGTCATCCACTGCATCCTGTGTTGTCTCCAGTCATCTCGATAATATCTTGCCACTGGACCAGATAATTCAGGACGAGAGAGTGAGGATGACGATTAGCGCAACTCTTCCTCACTTAAATCCAATTACAGCGCAAGTCACAGCTTCAGACAGAACATGAGCTGTCTTCGCATTATTCTCAGGATCAAGTGGCATGATAGAGTATCTAATTCTGAGGTCCTCAACAGAGCACATATCTCAAGCATTTACACGTTACTGCAGAGGGCCCAAATTAGATGGGCCGGACATGTTGTTCACATGCCCGAAAAACGCCTCCCAAAGCAGTTGATGTACAGCGAACTCTCCATGGGTAAGCGAACAGTAGGGGGACAAAAGAAACGCTTCAAAGACACACTGAAAGCATCGTTGAGCAGCTTCAAAATTGATGTCTCTTCCTGGGAGACTATCGCACAGGATCGCTGTGCCTGGCGGACAAACATTACTCAAGGCACTCGCATTGCAGAACAGAATTTAGCTGATAAGGCAGAAGGCAAGTTTGCTGCAAGAAAGGTCAGAATGCACAGCAACAATACTATCGACTCTAACCATGTGTGCCCTGTATGTGGCAGGGCCTGTAGGGCCAAAATATGACTAATTAGCCACATGAGATCACAGCACAGATGTGTCACAACTCAAGTCTGAAGCTGTCGCCATCTTCGCTTGCGATGGGCAACTATTATTATTATAAAAATACATATAGTAGACCTTCCTCAGCCAACATGTCGTACTCAACATGTGCACTCCCAACCAATAATTATAGGCCTGGCTAAAAAAAAAAAAATGGAAGATTATATGATTGGCTGATATTTTGTTGGGCATCCAGTATTAATGTACAGGAAATAAGGGTGCTTCTGTATATTTAGGTGAGTGAGGAAAATGGGTTTCTTTCTCTCCAGAATGAGCTAAAAATACTGAAGTGAAATCATGGAACAATTGATGTCAAAAGACAAAATACAAAAGCAAAGAGTAAGAATCTTATATATACTCATGGAACAAAGTAAGTGTGCAACACTTTATAGGGCACTGTGTGTGATTTCATGGACGAAATGAAATAAAAGTTGGCACACAATGTGGTTGAATATTGAATAAAAGACCAAGTGATCACTTTGATTTTAGTGCAAGTGTCATGAAAGAAAGATAAAAACTAAAGTCAGTGTGGCATCCCCACGAAAAAAACTAACTGCAGGTCTGTGAGGTAAGAGATTTGCCTCTCTGAGCTTATTCCGCACTGTTCTGCACGACACAGGTCTTAAACCTGGAATGTTCCTGGCAGTCCATGTTGCCTGAATAAACCTGTTACGCAAGTGCATAAGGCGTATGTAACGGTCTTGTGCAGGGGTGGTAACTCGTGCTCGGCCACTTCTATGGCGATCAGCAGTGGATCCAGTTTGGTGGAAACGAGCTTGAATGCGTGATATAGTGTTCCTGTGAACATTGAAATGTTGTGATACAGCTAATATAGTCGCTCCAGCAGCTAACATCCCTATAGCTATTGCTCGCTGTTGTTGGTTCAATCTTGGCATTGTCAAAAAAGATGTTTCTGTTGGACTTTTGGTACTCTCTATTTCAACGATTACGTTTTCACATGCTTGTGATTAGAGCTACACTTTTACCTTCCTTTTATCTGTGATAAATTCTCCCCTACGGCACTTTTCACATGATTTATCTTGCACCGTGATTATCTCCCCATGAATAGTGCGATCCAATTGTAATTGCACGGGTAAGTGAACAACACTTACACAGAAATGTGTGCCAACTTGCATTTGAGTTCACCCAAGAACACACGCACAGTGCCCTGTTGAGTGCTGCACACTTACTTTTTTCCATGAGTATATATATTTATATTTGGCCAGATATACCCAAAAATTCAAACATATGATGGAATCTCAGAAAGGTGTTACTTATATGCACTGTCACATGTGCAGCTCAGGTACTATCTGTAGCCCAGTAGGGCTGGCTGTATGATGGTCAAAGACATGAGGAACAAAGATTCATAAACAATATGCTGCAAATATTATCATGACAACTACTATTTCAGAACTTTTTGGCAGCAAGTGACTCCAGTTGAAGCAATCATGTATCAGCTTATTGTGTTAGCAGTCTCTGTCAGCAGCAGACATTTCAACTGTAGCATTTTCTATGATGTTTCCAGATGCCAAAAATGCTCAAAGTTTCAAGCATTGCCAAAATAAAAGACATCCGCCAATATAAAAGTGATGTCTGCAATGACTGGCAGTTTTAACCAGCAGAATGCGGATGTTGCTATTTTAAGGAAACAGTTTGGCCATGACTTCCAAATACAGTTTCACATACATTTTCACTTGTAGAGACTAATGTTTGGCAACACCCTCAGCTTATGCGATGCTGATGTAGAGTTATTATTTTTTTTACTTTCAGACTGATAAGCTTGGAGACAAAGCAGATAGTGATCAAGTGTTTTATTGGAAGAAGAAGGTAGGTTACTGCATTTTAATTTTCTGTACATGACTACATTTACTGTACATGTGATATTAATTAAACAATTTACTTCACTTGTAATACTTTTGAAACAGTGTCAGAAGAACCGAAGAAACTAATACCATATATACTCGAGTATAAGTCAATCTGACTGTAAGGCCACCCCAGACTTTAGGACTTAAAAATCGTTCCAAAATAAAAGACCTGATTATAAGTCGAATGAGTTTTTCATCGATTCAAAAATCCCACATTGCATTGTTAATGAGACAGGGACATGAAAAAATATTTTCACTTTCAGCATAACCCTTTACCGTTTAAAATGCTTGACATTGCCTCATTAATAATCAAAATGTATGTGAGAACAAATGAATTCAGTATAAAATTTGAGAGAAAGAAAGGGCATAATGTCAGATGGGTCATGGTGCCCTATTAACAACCCTTTGAAAATAAAGTTCTCTCGATTATTTGCCCAGAAAGTCTGATTACTGTTGTCAGTAGTGCTAAGTAGCAATGAGATCTCTGTATTTAGAGAGACCTGAGTTATAAATAGATTTCCACTACATTAAAATGCTTCTGTTTTGTTTAAAGCTTATCGAAATGATTTTTCGTGACTTTTTTTTAAAAGCCAAGGCTTTCCGGGCGGTCGAATATTTGCTTTGGGATCTGAAAAGTGACTTGTTATTTGATCAGGATGCTAACTGTGCGATCGAATTAGACGAGGATATTGAATAAGGACCCTATTTAGACTCTGACAGTGACACTGGCAAAATTGAATCTAGTGAAAGGTATTGCTGATAGATCAAATGAAGGAGGCTGGTCAACAAGGCGTACTCCAGTTTAAATTTGTGACTTAATAGTTCGTCACTCGTGTATTACTTAAAATATTTTGATAAAAACATTTAATGAAGCAGCAGGTTTATATCTGAAGGGTACCAGGGATTGGGGGGGAACGCTGACCGATTTCATAAATATTTTTTCTTGTGACTTGAATATGTCAGGGGTGTTTTTTTTTTTAACACTGTGTGTTACCGGGGCTCGAAAGGGGAGCAAAGAATAGTAACACTATACCCTACCATGCATGTCATAAAAAGCGACTAAGAAGGGTTGAGCATGGGGCTGGTTACCCCATCCTGTAAAAAACTTTTTACCACAAAAATTTAAACAAACATGGACAAGTCAAATAAAGAATATAAATCAACTCAGCCGCCCAAGACAGAAGAAGGTCTTCTGGAAAGGAGGCACATGAAGCAACCTAGAGAAAGCCGAAAGGAGTCTGGGTTGCTGACTAACCTTTTTTCGTCTAGGAAAATCTCCAGGATTGGCACCTGGAATGTTCACACTCTGTGCGAACAAGGGAAAACTGCACAGGTAGCAGCAGAAATGACAAATTACAGGATTGATATCCTGGGTCTCCGTGAGACACGGTGGAAAGGCATAGAGAAGAGGAGATTGATCACAGGAGAAATGGTGTTGTCCTCAGGACATGAGAAGGAAAGAGCCCACCACAGTGAAGGAGTGGCTCTAATGCTGTCCAAGGAAGCACAGAAGGCACTTATAGAATGCGAAGCAATGGCACCCTGAATTATAACAGCAAGGTTTAAATCAGCCAAAAAGAAAGTAAATATAAACATCATCCAGTGTTATGCACCAACAAACGATCAAGAAGAATCTGTGAAAGAAGACTTTTACACCAGACTACAAAATGTCTTGGACAATAAGAAAAAGGACATCACAATTTTGATGGGGGACCTAAATGTGAAAATAGGAACAGACAACACTGGCTTTGAAGAAATCATGGGAAAGCATGGATTAGGTATGATGAACGAGAATGGGGAACTATTAGCAAACTTCTGTGCTTCAAATCAACTAGCTACAGGAGGAAGCATATTTCCACATAAAAGAATACACAAAGCAACATGGATATCACCAGACCACAGAACTGAGAATCAGATTGATCACATATGCATAAGTAAGAAGTTTAGGTCATCATTGCATGATGTGAAAGTATGTAGAGGAGCAGATGTTGTATCAGACCACCATCTTCTGTTGGCTAAAACAAAATTAAAACTCAAGAAATTTACAACAGCATATAAGCTATAGACAACAGTATAATGTGGGATATCTAAGAAATTAGGAAATAAGAGAAAAATTTTCAATCACAGTATCCAACATATACCAAGTACTCCAACAGCTGGAAGATGAAACAGATACGGAAGACCACTGGCAACAAGTAAAAAATATTTGGAACGAGACATGTGAAGAAGTACTGAGAAAAAGAGAACATCAGCACAAAGCATGGATAACAACAGAAACCATTAGTAAGATAGAGGACAGGAAAACAAAAAAGCAGATTTAAACAGAAGCAAAACCAGAAGCTCCAAAGCCAAGGCTCATGAAATGTACATAGAAGCAAACAAAGAAGTAAGAAGAAACATCAAAAGAGACAAGATGAAATATATTGATGATTTGGCAAGAGAAGCAGAGGAAGCTGCAGCCAAAGGAAATATGAGGGACCTGTACAACAACACAAAGAATCTAACAGGGAAATATAAGCAAGCAAATGGCCTCATAAAAGATAAGAATGGAAAATTGCTTAGTAATATACAAGAACAAATGAAGAGATGGACAGAACATTTTGAGGAACTTCTCAATAGACCATCTCCAACTAATCCCCCAGACATCCAGCCAGCAGAAGAGGAGCTACAAATCAGCTGTGAATGACCAAGTAGAGAAGAAATAAAGAAAGCCATAAAGCTTCTGAAAGATGGAAAAGCAGCTGGTCCGGATTGCATTCCAGCTTAGGCCATCAAAACAGATATTGATACCTCTACAGAGATATTATACAAACTACCCTGCAAAGTCTCGGAGAGAGAGGAAATACCAGCAGAATGGAAGGAAGGTTATCTGGTCAAGTTGCCTAAGAAGGGAAATTTACAAGAGTGCACAAATTATAGAGAAATAATGTTACTATCAGTGCCAGGAAAAGTATTAAACAGAATCATCCTTCAGAGATTAAAAGAGTCCATAGGCAAGCAACTGAGAGATGAACAAGCAGGCTTTCGACAAAACAGATCCTGTACATACCAGATAGCCACATTGAGAATAATAGTTGAACAAAGTCTGGAATGGATTTCACCGCTATACATCGGATTCGTGGACTATGAAAAGGCATTTGACAGTGTAGACAGAGAATCGCTTTGGAAATTGATGAGGCATTATGGAGTTCCCATGAAGATCATTAACTGAATAAAGAAGACCTATGAAGACATGACATGCAGAGTTCTTCATGAAGGACAACTTACAGAACCGTTTAGGATTAGAACAGGAGTGAGACAGGGATGCCTCTTTTCTCCATTTCTTTTCTTACTAGCTATAGATTGGGTTATGAAAACATCGACATCACACAACAGAAATGGAATCCAGTGGAATCTGACTAAACAGCTTGATGATCTGGATTTTGCAGATGACTTGGCTCTTCTGTCCCATAACCATAATCAGATGCAAGAGAAAATGAAAATTCTCGATGAGAGGTCACAACAAGTGGGCCTGAAAATACACAGGGAAAAGACAAAGATTATGGGAATAAATGCAAGAAATGATAGCAAGGTTGAACTTGAAGAAACACCACTACTAGATGTTGAATCGTACACATATCTTGGAAGTAATATAGACAAGGTTGGAGGGACAGACAATGATATCAAAATAAGAATACAAAAAAGCAAGAGGAGCTTTCATTGCATTGGGAAACATATGGAGAACAAGAGAAATCAAGTCCAACACGAAAATGAGAATCTTCAACTCAAATGTGAAGTCAGTCCTATTGTATGGCTCTGAGACATGGAGAACAACAAAAACAACAACCAAAAAAGCTACAGACTTTTATAAACAGGTGCTTGCGTAGAATAGAAAGACTGAAATGGTATGACAAAGTCACAAATGTGGAATTGATGACAAGAACCAGACAAGTGCCAGTGGAACAAGAGTTGAGAAGAAGACGCTGGCGATGGATAGGACACACATTGAGGAAACCTGTTGATAGCATTACAAGACAGTCCTTGTTCTGGAATCCACAGGGAAAGAGAGGCAGAGGTTGACCAAAAAACACATGGAGAAGAGAACTGGAAACAGAGGTGAAAATGATGAGGAAAACATGGAAAGAACTTGAGTGGATGGCACAGGACGACTTGGCATGTGTTTGTTGAAGGCCTATGCTCCTTGGGGAGCTAAAAGGTATTGATTGATTGATTGATTGTATGTTTTTTAAGGTCCAAAAAGGATAAAACACTCAACTTATATTTGAGTATATACGGTAAGTTGCCTCATCTGTAGTGGTATGGGAATGACAACCCCTCTAAACTGTATAGGGGTTAAAGTTCAGGCAAAACAAATTCAAACTATGGAATGGGGTGTCTGAAACAATGTTCTCAAAAAGACATGGAAGGATAAAATAATAAGCTTTGTGACAAAAACAGATGTCAACTAAACGATCAATAAAATACATAGAGAAGCATAGGATGTATGGACTAAAGGCACAAGTATGCACAAGGAATCAGTGGTTGAGTAGTTTAAGCTTGATCTTTCATCATCATTTTCCTTTGTGCTGCATATATACCAGCCCAATACACAGCTTCATGTAGGTGTCTTCTATGACATGCCTGAGAGTAGGCTACTGTTGTCTTATTTTTTTGTCTTTGTCTCTTCAGAGACCCCAGGAAACCACTGTTAATAATTAGTTATATTACATACCTATTATAGTCCGTTCGGAAATTCGTGCCCACAGAAAGTGTCAATTTTCTTCAAAACTGTTTGTTGTATGGACATGAATTTTTGCATGCAGTCTTAGATTTTCCATGCAGTTATTAATATATTTTTTGCCCTTACAATACTCATGTCATGTTCGAATTTTCTTCTTTACGTTATATAAAAAACTCTTACTGTTGTCTGGGTTAATTTTTAGTAGTTTTACAGGAAAGTTACAAGATCCGTTCAAAAAAATTTTTATTTTGGTTTGAATTAGTGTAGTGACTACATGTCCGCACGAGTGCGCACCTATTGTACACAGTCGCGAGTAACTAATTCAAAGAAACAAAAATATTTTTGAACGGATCTTGTAACTTTCCTGTAAAACTACTAAAAATTAATCCAGAGAACAGTAAGAGTTTTTTATATAACGTAAAGAAGAAAATTCGAACATGACATGAGTATTGTAAGGGCAAAAAATATATTAATAACTGCATGGAAAATCTAAGACTGCATGCAAAAATTCATGTCCATGCAACAAACAGTTTTGGAGAAAATTGACACTTTCTGTGGGCACGAATTTCCGAACGGACTATAACAAATTTGATTGCATGTTCACCGAAGAGCCATTGCGCTCTCTGGGACACCTCTACACTCTGTTAAGGGGTAGAAGAGGTAACGACTAAGAAAGAAAGAAACATAACTACTAAAATAGCCTAAATTTGCCATTGGTCTTTATGATTAATCAGGTGCTGATTTGATTTCCCAGTATTACTGAAATGAAGACAGGTTTACACAAACCAGTGTTCTGCATGACCGTATTAAATTAAATTAATAAAACCTTACTTAACATGGCAGTAGTTGTAGACTGCAAACAAAAAAACAAATCAAAACTGTTTAAAATGATCATATACAAATATATTTATCTTTTAAAGTTGATTGTCACTTCATTGCCTTAGTGCTGCTTGATTCCACCTCCACTTCAGCTTGTTTTGAGAAAACATTTTTTTTCATGATGATCCAAACTTTTAACTGTAAGGTATTGTGTAGGATGATAGATTAAGCTATTTTATGTTGATTTATGACCTCATGTCAATTTTGGCCAAAAGTGGAGATGGAATAAAGCAGTACAGGTGTGTAACCCAGAATCTGAAATGCTCGGGGACAGCGTTTTTTTCAGTTTTGGATTTTTTCGTATTTCGGATTTCGCCCAAAAACCGCCCAAAATTGCAATTTTCTTTTCAGAAACATATTTTTTATAACTTTAAAAATAAACATTAAATACCTGCACATGTAGCCTTCATTCAAGCTCTAATCGTCGTCATCAGTTTGGAGTCAGACATCTGTTGGTGGACCAGGAATAGGATTTTCAACTGATGAATAGGCATTATGACAGATGGCCTTTCTGTAGACTTCGTCAAGTGTCATCTGTCTCATTAACAATGGTTTCTGTCTAAGCAGTCTCTCTTTAATCCCATAAACTGCCATAACTTCTTGCTCACTTATGAATGCACGTCGTTCAAGATCTTTAATTAACCGATCACACATGTTAAGCATTTCGTCTATGGGGATGTTTTCACCGGCATCCACAATGTCATCATCATCACTGCTGTCATCATGCTTGTCTTGTAGAACCATTTGGGCAATTTCCCCATCGCTCAAAGAATGCACAACAGGGGCATCATTATCAATGTTTAGCACTTCCTCTATGTCAGCCTTCTCTAACTTGTTACAATTTTCCGATGTTACGCATCTGGCATAGGTTAGGAGGTCTGATATCATGTTCTTCTCTTTACTGATACGAAATCCTACAAACTCATCATCTTCCGATTCATCATCGTCAAATATCGTTGCCGGCCAGAGTCTGTGCCAAGCTTTTGTTAGTGTTACCTCGTCAACACTACTCCATGCACTTGCAATTGTATATATTGCATCTTTAATAGTGAACTCCCTGAGAAATGTTTCTACTTCTACACTAGTGTTCACGGCTTGCAGCATATAATTCAAAAAAGCTTGTTTGTAATGGCTCTTCATAGATCGTAAAATCCCTTGGTCGCAAGGCTGTATTAACGATGTTACATTTGGAGGTAAGTACATTCCAAAAACATTATTTTTGACAAGAAGTTCCTCAGGAGGGTGTGCAGAGCAGTTGTCCAAGAACAGAACAATTTTACATTTTTCATCTAGTCCAGCTTGTGTGCAATGAGCTCGTACTGCTGGTACAAAATGGTTATTAAACCAGTCAGAAAACACTTCTATCGTCATCCATACTTTCTTATTGGCATAGTAATGGACAGGTAAATTGGTTACACCCTTAAGACATCTTGGATGATTACTTTTCCCAATGACTGTCAACTTTAACTGGTGTGTGCCTGCAGCATTGGCACAACCAAAAACAGTCAACCTGTCCTTTGCATTCTTAATGCCTATTGGTGCTCTCTCTTCAGCCGTTGTTAAAGTTTTCCTAGTAAGTAGCGCCAGTACAGAGAAGTTTCGTCGTCATTATATTCTTGTTATAGACTAAGATTTTCATGACATATTATGTTTGCAAATTCGTCAATATAATTTTTAGCTGCTTCATACAGATGTAAAAGGGTTCCTTGCATACCAGTTTAAAAAAAAAAAAAAAAAAAAAATTTTTTTTGGGGGAAACCAAAAGTCGCTTAAATTAGCCCAAAAATCGGCCAAAAAAACTTTCGGTTTTCGGAATATTTCGGTTTTCGGTTTACGCACCTGTAGTAAGGCGATGATAGTGCTAGGAATTTGATTAAAACTCAGAAATAAGATTTATTCTTAGGAATACATTTTTTGTGCTTAAAAGTCACTATTACCCAGAATATAAGCTTTGTGCTCAATAGTTCATAGTCAGCTTTAGAGTAAGCTGTGGTTTGAAATGATTTACCACCTCAGAGATATAAATTAGCATTTGCATGTTTTCAAGATATCCATTTTTTTCTACTTCTCGTAACTGACGTAACAATGCTGCTGTCACTGTTTAACAGGCAAGTGAAGGCTTGAAGCAAGCAGATGTGTTAGAGAAGGATAATAAACACTTGAGAGATGAAGTGAGTGGATTCATAAACTTTATCTGGAGTTTTTGATAAAGTGTTTATATACACATACATTCCTTAGTTTCATGCTTGAAGAATAGTGACTTATGTTACTTAAAGTAATAGTACATTATAGGAGGATTAATTTCAGCATAAGAATTAATTAATTCTTTAATATATATGTAGCAGCTCATTATTGATCTCTGCAATTTTTAAATATTTAAATCAATTTAAATTTACCAAATTTAGCAGTATTTTATGTAAACCAGTTGACGCTAACCGAATACAGTTTTTAAATGAAGTTGTAAAAATATTACAAATAAAGTTACATTTTATTTCATTATTGTAAAATTGTTGAAATCAACAGATGAAGAAAACTTCTGATATAAAAAGTCAATTGTTTGTATAATATAATGTGATAGATATTACATTTCATTGTTTACTGATATATAGGGCTAGGATTTTAATGACCTAAAAATTGCTAGAAAATGACCTATAAAAATGCATTTATGACCAAAAAAAACCCCAAAAATGCCCTATAAACTTTCTTTTATAGTTTCCGAGCTAAACTAAAATTATTTGATATTATTAAAAGAAGAAAATGAACGGCATAAAAAAAAACCAAAATGAACCTAAAAAATATAATTTATTTTTTTTGCTGTTACTTTTGCAAACTGAAATTCGTTATGTTACTACCAAAAAAAAAATTACCAATAAAACAAAACAAGGAAAAAACAAAAAATACAACTTTATTTTTTTTAACAGTTTTGGAACCAAACTGAAAGTATTTTATTAACCAAAAACACATACACAAAGACATCTTAAAAATTCAATTTAAATTTTCACTTTCTGTGCCAATCTAACAATTTTATGTGTATTAACAAAATAATTCCTTATTAAAAACACACAAAAGATATAAAATTACAACTGAATATTTTTACAGTTCCAATAGCAAACTAAAAGTTTTTATTTGATAAGTTTAGAATTACACTACACAATAAAAACCATGTGCAGATTTTCAAAAGAAAATGAATTTCCATTGTCTGCCAATAAAACTTTAAATACTCAAAAGCCCCTTTCCACTACTACTGACACCACAGGAGCATACATGAAATAAACTACGTCAATTGGTTCTAAGTCCGCTGAAAATTTACCAAGGGAAACATTTTTCCCCGATAGCACATCTGGAATTAAGCAAAGCTTTTCATATCCCACATTTTTGTTTCAAAACTTGCTGTGTTTTTTTTTACACAGGTTTTTCCCACATTTTCTTTCACACAGTCTGTCATTCACTATTTTCTTCATCAAATCTATCTGATCCACTAATATAGGGTGGCCATATTGTTCAACACAAAAAGGAGGACAAATGCCATTTTTTGGTCATAAAAAGGAGGACAAGGGAGGACAATATTTTTAAAAAGTAGGACGAAAAGTAGGACACCTTTGTTCAATAACTACAAGACGCTGAAACATATTCTTTTTTTTTACATTCAAACAATAAACTAATAAAATCACATTGATTATGTGCCTACTTATATTTTTCTGATGATAAAATCTTCTTCAACAAAGTTGGGCTACGTTTTAAATATGCATAGAAATAAGAGCAGGAAAGCTCCTTGAAATTGTACTGCACAAGTTGAGTGCCTTTAATGGAATCTTTCCTTCAGTGCTTCCAAAGCTGCTTCAGTAGAATGCTGTGCAGTCACAGAAATGATAATAGCAGCTGTTTTGGTTTTGGCACATGATAATTTGCTGGCAATTTCTGAATCGTGGAAAGCATTCTTGAGAAACGCTGAAGTACAATCCATTGATCTGAAAGAGTTGTGATGTTTTACAGTATGAAAAGCAAAAGCACCCTCGGCCGCGGCAACTTCAAACCTTTCCTCACTTATTTCTTTAGTAAAAAATGTCAGTTTTGATTGCAAACATTAAGACGCAAGTGCTTTCTTGTGCTTTTCTGTTTCTTTATGTTTTTTTTAAATCAGCTGCACCTTTATTTGCTACTGATACAAATGTGCCGCCTCTGCATACAAGACATTCTGCTTCATACTCTAGTTGACCACTGGAAAAGCACTGAAATTTTTTTTTCAATTCATCCGTGAACACACACTTCTATTTTGGCATTTTGAGCGGGTATCTGTAACATAAATATAATATAATGCCATTAATCAATGGTACATTCGATGTTAAAGTTAAAATTATTTGTAAAATGCAACAGACGAGGTTTTAATTTTAACAAACCCATTGCTATACTAGTAACCACTTGTGTATTTTTTTCATAATAAACAAATTGCAATAAATATAAAAGCAGTACGAACTAAGGTTAATATTATTTGTAATTTGTAATAGACAACGAAGTTATAATTGACTAAATCCAGCCCCAAGTTCTTATTCATGCCGTTTTGTCTGTTATATTTTCCCTTAACAAATGCCAATAAACCTAAACAGCGTTTAACCTGGGTTAAAATATGATAGTAATCTATTATAAACTATTGAACAATATGACAACTTACGGTAGTGTTGTTGGCAATTTGCGCGATCAGTCGATTATGCGGAGATAAAATCGGATTCCAGTGAAGATTTTTTTCAAAATGGTGTCTTTCACGTTAGTAATTTAGCCAATCACATAAAAGCCGGGTATTTCAACATTTAAAAAAAATCCGGCCAGACGTTCAGTTTTGTCGCAAAAAGCTGGGCAAATCCGGATGTCTGGCCACCTTACACTAATAGAACTGCTGACTTCTCCTAGGAAGTAATGGCATCATGCAGAAATCCAAAATTTGACTTTATGTAGGAAAATTTACCAGCAACATTTGTTTGCAGGGGTTTAGGGAAAATTATTAAACAGCATGAGGAAAACAGTGAAGTAAAGAAATGTTTAAAAAAAACAATGAGTAAGAAACGTTAACACTAAATAATGCCTATTTTTATTGGAAATGCCAAAATGTGCATAGTAATGTCCCAAAAAACAACACAAAATGTTTTAAAATGACTGAAAAATCTATTTAAGAAATGCCCCAACATGCCAAAAATGGCAAAAAATATAAAATAATGCTTTAACAAAGGCTCTTAAATCAGATTAATTTTTTATGAAACACATTTATATTCAAGTGAACAACGTTTCAGTTGTGCCCAAAATATGATGCAAAATCATCAAAATCCTAGCCCTACTGATATAAATGAATTGGATATTCTTAGTAAGAAGGTATAGCTTACAGCATAAAAGTGAAATTTTGTGTTTTGTACCAAAGAGAAAGAGATATGTGACACATACATATACAGACATACCAAACATTATAACAGATTTTATCTCAGCTTCTGAAGGAAGCATCAATATACACAAGGTTTATATTATGTACTTGGATTTTACTAACAAAAAATTAATGCTGGCATGACAGCAGTATACACTGTTTTAATGTGATGCATTGAAATACTCAGCAACTAATGTGAGATGTACATGGGGCTTGCAACCTCACCATGTAAAACGAATTACTACAGAAATCACCACTGCAAGAGTTTTTGCTTTGTTCCAAGGTTCCTCAAGGGGACCATCTGCAGTGGTTGCTCCATGTGGAGCAAAAAAGGAGATTATAATGGACTTAAATACTCTGACAATGGTTTCAGTATTTTAAGTTATTGCAGACAGTTGTTGTACGATCAACCTAACTCGTGATGTTTTTTTGTGTGTCTTTTTGTGTGCTTTTCAGTTTCCTCTGGAGAATAGGTCTTTGGTTACTTCATGCCAAGCCCTACAGTTTTGCAGCCTCCTGTTCAAGTTTTTTCTACGTCTTCTTATTCTGAAAAATGTCTGTCTCCAGTTTTCTTCTCTGAGTGTTTTAGGACCCCCTCTGCTTCCTTGACCTTGATGATTCCACGACAAGAACTGCATTGTGAACCTGTTACATGTGAACATGGACATAAATATAGAGGGAAACCAGAGAGGCCTGTGAATAGTAAATAATAAGATAAATAGAAGGCACCTATAAGAAAGGAAGAAAGGTGGATGCTTTACCACAGAAGTGATAGGCACTCCACGGATTCAAACCAGGGGCCATCTGAATGGTGCCATCACCTTGCTGCGAGAGTGAATCAGGAGAGCTGCATGGCCAGCTAAGCTGTCCCAAAATATAAAAAAATGGGAAAAGCCTCAACACAATATGCAACTATAGAACATAGGAGCTGGAGTGACCCAAAACTGTTATATTGATCACCTCCATAATTTAGCTTTATGTCCTTTATGTTACTGCCCAGATGTGTGGATGAGTTTTTAACCTTGTAGGGATGTTTCTTCAGGTACAGTCAGACTGCCATGTTTATTGTGATGATGTGGGTCTTTACTGTGTGGATTTTCCAATTCATTTGTTATGGCCTTGCAGCCACAGTTGGCTGATATTATCCTGCAAGTTGTTATCATTTATGATATGAAAGGGGAAAGGTCATTAACAGTTTCAATATTTTAGTGATTGAAGACAGTGCTTGGCCCGACTGATTGTAAAATAGAAGTCACACAGTCAGATAGATAATTTTTGTCTTTATTAACTGCGTATTAATGGGTTAATTAAAGTTGTGATGCGTGAAATATCTCTTATAAAATTTTGTCTGTCACATTTTAAGAAAGTCTCTGTGGTCTTGCAGAATCATAACATGTTTTTGTTTTGTGTTCAGTTTAAACCAGTTAGGAAGAAACTTCACTAAGGTATTTTTTGTTGTTGCTTACCACTCACTATACAGGGCTGCTAAATAGGTGTCCATATGGCTTTAGGCTTTATCGGGGTATTTAACTAGGCTGTGTTAGCCGTAGCTTTATTGTAGTTAAGAACTGAGTATTATGGGGTGACAAGAATTATATATGTATTTGTATATGTGCACCTGTATATGAATGTGTGAGAAAGATAGGGAGGGGATAAGAAAGTAAATAACCTACCACAAAGTTAAAATCATAGACATACACTTGTGGAGTCATGTCCAAGCAGCAGAGTGGTTAGACTGCTAGCTTCTCCAGGCAAAAGGACTGGGTTTGAACCCAGGTCACTTTACAGTCCATTCTATCCAGCTGTAAAATGGATGCCTGACTCTGCTTTTGAGTTGAGGAAAGCAAAGGCAGTGAGGAAGGGAACTGGTCACGTCACCACATAAAACTGAGACTTGTAGTGAAAGTCTTTAACACTTCACACCCCTATGGCAGTATTTGCTACGGGACTACCTTTACCTGAGGGGACAATGTTATGTTCATCTACTGCATGAGGAAATAAATTGGTTATTTTCTTAATTAGGTTTTTTTAGGTGGGAAAGGTCAAGTTTGCAATAGTTTTGCCAGCTTTACTCTTTAACGTATGAAACTACCATTCTAGTGCCTCATTATTAGTTTTAATATTTACTGTATCACTCGTCTTTGTATTCTTCATTTAAATCGTCTTACTTCACTTATCCTGTCTCTTTGTGTAAACAGAAATGTAATGCTTGCGTTAGTGTTTCTATCTCTTTGTGTAAACAGAAATGTAATGTTTGCCTTAGTATTTCTATCTCTTTGTGTAAACAGAAACGTAATGCTTACATCACTGTTTCTATCTCTTTGTGTAAATAGAAGTGTAATGTTTGCCTTAGTGTTTCTATCTCTTTGTGTAAACAGAAATTTAATTTCATGCCTTAATTTTTCCAAAACCCACATTCATATGGAATGATGGTGTGTAACTTTGATTTTAACATTTCCTTTTAACCATTCCTGTGGCTGACCATTTCCCTGCCCTAAGTTTTGATATCTTATAACAATTAGCAACAGTACTTCATCTGCATAGAATTAATACATCCTCATATACTGTGTAGTTGCCTCCTGCCATCAGGAGAAAGGAGAAGGTAAGACCTTAAGCTGGCCAGGCTTGTATGCCTCTTCTTATGTTTTAAGTTTTTTTTCACACATTGTTGAGATTCAGGCAGCAGGTGGTGATTACTGTACTACTTATCATTTTTGGTGGCATGTCTTGTTATTATAGTTCATGTTTTTTAGTCACAACAAGTGTTTGGCTGTCGCTTATCATTTCTGGTGGCAAATTTCATGTCCTATTTTTGTTGGTGGGGCAGCAAATATGATTTTATGCAATCATTCTTTGTGAATGGAAGTAAGAAAGAGAGCTCTTCATTGTTACATAGAACCAATCCTGACATATGGTAGTGAGTTATGGACAATTTATAAACAAGTAGGAAAAACTCTAGAGGCCACATAGATGTGGTTTTCAGAAGAGTAACAGCTAAAAAGAGTTATGAGGACGACCTGAAAGAAGCCAATGCGTAAAGGAAATTTATTCTTCATGTTAGAAGAGAGCAACCCACTTTCTTTGGGCATGTTATGAGAAGAAGAAAGCTAGAATATATTGTGGCAACAGGAAAAATTTGAGGACAAAGATATAGAGGATGACAAAAGATAGTGAACAGTTTAACATCATGGCATGGAAATAAGTTGACAACAAAATTGCTAAGTAATACTGGAGACAGAAAGTTACGGAGAGACATGATCGCCTACACCAGCAGGCATTATACTTGAAGAAAAAAGAAGCAGATGCTCTATAGTGACATTCCAAATGTCCATAGTTAGATTCCAGATTTAGTTGTAGCCTGGTTATTTTCAGTGACAGGTAGCAACTGTTTTGAATATAACTACTGTCATCCGGCTGTCTATATAAATTTTTGTTTTTTGTTTGTTTGGCGGCAGCAGAAGTCTGGCATCATGTCACTGTCACATTTTCTAGGTTTGTCACTGTCAGATTGTTAGAATGACTCAGTGTTAACGTGTTATAGTTATTCAGTGTTGGCATATTTAGTCACTGTCAAACTGTCAGCTTATTAGATTACACATTTTCATTGTAATAGACACTTATGTTAAGGATACTGCAATATTTCATCATCACATTGGATTACTTGCCCCTTATAGTTCCGGCTGAAGAGACAAAGAAAACATAGAACTACTGTAACCCCAGGCATGTCGTACAAGATGACTAATATGAGGTTGTCCATGCGGCTGGCAATCTTATGATGTAAAACAAATTGCCACACAAAATCACTACCTGCAAGAGCATGTGAATGCTTTTACAACAATGATGCTGATATTAAATCACTGTCACCATTTGAACTGTGCTACCTGTAAATATGTTACGTTAACAGTGGCTCATAGCGTAATACAATTATTCAATATCAGCATGTCAGTATGGCTGTTAGTATGTTACCCCGTGTAGGTCCCAGGTATCTGTTATGAGACAAAGGAAGAATAGGGCTACTGATCCCTCAGACAACTTTGTAAGAGGCAACTAATATAAGGTTGTGCATGGGGCTGGCAACCTCATGTGGAAAAAGTGCCACAGAACCACATCTGCAAGAGTACTTGAATGCTGTGGTGTAGGCTTCCTGCAATGTGACCAGCTGCTTTTTGAAGGAGAAAAAAGATAAATGATGATTATAATGTTAATATGTTAGAATACTCATTGTCAGCCAGTTTTGTTTGTTCCACTTATCAACATATTAAAGTTACTCCTAGTCATAATGATGCATTTACTCACAATCAACAAGTTACAGTTAGCTACTGAGACCATGATACACCACTGACTATCAACATGTTTATTTACTCAGCAGTATTTAATTTGTCATATGATACTAATGTTTTTGTTTCATGCTTTACTAAGTGAATATTTTTATTGAGGTTCATAGAACATGCTTGAATATCTAGTAACATCTAGTGCACTGTTTAAAACTATGATCAGACACTTGTGCAGCTTCAGTACATTTTTCTACCTTTCTTTCTAAACTAATTTTTTTTTTTTTTTGTTAGTTCTAGGTGAAGTTATTTGTCTAGTTTCCCCTCAACTTTTCTTTATTTTGTGACTGATTTATTTTTATTTTATAAATAGTACTAATTTATGTACTCTTATATTTATTACTTAATACTTAACCCTGCTGCATGACATCATTTTACACTTTTTTTGTGGGATTCTTGTTTTTTTATGTCTTGACCTTCCCACGCCTGGTATTGGGTAATAAGCACACAGGCTTTGCATAACTGTTGATCATTTATTCTGTCATCACTCATACCCATTATAATACAGAGTATCAGAAAATTATGTACACATATTTCCATCCAGAATGAAGCACATTTCTTTGTAAAGCTGCAAATTCTCAAAGTTTATATTAAAACCCAGTTAAATTAATGTCATGTATTCGAAAGGAACTTTGGGACTGTTTGGCAAGGAAGAACATTCCAGCACCTCTGATACATGCTATACAGAGCTTCTACAAGTCTTGCAGAAATTATGTGAGGACAGCAAACTATAAGTCAGAAGAGTTCAGGACCACCACTGGTGTAAGACAAGGCGATATCCTGTCACCTTATCTTTTCATACTTCTCATGGACGATGTCATCAAGGCATGTAAGGAGAGAACAAGAAAGTATTCAGTGGGGTACTGGAAGATGAGACAGGTCTGTATTTCAGAGCTAGCATTTGCTGATGATGTTGTCCTGATTGCTAAATCAGAGACATATCTCCAATCCAACCTGCAAGTCTGGAAGGAAGAGCTGAAGAAGAGAGGGATGGTCATAAGCAGCTCTAAAACAAAATCCATGGTGATATCACGAGAAGAAAGAAAACATCAGATTAAGTTGGGAGAACAGGTCCTGGAGCAGGTCGACCACTTTAAATATCTCGGAGCTATTATAGACCGAAAGGGGGACATCAAAGAAGAGTTGGCCACTCGAAAAGCAGCGGCTGGGAGACTTTTATCAGGCCATAAATCGAGGATTCCTCAGCAAGAAAGAGGTTGGTAAGAAAACGAAGATGGCTGTATACCGCTCCACCTATGTCCCAGTCTTGACATATGGATGTGAGTCATGGGCAATGACTACAACCCACAAAAGCCAGATCCAAACCTCAGAAATGAGGTATCTGAGGAAGGTGGTTGAAGTAACAAGAAGAGACATGGTCCGCAACCAGACGATACGTCAAGGCCTAAAATCCCACCCGCTGCAGACCCAAATAGAACAGTCCCAACTAAGATGGTTTGGCCATGTCTGCAGAATGGGAGAAGATCGGCTACCACGACAAGCATGGGAAACAAAGAGCCAGGGATCCAGACCTCCAGGACGACCCAGAGTCCGCTGGGAGGACAACATTAGACAATCTTTGAAGGACCGAGGACTAGAATGGAACCAGGCCAGGAAGAAGACAGCTGATAGAGTAGTCTGGCGCTCTCTCTTCCAAACCTCTACACCTCACGGTAGAAGAGGAACGACTAAGTAAGTATTCGAAAGGAAAATATATATATTTTACATGTATGTGAAAGTTTGGTCAGATAATGTGATAAGATATATGTTTTGCAGAGAATATTGTAGCATGTCATTTACCAAGTAAATAAGATTCAAAGTTTAATATTTCAGTAATGTGTAGGAAAGTATTACTCGGTTCAGTTTTAAAATGTTCGTTTTCCTGGGAAGTAAACATTCTAATGACCCTAGATTAGTGATGTTGTGTCACATATATGACTATTTGGTTGCCTCAGTCATCAAAATCTATCAGAAAATTTTGAATGGTTTTAATATGGTTACAAATTGACATCATACACTGTTGCTTCAGCACATACAATTAAAATCATTCTCAGGAATGTAAGTTACCTTTAACTAATTTCCTAAAATATATGTATATCTTTCTTAAGATACCCTGTTTGTAATCTTGCACGAGTTTAATGTTATGTTATAATTTGGGACTCATTATGTTATTGATGACCTAGTTTAGTTCAGATTGAGGCTGGTAACTCATTGTATACTTAGATTTTGCTGAGGAAGTTGAGGGGAACTGCGGTAAGACGTGGAGTACAATGGATGGGTGTGAAAAAAAAATCTAAAAAAAGTGATTCGTCTTACGAGGACAAAAGACAAAGAAAATAGTCTACATTATGGCCACAAGGCCTTCGTCAGGGAAAGGAAAGAAAGTGAAGGCTAGATAGGACACATAAGAACTTAAATAAATATAAAAATAAAACCTAGGTACTTCCCTAAAGGCAAGGCATTGAAATCCTACCACTATTTGCTGTAACATAGTGTCAGATGTTAAGTTTCTTTCTATTTAGAAAACTAATAATATGGCAGTAAATGTACTAATTTTTTGTTGACATTTGGTGTTCATTTTTTTTAAACTTTGGTGCAAAGTTATGGCTAAAAGAAGTCCCAGACAGGAAAAAAAATCAATATGTAGATACTTTAACATATTTATTTAACATCTGTTGCATGTATTTTTAGCTGTAGCAAAAGTAACTAGATCTACTTAGTCTATCTTTTATTTTATTTTTTTAAGCATTTTAATGCATGCCCTGTAGCCAGTTTTCATTAGTCATTAAATCATCTTGATGGTGTTCTTGTTCAGCTGATTTTGTTCTCAGATTGACAAGTCTATGTAAACAGTTGGAGTAGTGGGGGAAAAGTGATGGGAACAGAAAATAACATGACTAATTATTCACTTACACATTTTCTTTCTTCTTTCTTTTAATTTGGTTAATTGTTAGGCATAAAACATAATTTTTGTTTGTTACCTCAGTTGATCTGTAAATAATTAAGTAAATACATTGGTTCATACACAGTAAGTGATTGGGTGTGCATTTTCCCCACAGATTAATAGACTAGAAAAGGAACTTGAAGAAAAACATCGTTACATTAACTTAGTAGAACTGTGGCTTTCAAACCTTGAAGAACTGCTTAAGAACAAGGTAAGTATTCAGTGGGATCATTTTAAAAAAATGGTCTAGGCATTTATCTTACATATCTGACTTTTCAGTGTCTGTGTACCCTATATACCGTGGTCTGTGATGAGACAAAGAAAGAATAATACTACTGCTTCCTGGACCATGTCGTTTGAGACGACTAATATGAGGTTGTGCATGAGGCTGGCAACCTCATCATGTCAAACAAATTGCTACACAAACCACTGTTGCGAGAGCATGTCAATGTTTGGTGCAGGTTTATTGCAAAGGGACCAGTGGCAAGGGTGGCTGCGTGCTCCAGAAGGAGCAAAAAGGGAAACAGTGATAGAGATAAGTATCCTATATCAGTTCTTCATATGGTAGAACAGAGGCTGGATGTTCATGTCATCTATACTGTCACTCACGTAATAAGTTTTGAGTTGAGCGACAGAAGAATGAAAATTAATTGTGTTCCCTTCAGAAACAAGCTCCACTTTGTGCCTTCTGTCACCATTCATTCATTCATTCAAGTATTCATTAATTCAAGTATTCATTCACTCACTCATTCATCCACACATTCATTCACTCATTCATTCATTCATTCACTCGTTCATTCATTCATTCATTCAAGTATTCATTAATTAATTCATTCACTCACTCATTCATTCACTCACTCATTCATCCACACATTCATCCACACATTCATTCATTCATTCACTCGTTCATTCACTCGTTCATTTATTCATTAATTCACTCATTCACTCATTCATTAATCCCCTTTTCCCCCCTATTGGATAGTAAAGCCATGACCTCAGCTTGCTACCTAGCAAGTCTATATAAAAGTACTTGCTCCTGCATCAGTGTTGTCTATAACAGTTTATTGCCATCCTATACACGACCTGACATCAGTGTTGTCTATAACAGTTTATTGTCATCCTGTACACGACCTGACATCAGTGTTGTCTATAACAGTTTATTGTCATCCTGTACACGACCTGACATCAGTGTTGTCTATAACAGTTTATTGTCATCCTGTACACGACCTGACATCAGTGTTGTTTATAACAGTTTATTGCCATCCTATACACAACCTGACATTAGTGTTGTCTATAACAGTTTATTGCCATCCTATACATGACCTGACATCAGTGTTGTCTATAACAGTTTATTGCCATCCTGTACATGACCTGACATCAGTGTTGTCTATAACAGTTTATTGCCATCCTATACACGACCTGTCATCACTGTTGTCTATAACAGTTTATTGCCATCCTGTACACGACCTGACATCAGTGTTGTTTATAACAGCTTATTGCCATCCTATACACGACCTGACATCAGTGTTGTCTATAACAGTTTATTGCCATCCTATACACGACATGACATTAGTGTTGTCTATAACAGTTTATTGCCATCCTATACACGACCTGACATCAGTGTTGTCTATAACAGTTTATTGCCATCCTATACATGACCTGACATCAGTGTTGTCTATAACAGTTTATTGCCATCCTATACACGACCTGACATTAGTGTTGTCTATAACAGTTTATTGCCATCCTGTACACGACCTGACATTAGTGTTGTTTATAACAGTTTATTGCCATCCTATATATGACCTGACATTAGTGTTGTCTATAACAGTTTATTACCATCCTATACACGACCTGACATCAGTGTTGTCTATAACAGTTTTTTGCCATCCTATATACGACCTGACATTAGTGTTGTCTATAACAGTTTATTGCCATCCTATATACGACCTGACATTAGTGTTGTCTATAACAGTTTATTGCCATCCTATACACGACCTGACATTAGTGTTGTCTATAACAGTTTATTACCATCCTATACACAACCTGACATTAGTGTTGTCTATAACAGTTTATTGCCATCCTATATACGACCTGACATTAGTGTTGTCTATAACAGTTTATTGCCATCCTATATACGACCTGACATTAGTGTTTGTCTATAACAGTTTATTGCCATCCTATACACAACCTGACATTAGTGTTGTCTATAACAGTTTTTTGCCATCCTATATACGACCTGACATTAGTGTTGTCTATAACAGTTTATTGCCATCCTATACATGACCTGACATTAGTGTTGTCTATAACAGTTTATTACCATCCTATACACAACCTGACATTAGTGTTGTCTATAACAGTTTATTGCCATCCTATATATGACCTGACATTAATGTTGTCTATAACAGTTTATTGCCATCCTATACATGACCTGACATTAGTGTTGTCTATAACAGTTTATTAACATCCTATATACGACCTGACATTAGTGTTGTCTATAACAGTTTATTGCCATCCTATACACGACCTGACATTAGTGTTGTCTATAACAGTTTATTGCCATCCTATATACGACCTGACATTAGTGTTGTCTATAACAGTTTATTGCCATCCTATATACGACCTGACATTAGTGTTGTCTATAACAGTTTATTGCCATCCTATACACGACCTGACATTAGTGTTGTCTATAACAGTTTATTGCCATCCTATACACGACCTGACATTAGTGTTGTCTATAACAGTTTATTGCCATCCTATACACGACCTGACATTAGTCACCTTTTGTGACATGCCAGAGTAAGCAGTAGTTCTATTCATTCTTTGTCTCCTCAGAGACCCCCCCCCCCTTCCAGGGACTACTTGTGGCACCCTTTCATACACTACCTTTCACCTCCCTGGGGAGCATAGGCATCCACCAATTTCACACCAAGCCTTCCAATCCTCTGCTATCCGTTCAAGGACTTTCCTTCTCATCTCTTTTAAGTCTCCCAACTCCCTTCTTTGTTTTTTGGTCTCCCCATATTTCTCTAACTCTGGGGATACCAGAACAAGGGCTAACTTGTAATGCTGTGAACTGATGTTCTAGGTCTATTTATATATATATATGCTTTCCAGTCCAACAGTCATTTCCCCTATTATATATGTCATTTCCCCTATTATATATGTGTCATTTCCCCATGTCTTGCTCCACTGGTGTTTTTTCTGATCCTACATTAGTTATCTTGTCCTACTATTTCAGTTCTATTTTGTGCAAGCACCTATTTATGAAAGTCTGAAACTTCTTGATCTCCACCGATCTCCATGTTATAGAGTCATACATTAGGATGGCCTTGACATTTGAGATGAAGATTCTTTTTTTTTGTGTTGGCTTTAAATGTCTGTACATTCTGAGTTGAATTAAAAATTATGTTTACCTTACAGCAGATTAAATTAAAACTAATTATATTATAGAAGAAAATTTAGAAACATACAATTTCAGATTTCTAAGATTTCACAACTGTACTTTAGCATCATGACAGAGATTTTTCTTTATAAATGAGAAATAGTATAGTAATATATTAATGGCTGTTTGCACTCAATGTTGAATCATGCAGAATAAACAGACTGACAGACAGCTGATGGAACAGCTTCATCGAGACCTGACCAGGCTGCGCAGTGAACTAAAGCAAATAGGTTATCGCAGTGAAGACTCTGTTTTGGATGCAGCAGCCCTTAAAACAGAACTAGGACGCAGGAATAAAGAAATTATATCCAAAGTGAGTTGTTCATGATTAACATCTATCATCATTATTTTCCTATTCACTCCTTATGGAGCAGGAAGCTTTCATTAAGTACTCACATGCTATTGCAGCAGTGATATCTGTAGCAATCTTTTTTATATGAGGAGGTTGACAGCCCCATGCACAATCTCATGCATAGCCTCATATTAGTCACCTTGTATGACATGCCTGATGGAGCCGTAGGCATGTTCTTTCCCTGTGTCATAAGAGACTCCCAGGAATGACACGGGGTTGTTCAGGATTAGCAGCAGTATTAACTTGTATGCCCAGGGTGCTAATATAGAGATTTCCAGATTTGTTTCTGCCAACAAAGAAAAAAACATGACACATTTTACCAAACCTGCATGATTTCTTGACACAACATTAAGAGCTAAATTAATAATAATACTATATTTCATAGAAAAGAGACATTACGTTTTGTCACTCCCCTTGTTACGATACACCAGTTTGAAACCTCTGCGTTGTACAGTGACTTCACTGTACTCATTAAAATCCTTAATTTGGCTGAAGATTGGTTAAGTTAACATTGATAATATTACTGTGACTGAAGATTGTTTAAGTTAACATTGATAATATTACATATCCTGGTCATGCTGAGGTATGTGGTAATGAAAGAGCTGACAGACTAGCATCAAGAGCACCCATAGTGGCAACACTAGATATGGATAAGGGAGATATACTGAGAACAATTAATGATTGCCTGTTAGAGAATGACACTGCAAAAGATGAATCATCAAGGTTCATACTGCTGGAATTTGGCATCAAACGTAAGGCTAGTAGAGATGGACATATGAGAGGATGCATTCGTTGTCTTTACAACCAGCGAGCTACAGGAACTGTTAGCATTCACACTCTTTGACATATACTGAGGGAGACTGAGCACCTATGGGTTTGCTCGGAGTGCAATGATGTTGATTCTGTATAACAATAACAATAACTGTGACTGAACACAGAGTCAAACCAAATCTATAAATATAAAGTTTCATTGTCCATTCAGCAATACTAACTGTATTGACATTACTGTTATTAAATATTGAGTCAGAGTTTGTCATATTGTCGTATTAATATAACTTTAATTGTACACAACGTCATGGTTTTTGTATTGTGCCTCATGTGGAAATATCACAGTCAAATTTTTTTCTCTCTCTGTGTCAGGACTATAAATGTATGCTGTTACATTACCCTTATAATTTTGAATGCCTTTAAAATTGATGGTTAAAGATGTATTGGGATGAAAGGATCCAGTAACCAAGGTGAGAGAGATAGGAAGGGCAGAATGTTACACAGCCTGCGCACCCAATTCTTAACCCTTTGAAAGTAAAGTTCGTTCATTCACTCTTTCTCTCTAGCCCAATGCACACTCTCAGAAATTGTTGCCTTTTTGCTTGATCCTTTTGTGCCCTGCTTGGTATAAGTCCGTTCTATTCTTTGCTCCTCTGCGTCAGGCCCTGGGTTCAACTCATGAATAAGATAAGATATTAGATTGTTGGTCATTAATTTAATATTATTTAAGCTTTAAAATCAAAGTATTATTTGAAGGCATACAACTATTGTATGAGCATTCTTTCCACAGAGGAAAGAAATAGATGCCTTAACTACTCAACTGAAGCATTGCCAGCAAGAATGCAGAAATGTTGAAGGCATGCGTCAGAACACTCTAGACTGTCTTAGAGGTCTAGAACATGAGCTTGTTGACCTACAGGACAAAGAGAAACACTGGCAGGATGCCCAGACAGAGCTTCAGTCTCTAAGGGTACAGGTAAGCCATGTATAAGCTTTAGTCATGTGTGTTAGTATAAGAGGAATCAAACTCATGACAAGAGGAAAACAGCTTACTGTCATGTTCATACCATACTAAAGTTTATCATCGTTTGTATCTAAATAAGAGATTTTGAAAGAAGCAAATATGAAAGTTAAATTCTCTCTCTGTGCATAGGTGTTAATAATTAGTTTATATACATACCTACAAAAACAGCCGCAATTTGCCAATGGTCTTTATGATTAACTTAAAGAGGCTTATGATACAACACAGAAAAAGCCTAAAGGAATCTCTGTTGCTGACTCATCTTTTTTTCTTCTAGGAAACCCTGCAGCTTTGGTTTGTGGAATGTTTGTATATTAAATGAACAAGGGTAAACTGCACAGGTGGCAGCTGAAATAAGGAACTATTAAAAAGCAGTCCTTGTTCTGGAATCCCCAGGGTAAGAGAGGTACATGAAGACCAAAGAACACACGAAGAAGATAACTGGAGACAGGAATGAGGAAGACATGGAAAGACCTTAAGCTGATGGCACAGGACAGGAAAACCTATGCTCCCTGGAGAGTTGACATGTAATAAATTCATAAAAAATGCAAATGTGATTTCCTAATATTACTTAAATGAAGACAGCTTTAATCAAACCAATGTTCTGCAGGACAATATCAAATTAATACAACCGTACTTAACACCACTCAGCATTGTTCATGACTATATGAATTCTGTTTACTTAACATGACCCATACACTACACCAACAGAGCTGTATGAAATCATTTAATAATATAATAGACAAACTCATTTTTATAACCATTAAAATAACATTTAAGATAGCCCAGCATTACTCATAACCATAACAAAGTAAGTTGACATCTTTCATCATCATTGAAGACAAATAAATCAATTGCTGAAAGGTTAACAAAATGGCAAGTGTGTTATTTTCCAAGGGAGCCAAAGGCATTGTTGGATGGCTTAGTCTTTAATGAAACTTTTGTGTGCATTATTAGTGACTATATAAATTTAAGTTTACTAAATGAAACTTTTGTGTGCATTATTGTGACTATATAAAGTTAAGTTTACTAAATGAAGCTTTTGTGCATTATTAGTGACTATATTGAGTTAAGTTTACTAAATTAAACTTGTGTGCATTATTAGTGACTATATAAAGTTAAGTTTACTAAATGAAGCTTTTGTGCATTATTAGTGACTATTTGAGTTAAGTTAATAAATGAAGCTTTTGTGCATTATTAGGGACTATATAAAGTTAAGTTTACTAAATGAAACTTGTGTGTGCATTATTATTGACTATATAAAGTTAAGTTTACTAAATGAAGCTTTTGTGCATTATTAGTGACTATATAAAGTTAAGTTTACTAAATGAAGCTTTTGTGCATTATTAGTGACTATATTGAGTTATGTTTACTAAATGAAGCTTTTGTGCATTATTAGTGACTATATAAAGTTAAGTTTACTAAATGAAACTTTTGTGTGCATTATTAGTGACTATATAAAGTTAAGTTTACTAAATGAAGCTTTTGTGCATTATTAGTGACTATATTGAGTTAAGTTTACTAAATGAAGCTTTTGTGCATTATTAGTGACTGTATAAAGTTAAGTTTACTAAATGAAACTTTTGTGTGCATTATTAGTGACTATATAAAGTTAAGTTTACTAAATGAAGCTTTTGTGCATTATTAGTGACTATATTGAGTTAAGTTTACTAAATGAAGCTTTTGTGCATTATTAGTGAATATATTAAGTTAAGTTTACTAAATAAAACTTTTGTGCATTATTAGTGACTATATTGAGTTAAGTTTACTAAATAAAACTTTTGTACATCATTAGTGACTATATAAAGTTAAGTTTAATAAATGAAGTGTTTGTACATCATTAGTGACTATATAAAGTTAAGTTTACTTTCTCCAATAATATTTCATATAAAATCAAGTTTATATTTTGTTATTTCAACTGTGACTATATGAAGTCAGCTTCATATTACCCAGCCCTGCTTGTGGCCATAACATAGGAATGTTTACATGTCTCAGTATAGTTTATATCACTTCGGTATCAAGTTTTTGTTTGTACGCCAACATTATCTAAAACCAAAAAGTTACAGACCTTCATGAATGGGTGCTTGCATTGAACAGAATGGATTGACATAGTATAAGGTCACCAACATGGAACTGATGGCAGGAACTGGACATGTACAAGTGGAGCAAGAGATGAGGTGAAGATATTCGTGATGGATAGGACACACAGTGAGGAAACTTGTAGATAGGACACACAGTGAAGAAACTTGTAGATAGGACACACAGTGAAGAAACTTGTAGATAGGACACACAGTGAGGAAACTTGTAGATAGGAAACACAGTGAGGAAACTTGTAGATAGGAAACACAGTGAGGAAACTTGTAGATAGCATTACAAGGCAGTTCTTGTTCTGGAATGCCCAAGGCAAGAGAAATAGAGGCAGAAACATGGAGAAGAGAGCAAGAGACAGAAATAAAAAGGATGTGGAAGACATGGAAGACCTTGACCTGATGGCATGCAGCAGGAGTGACTTGGTATGTGTTTATTGAAGGCTTACTGTACTTGAGGATCTAAAACAGTGGTTCTCAACCTGGGCCATGCCATATTTCTAGGGGGCCACAGTAAGATGGTAAAGTATCTTTTTTTCAGCTAACAGTGGCTATCACAGAGGGGGCATATAGGTAAATGAGACACTGGGGCATGAGCAAAAAAATGTTGAGAACCCCAGATTTATAGGGTTTTTATTAATTGAAAATTATATAAGGCTATATAAAATTAAGCTGATATACTTAATATTATTCATGGTCAGTATAAAAACAAGTGCAAGGATCTGAATAAGCTGAAATTTGAGAGAAATGAACTGGAGCACACCTTAAGAAAAATCATCCTAGAAAGAGATCATGCAAAATGTGACTTGAAGAAGACAGAAGAAGAAAGAGATAAACTGAAGGTAATGGTGGAAGAGCTGACAATGAAGACTGGAGATCTAAGCAGGGTTGAGGCCAGGAAGGTATCGCTGGAGGGGCAGCTGAACACTCTGGATAGTTTACTCATCACAAGGGTAACATTTATGCACTAATCACTGGCTGTTCTAAATTGGTCACTCAGTTTTCTGAATTGATCACATACAGTTTGGGTCATGGTTTTTTTTTTTTTTTTTTTTTTTTTTTTTTTTTTGGTCTCTGTTCTGTACTTTTTGGTTAGCTAGACACATTACTCTGCATTACTTTGCAGTTTAAATTATATCTCAGATTAAAAAAAAAAAGATGGTGAAATTAATAAGTTTTATTTGTTTTTCTTCACGTAAGTGTAAACATACATTGGGCACATATGTGTACTAGATATGCTGTTCTTCATGTTTCTTTGCAGTTTAAATCGTGTTTTAGATTTAGAAGAAAGAAGTGAAGAAATTTATTGGTTGTATTTATTTTGTAATCATCTATGAGAAAACATAGAATCAGCTAGTTCTCTTGCAGGAAGACAGCATCAAAGTATTTATGTGCTCATGCAGGAGTAGTTTCAGTAGCAAATTGTTTTACGTGATGAGATTACCAGTCCCATGCACCATGAGTGTAGCTCCATAAGGAGAGAAAAGGAAAATACGAAGACAAACATACAAACGTACATAGGGCTCTGTAAATTACTGCTGAATATACTAACCACGTTATTCTTCACTTCTTTAAAATTTAAATTTAAAAAAAAAAAGATGATGAAATTAATGAATTTTTATTAGTTTTTTTGTCTTTTATGAAAAAAAAATCTTTCTCTCTGGCTTCATGTGGGTTTAGGAAATTTTAATCATATATTTCTTCAATATTTTTTTAAACTTTATTTGTGTAAGCCAGGTTTATTAATAACAGTTGGTTTCAATCTTCATAAGCCACATTATTATTCTTGATTTTATGTAAAAACATGTTGTCATTACTGGAGTGATTGCTTGTATTTTTGTGTAATAAAAACAGCATGTCACTATGTAATATACCATTAACATGGCAAGCAAAGATTTTTCTCAGCTGGTTGGTTTCTTATTTTCATGTTAAAAAAAAAAAATCACATGTAAATTTTATGATTTTTCTTAGCTCTTCCGTTTCTGATTTTCACATTTAAAGAAAAATACAGTTACACATGAAATGTTCAGTTTTCTAATTCATTATTTCATATATTTCCTAAATTTTTTTGCACAATAAGTTACCATCGTTTTATGCTGCAAGTCTGCTTTATATCAATGGTTCTGAAACACTAAGTTGCAGCCCAGCAACACTAAAGTGAGAGAGAGAGAGAGATGGGGCGAGGCAGGATGGGCAGGACTGACTGGACTGACTGACTTACTTCACTTACCATAACAACAATTTTGACTGACTGGACTGACTGACTTACTTCACTTACCATAACAACAATTTTTTATCAGTTTTCTGCTTTATAATTTATGTTTAAATTTTGTCTTTCAAATATTTATCACTCTTCAGCTCCCCACGGAGCATAAACCTTGAACAAACATATGCCAGGTCTTCCTGTCTCAAACCATTAGCTCATAGTCTTTCCATGTCTTCCCCATTCTTATCATGTCTCGTCTTCAATTTTCTTCTTCATGTGTTCTTTAGTCTCTCTCTCTACCTTTCTTACCATGGCAGTGTCAGAACTAGGACTGCCTTGTAATACTATTATACTGTTATCAGGTTTAAATTTAAACTAAAGTAAATAGCATGTTAGATCTAGATTTCAGTGGTCCCTTGACACATAAGCAGTGTCTGTTTCTGAAATATATTTTCTGTCCAGCAGATATTCATATTACGTAATTTCAATTGTCAGCCATTCTTGCATGTCTAGCATAAAGCTGAAAAAAAATAGAGGATAAACAAAAAGAAATATTACATTTAAATGTTGCGGGTCAAAAGAAATGAATGCTGTATTATTTTGTGGGTAGAGACACTTATTCTTGTTGTCACTGTAATCTTCAAAAGCAAATGAAATTTGGTTCTTTTTACATGATACTCGTGAATATGGTTTCATTAAGTATGTTGCTTTAATTAGCTTAATAGTTTATATTGTCTGTATGTTGCAAGATTTGTTTCTTGTGAAGTTATTTTGTGTAGCTTTCTGATGAATTATCTTATCTTGTGTTCTTAGACGGAGAAAACAAAAGAGGTGTATCAGGAAAACCTGATCTTGCGGGATCATGTGCACCAGTGTGAGGCAGAACTTTTGCGACTGAGAAATCTGTGTGATGACTTCAACAATCTTTCTGCCAGGGTGAGTTTTTCTTGTACATGTTTTATAAATTTTTTGTTGCCATGGATGTGGTCATGTGACTTCATAATGTTAGCGTAGTTTTAAAAAAAAAAAAAAAATGAGAGTAGTGATTTCCATTTCTAGACTTAATAAAAATGACATTGTTAGAAGCTGTACCTATTTTGTAATCATTCATGTGTGCCATAATAATTTATTTGCTGTTTTGTAAATTGTATACATTTTATGTTTGTAAAATGGACGTACTGATTTCTGTAATATAATTCCCTTTCTTATGGCATTTATAACTGTATGACTTTTTCTTTGTTCAAATTAGTAATGGGAATTGCCAATAGTTTTTTTTAAAGTACATTAATCTTTTTAAGATTATTTATGTTTTCTCAGTCAAGCTGCAAACTGTTTTGTCTGGAATACTGAATTTTCTTTACTTTTGGATGCTGAAATCAGTCAAATGATATTGTGAAAAACAACATATTTATGTGAAGAATTTCTTTACATAAACTCATCTGCGTTTTGTATTTTTTTAGTATGATGAAATGGAAAGTTACAAGCAGCAGGCAGTCAATATGATACAACCTCTACAAGCTAAGCTTGAACGTCTGGCCAGAAAGTGTCAAGAGAAGGTACTTGATTTAGAGACAGATGTGGTGTTTCCTTCTTGTATATAATCTATATTATTCACATCAATCAATTAATACCCTTTAGCTCCCCAAGGAGCATAGGCCTTCAACAAACACATACCAAGTCCTCCTGTCACGTGCCATCAACTCAAGGTCTTTTCATGTCTTCTTCATCATTTTCATTTGTCTATATTTCTCTGCTCACATTGTAGTTTAGTCTGCTCACATTGTAGTTTAGTCTGCTCACATTGTACTTTAGTCTGCTCACATTGTAGTTTAGTCTGCTCACATTGTAGTTTAGTCTGCTCACATTGTAGTTTAGTCTGCTCACATTGTAGTTTAGTCTGCTCACATTGTAGTTTAGTCTGCTCACATTGTAGTTTAGTCTGCTCACATTGTAGTTTAGTCTGCCTACATTGTAGTTTAGTCTGCCTACATTGTAGTTTAGTCTGCCCCTGCTTCTCTTGTTCTGTGACAATATTATTAATTAGTATTAAAGTTTAATATTCGGTGTTATGTAAAATTCAGGTAGTGGAAACACTATCATTAGTTTTATAATTACACAAAACACAGAATTACCTTATTACCATTCCAAGTTGTAAAGATGTATGCTGTGTCAAAATCTCATTCAAGCTTCTGTGATTTATCGTCTTTTCACTAATTTGGGAGCCACATTCTTTGTTTACCCAGGATGCACTTCTTTGTCGGCTTGGAGCTGAACTCCGTCGTAGTACATACAGACCATCAAGTGCACTTGATGACCTTGAGCGCCTTGAGAAGGTTATGAGCCGGGAAGAATACACTACGGTATGTTAATTTTTATGTGGATGTATTTTATTTTGTAAATGAATTGATTTATGAGCTTATAATTTAATTTGCAGCTGACCTTTGATGTGAACTGATGATGATAATGATTAAATTTACTTGCTTTGACCCTATGGGCAAGATATTTATACTGAGACATTAATACTAGTGTGATGTTTGACATCCACAAGACCTGAAATGGTGTATGAATGAGTATTGTTTGGGCTGAAACATGGAGAACAACAAAAACAACAACTAACAAGCTACCAGACTTTCATAAAGAGGTGATTGTATAGAGTAGAAGGATTGAAATGGCATGACAAGATAACTAATATGGATGAATCGAACCAGATATGTGCCAGTGGAACAAGAGATAAGAAGACGTCGCTAGCGATGGATAGGACACACACTGAGAAAACCTGTGGTATTACAAGGCGGTCCTTTTCCTGGAATCCCCAGAGTAAGTGAAGTAGGGGGAGACCGAAGAGCACGTGGAAAAGAGAATTGGAAACATAATTGAAAATGATGAGAAAGACACAGAAAGATCTGGAAATAATGGTACATGACAGGAAGACTTGACTCAGATTGTTGAAGGCCTGTTCTCATTGGTGATCTGAAGGATGATGAATGAAATGGTTTTAGGGAAATGGACTTTGATCTTTGCCATACATTTTAGGCATTTACCTTGATTCATAGATTTACAGTATTACTGAACAGCTGGTCAGCATGTGTTTCCACTGTAACTTGGGAATACTATAGCAGTGACATTTACTAACAACAAAACATACTTTGATCACTTCAGCTTCAAATCTTGGGGGGAAATGCCATTGGCAGTTATTGCTTTTTGAACTTTTTCCGCTCCAAACACAACATTTACCACTCAACAATCACTTGAACAGAATCCAACCACAACTCACTCCATAGTGCCAGCTATGTACCTACTCCTATGAAACTATTGACCACCACCTCTTTGAGTGCTCATCGCTCGATGATGTTAAGAAAAGGCTCCTTACTCCGCCGAGACTAAATAAGTGGAACACCTTATATGGAATAAAAGAACAACTTGCGAGCACATGCAAATACCACCACAGAGAATTGGGCTGAAGGGCGATAGCCCAAATGCCGCTGGATCAATAACAACAACTACTTTGGGAAACAATAAAAACAGAAATATGTTTTCTATTGCTATTCATTTCTTAGTGATGGTCATTCCTGAGATGGATGTAGAAGTAGATCAGGAAATCTTAAAACCTGAGAGAGATCATCAAGAGCACTGAGGTGTGAGGAAGAATTGAGTTTGGAGCAAAGAACTTAAGCTTTTAGAACTTTGGAGAAGAAGAGTAGTTTATTGATATTTTTGTCTGAGATTGATGCTTGCTCTTATTGTCTTCAAAATGTTGTGCAGGGAATGTGTTCTATTGACCTGCTGTTTGTTTGTCTTTCTTTACATTTCTTGCTTGAATATGTTTTGTTCCATAACCATTCCAGTTTCATAAATTGTACCAAATCAGTGACCTTTGTTTTTCAGTTGTTTATTTTTTTGTAAACAACCTTAGTTTTGCTGATCATTTTCCTTATGATGGATTTTTTTGAATTTTTTTTTAACAAGATCTTGCATGATGGGAGTGAAAAATCTTCATTAATAATATATAAATACTTTCTTTCAGGATTTTCCTCAGATGATCAGTGGGCCAACACCATTTAGACCTGATAGATATAGAGGTCATTCCCCTTCTTCATCTTTGGATGAGCAAGAATTAATTTACCCCTACAGTGATACTGATTCCATGCCGGTCGCCACTTCAAAGAAAAAACGTCCAGCACCCTATGTTAACAGTCGCCCAAGATCAGCAGAACTTCTTGGCTCCAAACCCAGGATTCAGCGTGGGGCACATGCACACCCTCGCTCAGTCCTAGAGGTCAGGAGGCCAAGGGCGCAACCTCAGTATATGGGGCTGGAGGCATCAGAAAGTCATTTTGTGGCTGTAGCTGATTATGACCCTGCCATATTTTCCCAGTCAGGCAGATCAGGGCTGGAGTTGGAGCTACGAGAAGGAGAGCTAGTTCACGTTATGGGTATGTTTATGAACAGGCTTGCTTGAATCTTTATTGAGGCCACTTGTACCACTGTTTTAGTTACTCATTATTTAAAAAAAATCATTTTGTGCCTTTTCCTTTCTGTAAATAAATAAATTGTTTATTCCAAGCTTTAATCAGGACTATTTATTTATTTGTTTTGTTATTACATGTTCTCGTTTTGATTTTCGTTGTTCGTTGAATTTCTTGTGTTGATATTTCTTTCTTTTTCTGTACTTTGCTTTTTTGCTGTAATTTTTACTCGTGCCCCCTGTGTTGTTTATTTTTCTCATCTTTCTGTATCGCTCATCTTATCATTTTTTGATTTGTTCATATTTTTTACGTGTTTGCAGTGTCTATTGTCTTTTTATTTTGACCTGTCGATATTTCTCGTCTTTGTGGCCATTTTGTAACTGTGGCTGATGAAGGGTGAACCCAGAAATGTCCCAAGTTTCTGGTGTGTCATTCCTTTGAAAAACGGACTCCATACCATTTTCTTGTTTTAAAATTATGTATTACTTTTCCTTTCTGGATGTTCACAGCCAAGAATTGCATATCTTTTCTTTTATGATCTATTTGAGAAACATTTTAACTGACCGTTTACTAATACTGGCTAAACAGTAGATTGTTTATTTGTTCTTGTTGCTACTGTTATTAACTTGTTACAGAAAACTGACAATTATTGTGATAATACTTCAGGGCCACTGGACAGAACTGGATATTATGAAGCTGAGGTGAATGGAAGAATTGGGCTTGTTCCGGCCAACTATCTGCAGCCTCTCCCAGGCAGTAGTCACATGACAGAGTTCACCAGTGACCCATGGTTATCTCAAGCTCAGCATGATCAGAGACCAGAGCAGATGGTGGACATGTACAGACACATGCATCAAGAACCGTCCAGGAAAGTCAGAGGTGAGAATTGTAAGCCTATAGCTGGAGATTTAAACCACGGATAATGAAAGAAAGCAACTCAGTTTGAATGTTTATCATTATATAGCAGTATTTTAAGGTAGTAAATGGCATTAAAATGTAAAGAGAAATTGTACAGTTCACAAGAACAGAAGTTCTCATATTTTGACCATATAAGCCTTCATCAGTGTCACGAAGTGGTTTTAATTTTATAGAGTGTGCCTGAATGAAAGCAAGACCCTAGTATGAGAAAGTCTGAGAAGATAGAATTTAGATGGAAAATGACATGCCTGTGGACAGGTGAGACTATTGGCTCAAGAGATAGACCCAGGATTTGAATCTCCCCCTGCCGCTTCGTGACTAAAAAAAATGGCCATAGTCTCCCCACCTCTGACTGCCTTGAAACACAAGGAGATAAGGTGTATAATTACGACCACAAACACCACTATACAGACAACATAGAGTAAGTATAGTAAAGAATAGAAGCTGATCCAGTAAATAATATATGTATATATTTATTTACATACAAGAAAACATAACATGGCATCATACGTCATCAAGTCAGTCAATAGCGTGCACTGTTGCACGGCCTGGAAAAACCAAGGTAACAATTAAATTGAGAGACACTCAACAAAAAAAAACCCCAATCACATTCACTCTTCCTGTCACCCTGCTGAGGAACAATAAAAATGGTTAGTGCTTTAAAGTGCTTTGATCTTGTGGGGCTGTCAACTTAGCCTCCACTCTCTAACATTAATAAGCTTTCTTATTGTCTCAGTCCTGGTGACTCTTCCTCAACGAAACTCTACACAGCTTTCTACTTGTTAGGCGATATGCGCTGATAACTACACCACAAGAAATGCTACAATTAATAGACTTGGTTTTCTTCGAACGCAGACTCAGTGTCTATCCGTCCAATGGATACTGAACAGACCCTACTGGTCCTGTCTATTTTCTCCCTCCTTCTCTATCTTTCTCTCTTGATCTCAGTGTCTCTCTAACACTCGAGGGCTGATGATGCGGCATCTCCGTTACGCTCTTCTCTTGATTTCTATCAGGACCTAGGTATGGTAACCCTGTCACCTGTTCCTGATTTTGGTGATGACGATGTTCGGATATCAAGCATGAGGGACTTGATTAACTGTAGACAAAACTTCTCTGCTGCTGAATAGCTTCCCTCTTTTAACCCGCTCCGGAGTTAGAGGAAAAAAAACCACAGCCTTGATTTCAGGCTGTACAAAATGAAACTAGTCTCCCGGCCACCTGCCGTTGCTAGAGACTATAATAGCGATGCTCTCGGCTGTATGTTAAATAAACCTCGGTCCAGCTGAAGCATAGGGACTTCACTGCCAGAGACCATAGGGTAATTTTCTTTTGCTCCTGACGATACTCGAGTACTCTGACCCTGAGATATGTCTTTTGCCGTGGATAATTTTATTTGACAAAATTATGCTCCCCACTGTTTCCCCCGTGACTCGCTGAAATTAAAAGAAACAGCGACTCATGTACACCCACTCTAAAATCGCTTATCTCTAACATATACGATACATAAAATAATTCTATACACGTGTCTCTTCATTCTCACTTCTTCTCCCCTTTCTCTCGTTCTTCACAACAATACATAAAATACCACTATCCCACGTGGCCTCTAAAATCACACTCCTTCTACTAAAATCTGCCAGGTAAAACAAACAATAGCCCAGACCCGTCTGACATGTTACATGGCCGTTACGCATGGCCGATCACGTGTTCAAACTTAACAAACATAGGGAAATCCTTTTGCCCATTAACACAGGAGTTTCCCCGGCTTACTCTTATTAAATTAAATCTCGCTATAGGAATAGTTTCCTCCCCTAAGCAGTATAATTCATTTACAACGTAAATCTGAACCCTCTGACAATATTTCTCACATTTTTAAGGCTCAGAAAAATTAACGAACACACCAGGGATTTCCCCATAAATTTACATTAGAAAATATACAGGAATAAATGGTGGTTTTACATAACATCCTACAAATATGGCACACGTGTTTCTCACAACTTCACACACTCCTATCTATTGCCAAAATCATAGAAAGAATAAGCACACTGTTGCATTACGTCGTTCTACAAAAATAGTAATTAATGGCGCTATCGTTTATTTTAAAACTGAAAAGTTAATCTTTACCTAAGGGCGAATTTCTCAAAGAACCCTCTAATGAATAAAACGATAATACGATAAAATCTTACATACCAATTCATCGCTGGTTTTTCCCACAGTGGAGAACGATAAATTACGTAGTCTGACGGCTGGCACTTATTTTTCATAGAGACCGAATCCCCGTTTTCTGTCCCATATATACAAGAGCAACCGCCCACGCGGATTTCCCTTCCTACGCAAATCCCGGACCAATGGGAGCGCTAGAAAAATTAGTACTATCAACCCACGCAAACCCCGCGTGCTTCCGGCCGCGTGCTTCCGGCCTCGTCATATCGCGTGCCGGAAATGGCGATTATTTCCGTAAACAACGAACTTTACGGGAATCGCGAAAAATCAGAAGAAAGTAAAACTGGGGCCGAAAATAGCGATTTCCGTAAACAACGGAAAATCGCGTGATCAGAAGAAAATAAAACAGGTGAAAATTCAAAATAGAACCACAGAATCGGGCCTGTTAAAAGTCAGAATTACAGTGTAGTGTCACAATCAGGGAACAATGTAGGAAATGTAGTCTCATAGCATATACTGCCGTAGGGGAGTGAAGTATCAGAGGATTCACTATATTAGGTCCAGCTATTTTAGGTGGGGTGACCAGTTCCTGTCCTTGCTACCATTACCTTCCCTAACTCGAGGGCAGTCATGCACCCATTTTCATCTGTGTAAATCAGAGCTTGACACAGCCAGGTTTTGATCCCATAACCCAGTAACTTTGCTGGGAGAGGCAAGTGCACTAACTGCTTAGCCAATCAGACTTTTATCAGGGGGCAAGACGTACAGAAATGTCACACACAGAATCGTAAATCAGCGCCAGTGGAAAGAATTAACAGTGTAGTGAAATACTGCTGAAGAGATCCTTACAGTGCTAGATATTGAGTAATAGTTCAATAGAAATATATTTTGTCCATGTTCTTCTGATCCACTAAAACCTCTCTTTACATTTGTATGTTGTTTTAAATTTTTACTGCACTTATGTATTTTCATTGTTCATTTTTGTGTGTTTTTAGACTCTGCAGTAATTCAGGGGTCGGGGAACAGGGGTAAATTACCCCAAATGGGGTAAAAATGAAAATTTTGGGGGTAATGAAGGCTAAAAATAAATACAAATAAAAGTATTGTGAGGTCATCAAACTCATTTGCTTATTAATTGTCTCCTCCTCCCCCAATTTTAATAGATCAACAATAAATTCCTACTGTTATAAAATTAACTCCCCTTCATAATTAAGTCACATGACCTTATGAAAGACACCATTTTGGCTAGTCCTTAAAAATGTCAGTTATGATCTCAACTCCCGACTAGGAGCATGCTGTATGATCCATCGCCAGGCATTGCTTGTGAAGCAGTTGGAACCTGAACTGGAAGCTGTCATGAATGATGTAATCAAGATTGTCAATGCTGTCAAAGTGCATGCACTAAACATGCGGTCGGGTTATCTCATGATTTATGTGAGGATGGGGAAGCTGAATATTCAGGCCTCCTTTTTCATACAGAAGTGAGGTGGCTTTCACGTGGAAGTGTTCTGAATCAAGTGTGGGCTCTCAGATCTGAACTAAAAATCTTTCTGGTGGATCAAAAAGCAAGCCCTTGCAGATATGTTGAGATCCTCCACTTGGCTTGCACATCTCGCATATTTAGCTGACATCTTTGGGCATGTGAATTCATTGAACAAGGAATTGCAAGGGAAAAACATTTGAAAAGATTTCAGTGTTTGGATCAAAGCTTCTGTACTGGAACCAGAAAGTTGAACAAAACAAGATAGCCGCTTTTCCAAAGCTAGCAGAGTTTTTGGAAGATTGTGAAGATCTCAGTCTTTGTGACATCAAGGAGTCAGTTACAAGGCGGGGGGTCGGAGTGGCTAACAGGCATAGTGTCCACCTTGAGTTCTAGAGGTACCGGGTTCAATTCCCAGTCGAGGGAAAATAATTTATGGAACAATTTTTTTCAGAACCGGTGGTCCTAATGATGTCATGCTCCCCTCCTGGTCTCCTGGGTAGTGAGATCGGATGCCTAGCCTTCTCGGATAAGGGCAAAAAAAATAGGAGGACCTGTGTGCAAGTTGCGCACGTTAAAAATCCCATGGCAGTTGGAAATCGTAAAGAGTAGGCCTATCAGGTCGCTGCCCTGGCAAAATTTAAAAATTAGAAACCTACCCACAACAAAAATATTTATAGAATGTGTGATTCCTGTTTACACACATTGGGATTCTCGCCGGTGCTACGGAGTTCATGCACTGTGCTGAGATCATCCTTGTGTGATCTAAGGGAGGAGATCGGAGCACTGATGGAGTAGTCCGTGTGCAATGAAGATAATCCTTAAACCAAACCAAACCAAACCAAACAGTTACAAGGCATCAGACCAAACTCAAAAAGTGGTTCTCTGATTACTTTCCAGAGCTTGATTCACATACTGTCTGTTGGGTTGTAAATCCCTTCAACTGTCAACTTGCTGATGTGCCATGGAATTTCAGAACAAGACAGATCTCTCATCTTTTTGGATGTCAAAAACTGCAAAGGCTTTTAAAATTGCTCATGTAGAAGCAACAAAAATGCTGCTGCCTTTTGCAACAACCTACCTTTGTGAACAAGGATTTTCTACCCTTATGAACTTGAAAACAAAGTACAGAAATCAATTGGACCCCGAAGACAGCATCCAAGTTGCTCTGACATCAAAAAGCCCTGATATGGATGTTGTTTTATCAAATATGAAACAGCACCATTTTTCCAAAACCTGAAGTGGAATATTTTGAATGAAATTCTTCAATCCTTTTTATTAATTTTGTATGTGTGCTATTCTTATGACAGTATGTGTGACTTTTTAAGTCTTTTATTAATTCTTGACTGAGAGCAGTTTATTCTTCATTTTAAGAGCAATTAGCTTGTTTTTGTTTATTTTGATGTCGGGGGGGGTGTAACTATCATTTAAAACAAATAGATTTTGGGTAATATGCAAAAAAGTAGCCTGACCCCTGCAGTAATTGTTTATAAAAGTTAATATATAAATATGAATTTCTGGTGTGGCTGGTTAACTTATATATACTGTAAAGAAGATGTTGCCTATAGGGGTTGGCTGGTTCATAACTATTGAGATACCTTTACAGTTTTTCTTTCTTTCTTTCTTATTTTTGTATATTATTGATCTTTCCTGTGCTGACAGTCTTCCTATTTGAGAATTTATAGTTTCTGATTCTACAACCATATGTTTTATCATCAGTTTTTTAAAGAAGAAAAATACTTGTTACTTCAGTTTAGAGTAAAGAAGTTACAGGAACTTGGACAAGAGCGGAAGGGAGAGCTGATGTTGGTCTGGATAATCATCATCATTTTCCCTTTCACTTCTTATGGACCACGGAGCCACCACTGAAGCTGGTCCCCTTGTAGGAAGCCTCAACCAATCATTTACATGCTTTTGCAGCAGTCGTTTCTGTAGCAATTAGTTTTACATGATGAGGTTGCCTGCCTCATGCACAAACTCATATTAGTCTACTTGTTAGACATGCTTGAGGGGTCAGTAGGCCTATTCTTTCTTTGCCTCATCAGAGGCCCCTGGGAGCTACATGAGCTTGAGACTGGATGAAGATCCATTCATTAACTTGGGGTGGTATTGTACGATCATTTATAAAAAATGATACTGCTTATGTCATGCTCGAATCCAGGTACAAGTGATAGTAGGGGTGTACCAATTGTAATAGGAGGAGTGAAACCATCTTTGATTGACCCTTTATGTCATCATTTGCATTGCAGACAGTCAAAGTATCCAAAGAGCGGGGAAAAATGGACAACCCTTACATACAGGGAAAGCCTCAAACACGCAGGGCTTGCTTCCAGACCCACCCAGTAATCTCCATGTCAAGAGCATAGTGAGTGAAAGTAGCATCTTGTTGTCATGGTCACCGCCCAGACTTGACAACAAGGGAAATAACAACGGGATGAATATGTTTGGTTTTGTGGTAGGTTTGAATATATTAAAATATTTTTTATTTCTTTAAATTCTTGCATTCATTTATACATTTATTACCCTTAAACAGTGTTGTCGACTCGAAATCAGTCGACTCGGACTTAAGTAACCACAGCGACTTGACTCAAGACGACTTGCGATTTAGGCATTAGCGACTCGACATTTCGACACTTGCCAGGTGTGGTGAAACGACTCGTCGTTCTCATTCATAATGCACTCTTTATTAATTAGAAAAAAAATGCTATTGTGTTAAGTAAAATCACCCAAACATTACAAGAATTCTATTGCGTAAACACATTTTACCTCATATTATCAGACATAATTGGACACTGTTGCTTGGCACACATCTCAAGACACAGTGACCATCAGAAGAATAATATTCTTTGGCTATGTAAACATTCTCTTCTTTGTCATTGAAGAGTCTGTGAAAGAAGCATTTTATACTAGACTGCATGACATTATAGATAAAATAAAAGGAAGAGACATCACAATTTTGATGGGTGACATGAATGCAAAGATAGGTACAGTCAACACTGGCTTTGAAGAAATCATGGGAAAACATGGGCTAGGAATAATGAATGAAAATGGGGAACTATTCTCAAACTTTTGTGCTTCAAATCAACTGGCTGTAGGAGGAAGCATGTTTCCACATAAGAGAATACACAACGCAACATGGATATCACCAGACCATAGAACAGAAAATCAGATTGATCATATATGCATAAACAAGAAGTTTAGATCATCATTGCAGGATGTAAAGGTATATCAAGGAGCAGATGTGGCATCAGATCACCATCTTCTGATAGCCAAAATAAAAATGAAACTCAAGAGATATGCAACAATGCATAGTTGTAGACAACAGTTTAATGTATGGCATCTAAGAAATCAAGAAACAAGAGACACATTTACGGTCACAATATCCAACAAATACCAAGTACTCCAACAGCTGGAAGATGTAGTGAATACAGAAAACCTTTGGCAGAAAATCAAAACTATATGGAATGAAACATGTGAAGAAATACTGGGGAAAAGGGAATGACAACAAAAAGCATGGATAACAACAGAAACCATCAATAAGATAAAAGATAGAAAAAAAACAAGAAAGCAGATTTAAACACAAGCAAAACCAGAAGTTCCAAAGCCAAGGCCCAAGAAGTGTACACAGAAGCAAAGAAGTAAATAGAAGTATCAAAAGAAACAAGAGGAAAGTTATTGAGGAATTGGCAAGAGAGGCAGAAGATGCTGCAGCCAAAGGAAATATGAGAGAACTGATGATAGGAAACTCTTTACAGAGCGATACAACAGGAAGCAATCTGATCATCAGATGAGGTCCCCCCATCCGACAAGTGTTTCGGCCCGATATACTCCTTTACACTCTAGGGGGGGGGGGGGGGGGGGGGGGGGCCCACTTGGGTCATGACTCCCAAGCGTCTCAGCCTCCTGTTGTCTTGTATCGAAAATGAACCCATTTCACTTATGGTGTATAACAGTACAAAGAAGCTAACAGGTAAATACAAGCTAGCAATTTGCCTCATAAAAGACAAGAATGGAAAACTGCTTAGCAATACACAAGAGCAAATGAAGAGGTGGACGGAATATTTTGAGGACCTTCTCAATAGACCAGCTCCACAAAACCCCCCAGACATCCAGCCAGCAGAAGAAAAACTACAAATTAACTGTGAAAGACCAATGAAGGAAGAAATAAAGAAAGCCATAAAGCCTCTAAGAGATGGAAAAGCGGCTAGACCAGATGACATTCTAGCAGAGGCCATCAAAGCAGATATTGACACGGCTACAGAGATGTTATATAAATTACTTGGTAAAGTCTGGGAAAGGGAAGAGATACCAGCAGAATGGAAGGAAGGATATGAAGGGAAACTTAGAAGTTTCCTCAATACAAATTAGAGGAATAATGTTACTATCAGTGCCAGGAAAAGTATTAAAAAGGATCATCCTCGAGAGATTAAAAGAGTCCATAGACAAGATACTGAGAGATGAACAAGCAGGTTTTTGACAAAACAGATCCTGTACAGACCAGATAGCCACTTTGAGAATAATAGTTGATCAAAGTGTGGAATGGAATTCACCACTATACATTGGATTTGTGGACTATGAAAAGGCATTTGACAGTGTAAACAGAGAATCACTTTGGAAATGGATGAGGCATTATGGAGTTCTCATGAAGATCATTAATTTAATAAAGAAAACTTATAACGTCATGACATGCAGAGTTCTTTATGAAGGACAACTTACAGAAACATTTGGGATAAGAGTGGGAGTGCGACAGGGATGCCTCTTGTCTCCATTTCTTTTCTTACTAGCAATAGACTGGGTTATGAAAACATTGACGACACACAACAGAAATATATATATATAGACAGATTTCTAATACATGGCCCTATATTCTCAGTTTATGTAATATTCTTGTTCACACTTTTTATCTTAAACCATCAAGGTTTACCTAGATAACCAAGAGTACTTACAAATCCTGAACCCCAAGATTTGTGAAATTGTCATGAAGAATTTGAACCTGGAACAGCCTCATCATCTAGCAGTTCAGTCCCTGTGTGCTGGAGGTCATGTCTCTCCAAGGACAGAGCTGGTCTTTGAAGGAATCGTCAGGATGGTGCAAGCGCCAGGAAGTACAGAAAGAGCTCGCAGCCAAGAGGACTTGGACACTGACCTGTCATCAGTGCTTAGCAGTGTCAACTATAAACGTGGTCATCGGAAGACAGTATGTGACCAGCTGTACTTTTATCTTAGTTTTTATTGTAATGAGCTTTGCTTGTTTTGCAAAGGGATTTATTGAACTTAAAAGTAAGGCATTAATATTCTGTGTTTATGGCTATTTCTTGTTTATTTACGGAAACAGTGAACATTTCTTAGCTATTCCATTTCATTATTTTCATTTTTTTTATTCCTTTTGAAACAAGGTAAGAATAGTACTACTGTTACCTCAGGCTTGTTGTACAAGATGACTAATATGAGGTTGTACATGAGGCTGGCAACCTCATTATGTTAAACAGATTGTTGCAGAAGCCAATGCTGCAAGAGCATGAGAACGCTTTATGCAGGCTTCTTGCACAGGGCCAGCCATAGTGGTTACTCCATGCTCCATCGGGAGCAAAAAAGGAAAAGATGATGATATTCCAGCAACTTTGGCTTATTTACAATTTCTCAGGTTCTCTTTGTCCTACCCACTTCCTGGTAGGTATCAGTAATGGGCATGTCTGGTTAGAGTGGTAAGTTGTTTCCTTAGGTTATGTCCTAGTGGTAATTTGTTTCTTGAGGTTATGTCCTAATGGTAAGTTGTTTCATGAGGTTATATCCTAATGGTAAGTTATTTCCTTAGGTTATGTCCTAGTGGTAAGTTGTTTCTTGAGGTTATGTCCTAGTGGTATGTGGTTTCCTGAGGTTATATCCTGATGGTAAGTTGTTTCCCTAGGTTATGTCCTAGTGGTAAGTTGAGGTTATGTCCTAGTAAGTTGTTTCCTGAGGTTATATCCTTATGGTAAGTTGTTTCCTTAGGTTTTGTCCTAGTGGTAAAATTGTTTACTGAGGTTATATCCTAGTGGTATGTTGTTTCCTTAGGTTATGTCCTAGTGGTTTTTTTTTTTTTTTTTTTTTTCGTACGCCCGCTGATACTCGAGGCGAAATCTCAGGTTATTATTTTTTTTTAATGTCTAACCTGACATTGATTTTTACGTGAGTATCCTATTTTCTTCTACAGAGACAAGTGTCCCTCGCCATTCAGGCATATACTCGCCGTTTTCGGAGGTACCCATTAGAGCTGGGTCGGCTCAGGAGCCGCCAGTCCCTGGTCGACGACACTTCTTCAAATGTCCTCGCCAGGTCTCGAGTTAATCCAGTCCAAATCCCGGTCGACGAAAAATCCTCAAATGCCGTCGCCCGGGTTTGATCCTGAATCACCCGGTCGCCAGAGCGGTGTTGTAACCACTACGCTAGCGCGGCTCCCATGTCCTAGTGGTAATTTGTTTCTTGAGGTTATGTTCTAGTGGTAAGTTGTTTCCTTAGGTTATGTCCTAGTGGTAATTTGTTTCTTGAGGTTATGTCCTAATGGTAAGTTGTTTCCTGAGGTTATATCCTGATGGTAAGTTGTTTCCTTAGGTTATGTCCTATTGGTAAGTTGTTTCTTGAGGTTATGTCCTAGTGGTATGTTGTTTCCTGAGGTTATATCCTGATGGTAAGTTGTTTCCTTAAGATTATGTCCTAGTGGTAAGTTGAGGTTATGTCCTAGTAAGTTGTTTCCTGAGGTTATATCCTTATGGTAAGTTGTTTCCTTAGGTTATGTCCTAATAGTAAAATTGTTTACTGAGGTTATATCCTATCCATCTCCACTTTCACTCTGTAATGGATAAGACAGACATTGAGGAAATCTGTTATAGCATTAGAGGGCAGTTCTTCTGGAATCCCCAGGATAAGAGGGCTAGAAGGAGACCAAAAAACACATGAAGAAGAGAACTTGAGACAGGGATGAGAAAGACATGGAAAGACCTTGAGCTGACAACACAGAGCAGGCAGACGTGGCCTGAGTTCCTTGAAGGCCTGTAATGCTTGAATAGCTGAAGGGTGATGATGATGATGATAATGTATTGATTGCTGTCTGTTTCTGAATTGATTGCAACATCTGTCATTTCTGGCCATCTTATAATGAAAGATGCCATAGAGGATTTTTTTTAGTGAAGATCTGAGGTTTGTGTGTGAAGATTCTTAGCTACAGCCATTTTTCTTTCTTTACCTTTTGTTTTTGGCTCCATTTAGAGCGTGGGTCGGGGAATGGGTAAATTACCCCAAATGAGGTAAAAATGAAAATTTTGGGGAGGCTAAAAAAAAAACAAAACAAATAAAAGTATTTTGAGGTCATCGAACTCATTCGCTTATTAATTGTTCCCCCCCCCATATACAATAAATTCCTACTTTTATAAAATTAACTCCCCTTGATAAGTTAAGTTACATGACCTTATCAAAGATGCCATTTTGGCTAGTCCTTAAAAACGTCATTTATGATCTCGACTCCGGACTAGGAGCACGCTAGACCAGTCGGTCCCCAATATTTATTCCAAGGTACATGGCTTGATTTTTGGTGGTGATGTAATCTTATGAAAGTACTTTGATCCATATTTGCAACTGCTACTATTATTCTGCTTTTCTTTTCTAATCCCTTTTGTCCGGTTGACTGAGAGTTGTAGATATGTTATTATTTTCCTTGGCGAGTTGTGCCTATTCAATAACTTATAAAATTCTTATGAATTAAACTAGGGACTTCTGTTATATATTAATTAATGACGTGTTGCTGGTTGTCCAGTAAATAGCAATCCAAAGCTATTACAGTATATAAAATCTTTTATACTATTTCATGTCAAGCGAGTTGCAAAAATTTTAGAAAACGACAGTAATATTTTTTTATATTCAAAACTATTGAACCTACAGTAAAATTCTTATGTGAGATTTTCATTGATACTTCATATATAGAACACACAAAAATTGAAACCATAACTGTTGCGACTCGAGCAGGTACCTTGTTCAAATCGTAAGTTCAGTTTGCATTATGGCAACAATCTCCACGCATATTATGGCTAATGTCAGAGTTATATTGTCTATGGGAGTGTGACATTTGACAAGTCTTGTCAAATTGCATTGCAAGTTGATAAAGAGTTGAGGACTTAGTTAAACTCTTGATTGTTTCCTAAGGATATTGTTTTATCAAATATGAAACGGCACCATTTTTCCAAAACCTGAAGTGGAGATGTTTTGAATGAAATTCTTCAGTTCTTCAATCCTTTTTATTAATTTTGTATGTGTGCTATTCTTATGACATAATAATAATAATAATAGCCCCTTCAGTCATAACTGACTATGGGAATGCGCCCCTGAGGTGGCAGCCCTCAGCTGCTTGTTTTCCTGGTGCTCCTTTCGACGTTTTCTCCTCACCTCTGCTTCTTGTGTGAGCCTCTCTTTGCCCAATCTGAGGTGGTGCCATAAATAGCATCGCCACTTAGTGCGATCGGCAGCTTCATCCTCCCATGTTGCTGGATCCATGTCCAGTGCCCTCATATCTCTCTTGCACACATCTTTGAACCTCAGCTGTGGTTGCCCAACTGTTCTCTTGCCATCTGCTAATTGTCCGTAGAAGATATCTTTTGGGATGCGACCATCTTCCATGCGGCGAACATGGCCAAGCCAGCGAAGTCTGCGCTGTCTAAGAAGCGTATACATACTTTGAAGGCCAGCACGTGACAACACCTCGACATTTGTCACTTTATCTTTCCACGAGATGCCGAGGATGCGGCGTAGACACGGCAAATAGAAGGTATTGAGCCTTCTTTCTTGCTTAGCATAGGTCGTCCAGGTCTCGCTGCCATATAGGAGTGTGCTGGTGACGCAGGCATTATATACCGCAGCTTTGGTTTCTTATGACAGCATGTGTGACTTTTTAAGTCTTTTATTAATTCTTGACTGAGAGCAGTTTATTCTTCATTTTAAGGGCAATTAGCTTGTTTTTGTTTACTTTGAAGTCTGAGGGGTAATATCATTTAACACAAATAGATTTTGGGTAATACCCAAAAAAGTAGCATGACCCCTGATTTAGAGTATAGTGCCACCACTGCACTATGCCCCATTCAGGAAGCCCCTACAAAAGCACTTATGTCCTTTGGCAGTAGCAGTTTGTTTTACTCAGTGGGTTTGCACAACTTCACCTTTTTCAAGCCTTTTATGACATATCTGGTGGGAGCCATGATCGTGTTATTCAGAGACACACCAACCTCTCCCTGCCGCCACCCTCAAAGTGCCACATGGGGCTGCATAGCAGTGAATAAAATAAATAAACTGGCACATTGTTCCTCTCTTGGTGGAGAGCGTATATTTTCATTAATAAAAACTAATCTGTATAAGAATAGGAGACTATCAAAAGCACAAAGAAGTAAGACTTTGCTGGGAGTGAATTAATTTCTGCTTTGAAAGAATTTTGAAATTATACTTTGGCCAATGCATAATTTAGTCATGTTTAAAAATAGAACAAAGCTTTTGCTATATATAGCTTTTTAAATTGTTGAAATACAAGTAAGGAAATTATCACATTTAAATTTATAATATTATTAAGTAATTCTTCATATTTTATTTTACAGGTGATGGCACTATATGATTACAACCCAGAACTGCAATCCCCCCTCGATTACACATCCTTTGAGCTGGCTTTTCAAGCTGGACAGGTTATACATGTCTACGGGGAACCTAGGCCAGATGGATTCTTCCATGGAGAGGTAGGACAGCTTTAATATAACTGAAATAGACTTCACCTTGCATACACTTGTGATTCTTTCATTTGTTAACCCTCAGCTCCCTGTAGAGCATAGGATTTCAACAAGTTCACACCAAGTCTTCCTGTCCTGTGCTGTCCTTCGAGGTTCTTTCCATGTCTTCATTATCTCTATTAAGTCTGTCCCCAATTCCCTTCTCCATGTGTATATTGATCTCTCTCTATTTCTGTTACCCAGGGGATTCCAGTACAAGAACTGCCTTGAAATGCTATCAGCTGGTTTCCGAAATGGGTGAGCTATCCAGTTCCATTGTCCTTTCCTCGCCTCTTGTTCCTCTGATTATTTTCCATCATTTCCACACTGGTGATCTTGTTATACTATTTGAATTCTTCTCAAGCAATAAGTTCTCAACGTCTAACTTCTTTGTAGTTATTTTGTATTCTTCTGCGTATTTCATACAGTTGTGATTAGGAAGTTAATTGATGAACATGACAAAACAATTGTGGGAATTAAAGTTGTTGCAGCAGCAATCCCACTTAAAGATGAGGGTGGCTCAAGGTTGACCTGGAATTTTTTATTTTGGTAAAAAAAAAACAGTAGATGCTATAATATCTTTTATAATATTCTCCCTGAATTAATAACTTAAGTATTCTCTCTGAATGCTTATACACTTTTGCCACCATTCTGAAAGCTTTCAGATACTGGCAGTATAGAAAGATTTGGTTTGACTCTTCAGCTGTATATGTTTATGTGTATATAATAAAGGGAGGCTACTTTCTATTCAGCAGCCACCTTCATGTTTTTACAAGTATTGTTTTCATTGCATTCTATTTGTACAATGTGCTAATTATTTATTGTCTTTCCCCATATATTTCTTTGTCATTTTCTTATAGTCTTTCTGTATATTTTAATCTCTGTTTCCTTTTTGTCACTGACTCACTGATGAAGAGTAACCCCGAACATTCCATGTTTCTTGTGTATTCATCATCATCATAACCCTCCACTCCCAAAGGAGCATAGGTCTTCAACAAACATATGTAAAGTCCTCCTGTCACGTGCCATCATCTCAAGTTCTTTCCACGTTCTCATCATTTTCACCTCTGTTTCCAGCTCTCTTCTCCATGTGCTTCTTGGTCTACCTCTGCCTCTCTTGCCCTGGGGGTTCCAGAACAAGTACTGCCTTGTAATGCTATCAACAGGTTTCCTCAGTGTGTGTCCTATCCATCGCCATCGTCTTCTTCTCATCTCTTGTTCCACTGGCACTTGTCTGGTTCTTGTCATCAGTTCCATGTTGGTAACCTTGTCATACCATTTTAATCCTTCTATTCTAGGCAAGCACCCATTTATGAAAGTCTGTAGCTTGTTGGTTGTTGACTTTGTTGTTCTCCATGTTTCAGAGCCATATAATAGTACTGACTTCACATTTGAGTTGAAGATTCTTATTTTCGTGTTGGATCTGATTTCTCTTGATCTCCATATATTTCCCAATGCAGTGAAAGCTCCTCTTGCTTTTTGTATTCTTATTTTAATATCACTGTCTGTCCCTCCCTCCAACTTTGTCTATATTGCTGCCAAGATTTGTGTACGATTCTACATCTTGTAGTGGTGTTTCTTCTTGTGTATTGTTCATTTGTAAATCTGACTCCAATATCATTTGTCTTTTTTTTTTAAAGTTTCTATTATCAGTTTTACAGCAGCCCCCGTCTTCATTATTTATACATATTGTAATTTTTCTTCTGCTTCTGATACCAGATAGAAGGCAAGCGTGGACTTGTTCCGGCATGCTTTGTAGAGGATATATCAGAAAGGAACCTGCCATTACAAGTAAGTTAATCATTTCCATAATTGCTGCTCTTAGATTTAAATTTCCAAAGCATGCCAGAAACTGAAGAGATCACTTTGTTTCAATGACATTTCCACTCCGTCATTAATTAAGAAGGACCATTAGTGACAGTCAACTAATAATAACTTCATTTATTATTGAAGATATTGTAGAACATTACGCATCCAAACTCACAATGAAGACTTAAGTTGCGGTACATAATGCCTGTATCACCAGCACACTTCTAAATGGCAGCGAGACATGGTCAACCTATGCTAAGCAAGAAAGGAGGCTCAGTACCTTCTATCTAGGTGTGTACGTCACATCCTGAGTATTTTGTGGAAGGACAAAGGGACAAATGTCGAGGTGATGTCACATGCTGGCCTTCAAAGCATGTATACACTGCTTAGACAGTGCAGACTATGCTGGCTTGGCCATGTCCGCCACATGAAAGATGGTCACACCCCGAAAGATATCTTATACAGACAACTGGCAGATGGCAAAAGAACAGTAGAGCGACCACAGCTGAGGTTCATGTAAGAGAGACATGAGAGCTCTGGACATAAATCCAGCAACCTGGGTTTGCACCAAGTGGCGATGCTCTCTGGCACCACCTCGGATTAGGTGAAAAGAGGCTCTCACGACAGGCGGAGGAGAAAAGAATGCTTTGAAAGGAATACCAGGAAAAAAAAGTAGCTGAGGGCTGTCACCTCAGGGGCGCATAGCCAGAATCAGTTATGATTGAAGGGGGTATTATTATATTATTGTTGAACATTAGGAAGCAGAAAACACTTAGGGTGGCAGCTGTTTTAGCATGCAGTATATTTGTAGACCAGTTAACTGAAGACAAAGACCAGATCAATACCAGTGGAACAAGAGATGAGAAGATGATGCTGGCGATGGATAGGACACACACTGAGGAAACCGTTTGACACCATTACAAAGCAGTCCACATTCTGGAATCCCTAGGGTAAGAGAAGTTGAGGAAGACCCAAAAAAAAACACATGGAGAAGAGAACTGGAGACAAGAAGAAATGGAAAGACCTGGTTCAGATGGCAGGGACAGGAGGACTTGACCTGACTTTGTTGAAGACTGGTACTCTTTGGAGAGATGAAGAGCAAAGATGATGATGATATTTGTAAAGCTAATGATATTTTGACAAACTAGTGTCTTTAGCAAAGTACTTTGTTGCCACAGTAATTCTTTGTCATTGACCCCAGTTAAAATACTTGAGTTCAGTAATTCTTCTTCTTTGATCCTTAGCCGCCGACCGTCAAAGCAGTCAGTGGCCATTACGCCTGGTGGCGTCTTGTAGGGCAACAACAAATTGATTCCACTTTGCTCGGTCGGCAGCCATCCTTCGTACAGTGCCCCAACTCTGGTTCATTCTTTGCATCTCAGCCTCCACAGTCCTCCGCCAAGTTGTTTTTGGCAACCTCTCTTTCGTTTTCCTTCAGGGGTCCATAGCATAGCTGTTCTTGTGATGGCATCGGATCTGTTACCAACAGATTACTGGTGGCAATGAATATATATATATATATATAGGAAGATATTTATTTGTTTGTATACTTGTTATGTTTGGAAATATTTGGTAATAATATTTTGAGTCTGAGGTTAGAACCCTAGTCAAAGGGCGAATACTCATGTTTTGCTTTGAGTGAAAGTAAATATATAGTCGCCCCACTTGAATATAGTTGAAAGGTTAACATTAGCGCATGCCCAATGAGACGATGAGTCGTCGTCGTTGGCGCTTCCGTGATGACGGACGGATCTTGAAGGCTGTCGGACAAATGAGAGTCCGAAGTTTTTCATCATTGTGATTGATTCTGGGGAAGAGAGGAATTTTCTCTCAGTATACTATGATGGTCGATACTTCTCCCAGAATATATATGTTAGTGTGCTGGTTACCAGTATTTCATGAACTTAAGGTAAAGAAGGAACATTTTCTAAAACTTTACCTAGGCCGAACGACGCCATAGATGTCATATCATATATATATATATATTTGATGGATCATATGTAGACGATTCCTGTACTAGCAGCACTGAGTGGACATATGTAACATTCCTTATGGGTAAGGAAAACCCAAAGACATTAGATGAGCAAATGAACGGAACTTTCATTTATAGGGAAGATATCTTTTGGATGAACGTCGCTCACTTGGACCGGCGCCATTTTGAATCCCACTGTTGGTCTGTTTGAATTGTCAATCGGAGAACGGAGATATCTTATTACCTGATGGCGATACCAAGACCTACATTGCATTGAAGTCTACTCTTTGTTATTTGAGATTGTCAACCTTAAAAGAAAGAGCCTGTTGAAGCTAAAGCCTAAAAGACTTAGCCTGAAAGACGTAGTCAGCAGAGGGTCTGTAAGGGAGCATGGTGATGACCATTATTATTGTTAACCCAAACTGATGCTACTAGTCAGTGGAGGTATGAGACGATAGACTATCATAAATATATATTTGCTCCTATCGTCCGATTATATTTACATGCTATGAGATTGCCAAATCGATGTTGCCACCCATTTGTCAAGTATCCAATGATTTGTTGTGTCAACCTGTTCCAATGACCGTCAACCGTGCTGTCAGAGTGTGTATCATTAAATTGTCTAAAACGTCCACAGTAGTTCCAGTTATCATTGACTTCCAGCCATGAGGGTATGAGTGCATTATTACCAACTTTCAACTCTACAGAACCATTTATGCATTCGCGCATTGACACTCATACTAACACTCATTGTCAACAATACATTCTTGTCGGGGCCTCATTACGTTCCGGGACAAGGTGACCTATATGACCAACACTGTGCCGGGTTTGAGTTGACCACTTAATCTCGTCAAGCCCTTATTAACGTATATCACAAAAATCAGTCGTTATCAGGGTCTCTTCTGAGGACATGGCCAACCCATCTCCAACGTCTGCCAGCTATGATGGTGTGCATGTCCTCTTGCTTGCTCCGAGTAAGCAGATCTTGGTTGGTGATGGTATTTGGCCAAAAGATTCGGAGAATTTTTCTTAGGCACGTTGTGTGAAAAGAGGAAAATTTCGACATTTCCTTCTCTGTAACTCTCCAGCTCTTCGTGCCATAGAGAAGCACAGAAAGCACACAGCTCTAATATAATCCTAATTTTGTGCTTGTGCTGTACTGAGAGGACTTCCAGATGTTGTTTAGACTAAAAAAGGCTGTTCTTGCTTTGTTCATTCTGTTGTTGATGTCTTTGCTTGCTCCGCCGTCTGGTGTTTCTATGCATCCTAGGTATGTGAAGGCATCTGTCTGTTCCAGTTGCTGATTCCTTACTGATATGGGCCCAGGGTTGCTCACATTGAGCGTCATGACCTCTGTCTTCTTTAGGTTGATGTTCAAGCCCACCTGCTGGCTATACTTATTAAGTCTATCCGTTTTTTCCTGGATGTGTTGATGTGAATGTGCTAGCAGTGCAATGTCATCTGCATATTCCAGATCTTCCAATGTAGAAAAAGTAGTCCATCTTATTCCTCTTGGATTGCCCTCTGTTGTCTGGCGCATCACCCAGTCTATGACTGTTAAAAATAGAGTGGTTGATAAGGGGCATCCCTGTCGTACTCCTGTCTTCACTTCAAAGGTTAGGTTGCTCTGCCCAATGCTACACGTAAAGTTGGCATAAAGGCTTTTTATGATTGACACTATGCAGCTTGGAATTCCATAAGCCCTCAGTATTTTCCATAAACTATCCCTATGTATACTGTCAAAAGCCTTTTCAAAATCAACGAAATTAATGTACAGCTGTCTTTGCCATTCTGAGCATTGCTCTATAATGTTCCTGAGGGTAAATATATGATCTACACATCTTCTGTTCTTTCTAAATCCTGCTTGTTCTTTCCTCAGTTTGTGGTCTACTGCTTTTGAGATTCTCTGTATAATTATCCTGCCTAGTATTTTGCTGGGAACTGAGAGAAGAGTTATTACTCTCCAATTATTGCAGTCTGCAAGATCTCCCTTCTTGGGCAATTTGACAATTATTCCTTGTCTCCACTCTGTTGGTGTTGTCCCTGTTTTCCAGACTTGTGCAAATAGTGGTTCTAATAGTTCTACTGCTAGCTCTGGGTCTGTCTTAAATAGCTCTGCATTTAAGTTATCATGACCAGAAGCTTTTCCATTCTTTAACCCTTTGATTGCTGTGATGATTTCTTCTTTTCGTGGGATGTCTGTATTAACATCTAGATCATTTTCAGCCTCAGGAACATTCAATTGTGTCTCTGGTGGTTCCTTATTCAGAGTTTCTCTGAAATGCTCTGCCCATCTTGTTTCCTGTCCCTCTACTGTCGTGATGAGATTTCCGTGCTTATCTCTTAATAATAATAAATTCTTTAAGCACCAAACACGGCGCATAAGGCAGAAATCAGTGCTCTCCAGATTGTTCGTTGTGATGCCACTCCTGTTAGCTCTTGCACATTATTTAATCCCAACGTTCTTCCTTCTCTTATTATTGTTCTTCTAAGTGTTTCTTTTGGTCTTCCTTTTTTCCTCTTACCCTCAGGAACCCAAGTGAGCACCTGCAGTGGTATTCTGTTTCGCATTCGTAGGACATGACCGATATATGACCATCGTCTTTTCCTTATATAGTCGGAGACATATTTCTGCCTAGAGTCTTCTCTTATTTGTCGAATTCTTCCCAACTGATGTTCATGAGTTTTCTAAGACATTTGTTCTCGAATGTATTCAGCTTGTTCTCCAATGATTTTGTTATTTTCCAACTTTCACAACCGTAAGTTAACACTGAGATAACATTTGAATTAAACAGACGAAGTTTGGTATGTATATTCAGTGATCGTAATTTCCAAATGTTAGATAATCTATTGAAGGCGCTGGCTGCCAAAGCAATTCTAGTATGAATTTCTCTTGTTGTGTCTTACTAATGTAATATTGTTTGCACCTCGTTTTCCACTGATGATTTTAGTTATTTTGTATACTGTGCTTTGTTCATTTCTCAGTGCTGCCTCTTCTGCCTGTCTTGCAAGGTCATCCAAAATGTCCTTTTGTTAGCATGGGTTTGACGTTTAACTTCCTTGTCCAGCTGACTGTACTGTTCACTATATATTGCCTTTAACCTGGGAGACTTAGCTTCTGTTTTCTTTCTTTTCATTTCCTTTCTCTTCGCTATGGTGTTTAGCGTATCTGGTGTTATCCAGTCTTGGCTCTTTCTTTCCTGGAATCCCAAGCATGACTTGCTGCTTTCCTTGTATATTGTTGAGATGGTGTTGAATCTCTGGTCAACATCATCGGTCTCTGTTCTTTCCTGGCTTTTGATAATCTCATATCTTCTCTTTACGTCGACCACGAAAGCTTTTCTGGTGAGGGGATCCTTCAGTTTCATGATGTTGTATCTTTTCTGTTTGACTGCAACTGGTCCAGCAGCTCTGAGTTTCACTTTCAGTCTTGCTACTACTAGGTGATGATCACTTCCCACATCTGCGCCTCTTCTTACTTTCACATCTTGTAGTGCATGTCTCCATCTGCCATTGATCATTATGTGATCTATCTGGTTTCTGTCTCGTCCGTTTGGTGATTCCCATGTTAACTTGTGCACTTCCTTGTGTGGAAAAAGTGTTCCTCCAATGACCAGGTTGTTAATACTGCAGAAGCTTATTAATTTGTCCCCATTCTCATTTGCTGTTACACTGCCACATTTCCCCATTACTCTTTCGTTATAATTATTGTGTGCTCCCACTTTCGCATTTAGGTCTCCCATTACTATAATGAGATAGTACCTGGGTGTAGTTTCCATTTCTTTTTGTACCTTGTTGATAGAACTCGTCCTTGATCTCTTCATCGCTGTCGTTTGTTGGTGCATAGCATTGTATAATTGTGGTTGTTGGTGAACCTCCCTCTCAGTCTTGCTCTTATCAGTCTGTTGTTGATGGGTTTCCATTCCAGTAAAGACCTTTCCATTCCTTTCTTCAGGATAATGGCTACACCTTCGTTGTGCTGACCATCCTCTCTACCAGAATAAAGTACTGTTTCCCCTGTAGCTGTTTTTATTCTCCCCTTACCTGTCCATCTGCTCTTGCTTATTCCCAGGATATGTATCTTGTAGTTCCTCATCTCTGCTTTGATTTGTCTCAGCTTTCCTGCCTTATTCATAGTTCTGATGTTCCAAAAACCAATTCTGGTTTCGTGTTTTGCGGTCGGGGCATCCGTTTTCATGCCAGTGGCTTCCTTTCGGCTTTCACCACTCTGTCATACGAGCCTGAGACTCTGGATGTCCATCCCGCAGCAAAGTTTTTCCATTTATTGTTGTTTCCATAACATGTGTGATTTTTTACATAGACAGGGGTGACGGCCCTGTGCTAAAACCCCCAACCTGGAGGAACAGAGTACCAGCTTTTGTCTGACCCCTACCCACGCAGACCAGTCCAGCTTGGTTGAACCTACCAGGATGTTCAGTAATTATCAACAGATATTTGATGCACTGAAAAAATGCATGCTCTAGCAGAAAATAACACCTTTAATATTCCTTGATAAATGTATTCATAGAACAGATCAAATTTCCTGAAAAACAATAGAGAAATAATGATACCAACACTTAATGGCTCTACGACACTGAGCACACTATTAAACAACGTGGCTCTACGAGACTGAGCACACTATTAAACAACGTGGCTCTACGACACTGAGTACACTATTAAACAACGTGAAGTACAAGTTCATGTTTTAAAAACTAATGTAAAAATTCAGAACAGAAATAGCTGCCACATCTGACAAGGAAGGGAGAGAGAATGTTCATGTAGAAAAAAATCAAAGACAGCATTAAAAATTGTCTCCAAATTTGAGAGGAAAGGTGGATGAAACAGGTTATTGGCAACAGATAAATAACAGAAAAAGATTCTACTTGCAGCCAGAAACCTAGAGAGCTCAGAATGCTTTAAACAACATTCACTAAACCAGAAGCATTGTCTGGGGGAACAGTTTTCATGTCCATCTGAGTTTGATAAATCCATGTAAATAATATCACAATGAGAAATATGTTTTCTCAACATCATACTGACTTCCCTTCTTGTTTTCTTACATCCACAGAAGAGACTCATTAATGGGGAATCTCAAGCAAGCCAAACACAGCACTAGTTTCTGGTATAGAAGTAGAGCAAGCTATTTAACAAGCCAATCTGTGATAACTAGATTTTTTTTTTGGAAACCCGAAATTCCTAGTTTTAGAGCTGTCAGTCTGGTCAGACTCTCAGAGCTGAGTCTGTTTCACCACTGATCTGTCAGTCTGTGTTATTCAATAGCCTTAAGCATGGTTCAAGTTCAAAATTACTGTATGTTAATCATTAATGTTGTTCTTTTTGTTTTCATCACACACCATACATTGTAAAGCATTCCTTTCATTTTATTATTTGCTATGTTATGCTTAAAATTAATTACTGATATGGTAACAAGTTCCTTCTCTAGTTTGTACATTTTGTATATACAGATACTCATGCATGTACTATTTAAAGATAGTAAAATAATCAAACTATTACGTACTGGTTTCATATGTTTACACTAACCTCACCCCAACATCCAGGTTTTTTTGTGTGTGTCAAACTGTTACTGTGATAGAACAAACTGTACTTAATTAATTGTATGACATTGTATATATACTTAAACCTGGCCAAAACATGCAGACGTTGGTATACTTAATTACAACGATTACTGACATAGTATATATGTGTCATTATTTCAGAGATGATGCAATGTTTTGAACTGATTAGAAAATAAAATGTATTTCAGTTTAATGCTGCATGGTTTAGTATTTGCAAAGCTCATGAGGTAGGTCTGATGTTGACCATAACAGATCTGCATTGTCATGTCAGTGTTAGCAAATTAGTTTTTCTGAAAAATTCATTGTTGGATTTGCTATGTTCCATTTTTCAAAAATACGTTTTGGTGAATATAAACCAAAAGAGCTATGCAAATTGATGTTGGAACACTGGTTGGCTTGTTCAGCCAGTGTGTTTATTTATTTATTTTTTTTTAAATATCTATAATAAAAATGAACTAATCAATGAGTTTCAAAGAGTTTCATTTGTGTAGTTTGTTAAATTAATAACGCGCCTCCCCCCTCCCCAGGATTCCAGTATTTGGACTAATCTGAAGGTCTAAACAAGGAGTTTACTGAATCATCTAATAATTGAGTATATCTTAACAGAGAGAAGATCATGTTGTTTACACTGACCAAAGTATTTTATGTATTTGCCCATTGACAAAACAAGAGACAAGAACTAGGAGGGAACCACCAGACTCACACCATGTAACAGCTCAAGAGGAGTAAGCAGAGCTTAGAGCTCTTATATTAGCATAGATAGTATCAGACTAACAAGACAAGCCAGTTGTGTGTTTTGTTGAAGTAATGCAAGGGAGAAACTTTATAAGTATCATGTTTGAATAATAGCACATTAAAGGATAAGTCCATGAAGATGCAGTCAAGGATAGCTAGGACACATAATCATACAGTACCGGTATAATTATTGATGAACAAACGTACTGAGATAGAGGTACCATCTTAAATTGCAAAGACATTGTTTATGCCATTTGTACAAAACATAAATATGAGCATTTAAAGAGAACTGTTTACTTATCGAAAGTTGAAGTTATTTATTAGTGTTGTCTCACAAGCTAGGTGTTAACAGTCACATCTGAAACTGGGAAACTACCTATGTGCTGAGGCTGAATTAACAAGAGTGTGTGTCAGCCATCAACATCTAACACCACCCCCTGTCACACTGTTTCTGCTTCTGTTTTTGACCATACTCTTCAATTCATTCTTCCATATTCTTTTGTTTAAAAGTCCATTTTTCTATTGTTTTTGGCATTGAATTCTTTTAAGATTAAAAGCAAAAAACAATAACAAGATAGCACTTGAAGATGCACCCTTACAAGATAAAGAATCTTACATATATCTTGGGGAGCCGCGGTGGTGTAATGGTTACCATACTACGCTGGCGATCGGGTAATCCAGGTTCAAACCCGGGTGAGCACATTTGAAGGAATGTCATCGATCGGGATTTGGACTGGATTAATTCGAGCATTGGCGAGCACATTTGAAGAAGTGTCATCGATCAGGGACTGGAATAAACTGAACGGCTCCTGAGCCGACCCAGCTCTAATGGGTACTCTCCGAAGATGGAGAGTATCTGCCTGAATGGCGAGAGGACACCTATCAGCGTAGAGGGAAAATAGGATACTCACGTAAAATCAGTCTCAGGTTAGACATACCAACCTGAGATTTCGCCTCGAGTATTAGCGGGCGTATGTTTAAAAAAAAAAAAACGTATATCTTGGCAGCAATATGGAGGGACAGACAGGGATCTCAGAATAAGAATACAAAAGGGAAGAGGAGCTTTGACTGCATCTGGAATAATACTGAAGTCATAAGAAATCAAGTTGAACGCAAACATGAGAATCTTCATGTCAAATGTCAAGTCAGCCCAATTATATGCCTCTCAAACAAGGAGAACAACAACCAAGACATTACAGATTTTCATAAATTCAGTGCTTGCATAGAACAGAATGATTGATATGGTACAACAAGGTCACCAATGTGGAATTGATGCCAGTGCAAAAAGAGATGATAAGAAGATGATGACGAAGGATAGGACACACATTGAGGATACCTGTTGCTAACTTTACAAGGCAGTTCTTGTTCTGTATGCCCCAGAGTAAGAGAAATAGAGGGAGACCAACAAACAGACAGAAATAAAAACTTTGAAAGACCTTCTTCTTCTTCTTCTTTGATCCATAACCGCCAACCGTCAAAGCAGTCAGCGGCCATCACGCCTGGTGGCGTCTTGTAGGGCAGCAACAAATTGATTCCACTTTGCTCGGTCGGCGGCCATCCTTCGTACAGTGCCCCAACTGTGGTTCATTCTTTGCATCTCAGCTTCCACAGTTCTCCGCCAAGTTGTTTTTGGTCGGCCTCTCTTTCGCTTTCCCTCGGGGGTCCATAGCATAGCTGTTCTTGCGATGGTATCAGGGTCCCTTCTGAGGACATGGCCAACCCAACTCCAGCGTCTGCCAGCTATGATGGTGTGCATGTCCTCCTGGTTACTCCGAATAAGTAGTTCTTGGTTGCTGATGGTGTTTGGCCAAAAGATTCGGAGAATTTTCCTTAGGCAGATTGTGTGGAAGGAGGACAGTTTCGACATTTCCTTCTCTGTTACTCTCCAACATTCCGCACCATAGAGAAGCACAGAAAGTACGCAGCTCTCATACAGTCTTAATTTGGTGTTTGTGCTGTACTGGGAAGACTTCCAAATGTTGTTGAGAATAGCAAAGGCTGTTCTCGCTTTATTCATTCTGTTGTTAATGTCCTTGCTTGTTCCGCCGTCAGGTGTTACTATGCTTCCTAGGTAAGTAAATGTGTCTGTCTGTTCTAACTTCTGGTTCCTTACTGTTATTGGCTCAGGATTGCCCACATTTAGTGTCATGACCTCTGTCTTCTTCAGATTGATGTTCAGGCCAACCTGCTGGCCATACTTATTCAGTCTATCAGTTTTGTCTTGAATGTGTTGGTGTGAATGCGCGAGCAGTGCAATGTCATCTGCATATTCCAAATCTTCCAGTGTAGAAAACGTTGTCCATCTAATTCCTCTTGGACTGCCCTCTGTTGTCTGGCGCATCACCCAATCTATGACTGTCAAAAATAATGTTGTTGATAAGGGGCATCCCTGTCGTACTCCTGTTTTCACTTCGAAAGTTACATTACTCGATCCAACACTGCACGTAAAGTTAGAATAGAGGCTTTTTATAATGGAAACAATGCGGCTGGGAATTCCATAAGCCCTCAGAATTTTCCATAGGCTGTCCCTGTGTATGCTGTCGAAAGCCTTTTCAAAATCAACAAAGTTAATGTACAGCTGTCTCTGCCATTCTGAGCACTGCTCTATAATGTTCCTGAGGGCAAATATATGATCTGCACATCTTCTGTTCTTTCTGAAGCCCGCTTGTTCTTTCCTCAGTTTATGGTCAACTGCTTTTGAAATTCTCTGGATGATTATCCTGCCTAGTATTTTGCTGGGAACTGAGAGGAGGGTAATTCCTCTCCAGTTGTTGCAGTCTGCAAGGTCGCCCTTCTTGGGCAATTTGACAATTGTTCCTTTACTCCACTCTGTTGGTGTTGTCTCAGTTTCCCAGACTTGTGCAAATAGTGGTTCTAATAGTTCTGCTGCTAGTTCAGGGTCTGTCTTGAATAGCTCAGCATTCAGATTGTCGTGACCAGGCGCTTTTCCATTTTTTAGCCCTTTGATAGCTGTGATAATTTCTTCTTTTCGTGGAATGTCTGTATTTACGTCTAAGTCACTTTCAGCCTCAGGAACATTCAGCTGAGTCTCTGGTGGTTCCTTATTCAGTGTTTCTCTGAAGTGCTCTGCCCATCTTGTTTCCTGCCCCTGTGCTGTGGTGATGAGATTTCCTTGCTTGTCTCTTACTAACGTTATGTTGTTTGCACCTCGTTTTCCACTGATAGCTTTAGTTATTTTATAAACTGTGCTTTGTTCATTTCTCAGTGCTGCCTCTTCTGCCTGTCTTGCAAGGTCATCCAGAAATGTCCTTTTGTTAGCACGGGTTTGACGTTTTACTTCCTTGTCCAGCTGACTGTACTGTTCACTATATATTGCCTTTAACCTGGGAGACTTAGCTTCTGTTTTCTTCCTTTTCATTTCCTTTCTCTTCGCTATGGTGTTTAGCGTTTCTGGTGTTATCCAGTCTTGGCTCTTTCTTTCCTGGAATCCCAAGCATGACTTGCTGCTTTCTTTATATATTGTTGAGATGGTGTTGAATTTCTGGTCCACATCGTCGGTCTCTGTTCTTTCCTGGCTTTTGGTAATCAGATATCGTCTCTTTACGTCGACCACAAACGCTTTTCTGGTGAGGGGGTCCTTAAGTTTCGTGATGTTGTATCTTTTCTGTTTGACTGCAACTGGTCCAGCAGCTCTGAGTTTCACCTTCAGTCTTGCTACTACTAGGTGATGATCACTTCCCACATCTGCGCCTCTTCTTACTTTCACGTCTTGTAGTGCATGTCTCCATCTGCCATTGATCATTATGTGATCTATCTGGTTTTTGTCTCGTCCGTTTGGTGATTCCCATGTTAACTTGTGCACTTCTTTGTGTTGAAAAAGTGTTCCTCCAATGACCAGGTTGTTAATACTGCAGAAGCTTATTAATTTGTCCCCATTCTCATTTACTGTTCCACTGCCGCATTTCCCCATTACTCTTTCGTTATAATTATTGTGTGTTCCAACTTTCGCATTTAGGTCTCCCATTACTATAATAAGATCGTACCTGGGTACAGTTTCCATTTCCTTTTGTACCTGTTGATAGAACTCGTCCTTGATCTCTTCATCGCTGTCATTTGTTGGTGCATAACATTGTATAATTGTGGTGTTGGTGAATCTCCCTCTCAGTCTTGCTCTTATTAGTCTGTTGTTAATGGGTTTCCATTCCAGTAGAGACCTTTCCATTCCTTTCTTAAGGATAATGGCTACACCTTCGTTGTGCTGACCGTCCTCTCTACCAGAATAAAGTACTGTTTCCCCTGTAGCTGTTTTTATTCTCCCCATCCCTGTCCATCTGCTCTCGCTTATTCCCAGGATATGTAGTTTGTAATTCCTCATCTCTGCTGTAATCTGTCTCAGCTTTCCTGCCTCGTTCATAGTTCTGACATTCCAAAAACCAATTCTGGTTTCGTGTTTTGCGGTCTGGGCATCCGTTTTCATGCCAGTGGCTTCCTTTCGGCTTTCACCACTGTCAGTCATACGAGCCTGAGACTCCGGATGTCCGTCCCGCATCAAAGTATTTCCATTTATTGCTGTTTCCGTAACGTGTGTGATTTTTTACACAGACAGGGGTGTCGGCCCTGTGCTAAAACCCCCAACCTGGAGGACCAGGGTACCAGCTTTTGTCTGACCCCTACCCAAGCAGACCAGTCCAGCATGGTTGAACCTACCAGGAGTAAAACTCCCACTGGCATAGCTCTGGGGATTGTCAGGGTACACAAGCTGCCATACCGCTACAAGGTATTGAAAGACCTTGACCTGATTGTATGCTTCAGGAGCTTGTGGCATAGACTTTTTGAAGGCCTATGCTCCATGGGGAGCTGAAGGGTAAAGATTGAATTCCTTTGTCTTTCTCTGGTAGCCATTCACTGACATTAGATATTCTTGTATTGGCTTCATATGTACAAAGCTCAATTTTAACCAGTTCTTAAAATGTACATTTTGCTTAGCCAACCACTAAGTGGAAATGATATTTAGATAAAATCCTTTTTTTTTTTCCTCAACCAGCGGCACTTGGGCTTTCAGCCCTTCGGCCCAATGACATGTCATTGCGAGGCTGGGGAGCCTGTGGACTTTCCTTCCAACCCGGTCAGGAGCTTCGCTCCTTCCCATCCACAGAGGGTTTATCTCAGGAGCCGTTCAGGTTATTCAGTCAAAATCCCAGTCGATGACACTGCTTCAAATGCTCATGCCTGGGCTTAAACCTTGAACACCTGATCGCCAGTGCATTGTGGTAACCATTACACCAGTGCGGCTCCCAGATAAATCCTTAAAACAACTGCCCTAGGACTGAACTAAATATAGTCACCAAGAGCTGACGCTCAATGACAGTGGATCAAAGTCAACTAAACATAGAGCTATGGTGAAGGATTTATGCTGCACTGGAAGTGATGAAGAGTCTGTAAAAACAGACCTTACATTCAAGATTCATGTTAAACTAGTTTCTTATAATAAGAATAAACTTTCTTCAGTTTCTTAAGACAGACCTTGAAGTCCAGCATAAGAAATGAATAAGTGGAAAGTAAAATACTGTTTCATATAATGTATTTAGAAGGATAACTAGAACTTAAGAATGTTCTGTTAAAATGTGGTGACAAGTTTCTTCTTAAACACAAATAAGCTTTAGTAACATGGAGAGAGAGAGATAGACACAGGCACACACACACACACGAGTAATAAAAAGCAAAAGCCTGAGCAATGTCTAGACTATGTGAAAATAATATGCAATGCACATGAAACGTGAACCAAAAAACACTAGGAGTATGCTCAGAACAGTATCAGTGACGTTACTCTGGTAATCTTCTGTGCCCTATTTCACAAGCTCCACATTCTCTAAGGATGTTCTAGATCAGTTGTCAGCAACTGGTCGTTCTGATCTACCAATAGATCTCAGGGGATGATTTGGTAGATCTTTGGGTAATGAAGAAGGGCAAACAGAAATAAATTTTAAGCTAAGAAAATGTTGGAGTAGCCCTCTCCCACCTGCACTTTAAAGTGCGATGTTCCCAGGATTGAAGTATTTCTTCCGCGTTCCCAGGGAAAATCCGTGAGCTAGCTTACTAAAATTAACTTTATTCATGACCTGTATGAGATCGGAAAGAGATTTTTTTTCTTAGAAGGGAAGTTAGCATTGGATTAAATATCATTTAGTTTTAATTTCCACTTCTCTGAAGATGGAAATACAGGAAACAGATCTTCTGGCAAAACGGAACAATTACTTATATTCAGCGCTTATTTCTGTTTCCGGATACTTTTAAACTGAAGAAAGACATGATTTTTGTCAAGGTAGATCTTTAGAGTGCTCAGTGATTGTAAAATAGATCTTCTCAGCATTTCGGGCTGTCAACCACTGTTTTCTGGGAAATATTTAAAAAAAAAAAAGAACTAAGAACTGTAACTCTCGGAAATAAATAGTCATAATATTTCTCTCCCCTGAAGTTATGAACATGTGTTGTACCGTACTTCTTTTTCGACAATATAGCATGAGCACTTGTACATCTACCTTCAGACTCGTTTAGGCGCTTATTCTGCATATATAAAAAACTTAAATTTAAGCAAACTGCATTTTGCTGATGATGCAGTTTTAATTGTAGAAAGGTAAACAGAGCTTCAGTTTGTGTTGAAAGGGAAAATAAAGACTAACGGCCAGAAAAATGTAGTAATAGGTTTGGTTTGGTTTGAAGGACTATCTTCATTGCACACGGACAACTTATCAGTGCTCCGATCTCCTCTCTTAGATCACACAAGGAGGATCTCAGCACAGTGCACGGCCTACATAGCACCGGCGGGAATACCAATGTGTGTATATAGGAATCACACATTCTATAAATATTTTTGTGGTGCGTAGGTTTCTAATTTTTAAATTTTGCCAAGGCAGCGGCCTTTCAGATAGGCCTTGTCTTTACCATTTCCAACTGCCATGGAATTTTTAACTTGCACACGGGACCTCCTATTTTTCTGCCCTTATCAGAGAAGGCTAGGCATCCGATCTCACTACCCAGGAGGAGTATGACATCATTAGGACCACTGGTTCTGAAATTCTATAAATTATATTCCCTCAACTGGGAATCGAACCTGGTACCTCTAGAATTCGAGGCGGACGCCATACCTCTTAGCCACTCCGACCCCTATGAAGTAATAGTCATCGCTAAGAAACAAAAGGCTTTGGCCTAAGTAAAGTAAAAGGGGCAGTTTCGAAACAGGTTAACAGATTTAATACCTGGACACAGCAGGTAATATCACAACTTTTCATAGCTTTTGTTGTCGACCTCCCCTCATTCCTTATTACGCCTGTCAATCTTCCTACACCACTTTTACTATCAATTTGGTTATTATCACACGGTGGTAATCATCGCTATGGATTTTTTCTTCTGAGCATCCGATTGGCATAATCTTTAGAGCGTTGGCCTCTCGCTGCAAAAGTACCGAGTTCGAAATACGGTAGGGTCCCACTTCAATATGCCCAGTTGTAAATGGTTACCTGATCTTAAATTAGGGAATGTAAATGCAGCGAGGAAGGGAACTAGTCACCCCAACACTCCAAGCTGGACTTTAGTCTCTAACGCTTCACTCCCCTACATCAGTATCTGTCAAGGGACTACCTTGACCTTTTTATTCTTCTGCTCATGCATGAGTCTTTAACATTTCACTTCCCTATGGCAGTATCTGCTATGGAATGACCTTTACTATTCATGCCCCAGTAAAACAGACTACAACTTTGAACTGCGTGTGATAATCTGTGTTTTACCCCAACGTCGTTCATGAAATCCTCATTAGTCTTTGCAGCTGTTCACAAAATCCATGAAATTCTTCTTTCTATTAAGCCATATCCCTGCAGTCGCCAGCGATTTTCTGTTTTTTTTTTATTGTTTTTTTTTTAAAATTTATAGTCCATGATTTGCTTCATTTGACAGATTCAGTACTATATAACAATGAAGGACACTAGCCTTCACCCTACAGAGACTGCGTAAATTGTGTTAAGTTAAATCAGACAGTACATGTAGTGGTTTCAGCTCGGAATTACAAGAAGACAATAACTGATGAAAGTTTAGGATGTGCATCAGAGAACAAAGAGCAGCAGCAACAGCTATTTGGCGCAGACGACGACTGACATCACACTAAAGATGATTGCTGAGACATTTGGAAATCATGAAAAGCTGCATATGTAGCCGCGTGCGAAGCACAGGCGATTTTGTAGATGACGAATATAAAGAGAACATAAAACGACAAAATAAGTAGCATTAGTTAGGTTAAGTTAAATAAAAGTGTTAGGGATGTGACTGAAATTCAGAAGACCAGATCATTATGACCAGACATGTGAGTTGCATCAGCAGTGGGTCTCAAATTATATGAGGAAAGTTCCTAACTAAGTTTAATGTTAATCACTATAATAGGTTTAGAATCGTTCACACGCACTTGAAATATTAAAATGTCAGCACGGTTTGACACGAGACAATGTCGGCTAGCCGGTAGAAAGTGCGTGGGAACGGTTGAAAAACAGGGAAGGTATAAAAGGGGCAGATAGGAAGGGAGAGCTCGAAGACAACCATGTAAAAGAAAACTGCAGTTAAGTCGGTAGTGCTACTCTTTCGGCCATAAGAACTTCAAAATTCATAGATAGAAGCAAGTGTATTGAGATCTCTCCAAAAGTCATAGATACAAGCAAGTGTATTGAGATCTCTCCAAACGTCATAGATAGAAGCAAGTGTATTGAGATCTCTCCAAAAGACTACCAGTCTCCAACAACCACGCACTACGTTTTTCGGATCATGGTTTTTACAAAATTAGGAGAGGTAACGAATCTATGTACTTTGTGATTTTATACCAGCTCAAACAGAGCGTTGGAACATATGTGAAAGTATAGAGAAATATTTATCTTCGTCAAATCGAGAAACGATAAAAATGTCTGTTACCAGAGCAATAGCCTAGACAAGATATACTACCAGAGAGATTGCCAATTTAAGTTACCAGAGATTTCAAATAGATGAGAACCGCTGCAGTTGCATTTTAGAAAGTGATACAGAAACCCAACCATTGGTTGTTAGTAAATATGGTAGAGATCAAATGGAAGAAGACAGACAAGACTGAATCACTCCTTATTAATCGTATGAGAAATGATTAGGAACTGTATGATGTTGCTGAATATTTGAATCATGTTGTATCAAAGCAAATCCATAAGAAATAGCGGCACGTCATGGGCCTATTCAGCTAAATAAACAGCATTAGAAAACGTTTTCCTGGATCTTTTTGAAACCAATGCATGTAACTGTCGTGACGTCACAGCCTTCCATGTTGTAAAGTCTACATCATCGTAACGTGTATTGGTGTGCGTTCATGTTTGGTGACAATCATTCATTTAAAACCAAAACTATTCATCAGCAGGCTACTGAGGAGAACCTGGGAAATGAAGTTTCCATCGGCCTAAATCTCTCAAGAGAAATAACAACTCAAGTTGACAACACCGTGTTAAAACTTCACCACTATACGATTCTTCAAGTAAAGACACATAACCTGATATAATCTAACATTAATACATTTTGAGAACCATCGACAAAAGAAATTCTCTACTTTTTCATTGAGGAGAAAATACGCCGTCAATAGAAAGAATAATACCTGACAGACTAACAAACACGCCGGATGGACTCATCTTCCATTCTACTAAAACGAACATTCAACAAACACTAATACACTAACGAACAGACAGATAAAACAACTAACAGTAACACGGCCACACACCGGCATAACAGATATACGAACTCGCAGCTCCATTGTGCATATCACATGACCAGCGATAAATCAGTTTGACTGCAACTACCCAGAGCACGTTATATTCGATTTCTTCAACAGTGTGAAGTGAATCATCCGCTTGTTGTTTTACCTTAACACTGCCTCATCATCATGTTTTGTTCTCTATGGAGCATGGAACCACCCTTGCAGTTGCTACCCAGGAAGCCTGCAACCAAGCCGGGGCGTGAGGGAACGGCCTATTCTTTATTTGTCGCCTCATAAACACCCAGGAGCCACTTGGGGCTTTCCAACTGCCTACACTGGAAAAACCGCAGGAGGCTGGTACTTTGGAGTGCATATAAACATGTTATAAGCAACTTAAATAATTTAAATTTAAACAAACTGTCACACAAAATCATAAGACGAAATTGGTAACTTGATTTTGGAAAACCTAGAATCCTACCGAATTCTTGTTTAAGACTGTCGAAGACAACGCTAGAATTATGAATGAAACTTGCCAGAATGGATGTTCAAAGCCATCTGCTGGCTAAAATGTTATTGTGTGTTTCCTAAACGAGCGTCCAGTGCCAGAGTACTGTAGTTAAAGCACTTGCTTCTCGGGGCAAAGTTAACGGGTTCGAAATCTAGTAGCGTTACACCCTAGTCTCATGATCATCATGATCATCATGATCATCATCATGATGATGATGATGATGATCATCATCATCATCATCATCATCATCATCATCATCATCATCATCATCATCATCATCATCATCATCATCATCATCATCATCATCATCATCATCATGGTTATCATCATCATCATCATCACCATCATCATCATCATCATCATGATCATGATCATCATCATGATTATCATCATCATCACCATCATCATCATCATCATGATTATCATCATCATCATCATCATCATCAACATCATCATCATCATCACCATCACCATGATCATCATCATCATCATCATCATCATCATCATCATCATCATCATCATGATTATCATTATCATCATCATCATGATTATCATCATCATCATCATCATGATTATTATCATCATCATCATCATCATCATGATTATTATCATCATCATCATGATTATCATCATCATGATTATCATCATCATCATCATCATCATCATCATCATCATCATCATCATGATTATCATCATCATCAACATCATCAACATCATCATCATGATTATCATCATCATCATCATCATGATTATCATCATCATGATTATCATCATCATCATCATCATCATCATCATCATGATTATCATCATCATCATCATGACACGTCAGCTCCACAAGGAGCACAGGCCTTCAACATTCAACAAATTTGAACTAAGTTTTCCTGTCACGTGTCATCAGCTCAAGGTCCTTCCATGTCTTCTCCACGTGTTCCTTGGTCTCCCTCTGCCTCTCTTACCCAGGGGATTCCAGAACAAGGACTGTCTGGTAATGCTATCAACAGGTTTCCTCAGTGTGTGTCCTATCCATCTCCAACGTCTTCATCTTATTTCTTGTTCCACTGGCAGTTGCCTGATTCTTATAATTAGTTTTACATTAGGCCTACTGATCTTGTCCAATCTACCCAGCTGTAATGGTGATACCTGACTCTGCTCTTGAGTTATGGAAGACAAAGGCAGCGAGGAAGGGAACAGGTCGCCCCCACCTCGTAAAAATAAGACCTAGCATAGTGAAGTCTTTAACGCCTCTCTCCTCTACAGCAATATCTGCGATGTGACTACCTTTACGGTTATTACTTCCTAAACATGCTGATGTTATTGTTGTCCATAGTCAGTGAGTTCTTAGGCACGGCTTAGACGCATTACGCCAACGATCTCAATTGAATATCTGAAACCTGGGTCACGACAGTGTTTATGCACTGGTCACGACTGTATTCATCTGATTACTTAAATTAATACAATAAGTCAATAAATAAAAAAGAAATCTCCCAAAATAAAAAAAATATAGATAATCAAAGTTTGATGAAATATTTTGTTCCTTATTTAAATTGGATCATTCCAGTTTTAAAAATGAAGCCTCCAAAGAAAATAAAGTATTAAAAATTAACATTTATTGTTAAAAATCATTTCAAAACTCGAAACTGCATTTTTTTCCTAACATGGCTAGGGATAAATCAGCTTGACTGCAACTACTTGTTATTTCTAGTGGCATACAAATTGTTAAACTAAAATCTCCAATCCTTGGCGACACATCCTTCAAATGCTTTGTTTTCTCTATCGCTATATCACGTGATGGCAAGAACCAGACAAGTGCCAGTGGAACAAGGGATGAGAAGAAGAGGTTGACGATGGATAGGACACCACATTGAGGAAATCTGTTGACAGTATTAGAAGGTAGTACTCGTTCTGGAATCCCCAGGGTAAGAGAGGCAGTAGGAAGAAAGGGTCCTGTGACACGCCCATTGAGGAATGTTGAAAATATGGTGCTAGGCCCATATTTTCTTGAGCATCGGCACAGTAGGGATGAAGTGATCAGCCTTAACCTTCCCAGAGTTGCTCTGGTACCCAATTCATGAGGCTGGGTCGACCCCGAAGCCGTTTGCGGCCTAAAAAATCCCACCTCAACTGGGGATCGAACCGAGGACCATCGAGCTAGGAAGCAAGTGCACTAACCACTGCGCCACCGCGGCTTCCAAGAGGGGCAGAGGTAGGGGGAAAAACAGGGAGAAGAGAACTGGTGACAGAAATGAAAATGATGAAGAAGATATGGAAAGAACTTGAGATGATGTCACGTGACAGGAGGACTTGGCACGTGACAGGAGGACTTGGCGTGTGTTTGTTGAAGGCCTATGCTCCTTGAGGAGCGAAAGGATTTAACTGATTTACTGAATATCACGTATACCCAAGTACACGGGAAAACAGTTAAAAATAAACCACCGTTCTCAGACTCCAACACAGTTGGAAGAGCTCTCACAACAACACAGAATATACCCCAGATATAACTGTTTGGTTGAACAGGGTATAACTGCAATGTAATTGACGCAAAGATAAAGAAAAAAAACTCCGACACAGTTACTATGTGAGACGCATTCTGCTTCATTCATTCTGTTCTTGCGGACAGAATAAGACATTTGTTCCTTCAGGCAGTCCGTAAGAGTCGACTAAGGTAGGGCTGTCTGCAGGACTGGCGGTCTCATCATGTTTTGAAAAAAAAAAATACTGCTACAGTACACACCACAGCATGAGTACAAGAAGTGTTTTGGAACAGTGGTCAATGGCAGTTGTGTTCCCATGATCCTAGAGGAGCGATAAAAAGATTTTTTTCCCATTGTCACAAGAAGGAGAATTCACAACGTCTTTCTCGTCGCCAGGTTCGTTAGGTCATCATCTTTCATCTTCCTGTGAAGAATAGATCTTCAAGAAATTCACGCCAAGTCTTATTGACCTGTGCCTTCCGTTCAAGGTCTGTCAGTTTCTATATCCCTTTTCATGTCTCTCTCCGGGAGCCGCGCTAGCGTAGTGGTTATAACACCGCTCTGGCGACCGGGTGATACAGGATCAAACCCGGGCGACGGCATTTGAGGATTTTTCGTCGACCGGGATTTGGACTGTATTAACTCGAGACCTGGCGAGAACATTTGAAGGAGTGTCGTCGACCAGGGACTGGCGGCTCCTGAGCCGACCCAGCTGCAATGGGTACCTCCGAAATCGGCGAGTATTTGCCTGAATGGCGAGGGACACCTGTCTCTGTACAAGAAATAAAGGGATACTCACGTAAAATCAATGTCAGGTTAGACATAAATAATAACCTGAGATTTCGCCTCGAGTATTAGCGGGCGAACGTAAAAAAAAAAAAAAAAAAAAAAAAAAAAAAAAAAAAAAATGTCTCTCTCCAATACTCTTCTCCATACGTGTTTAGGAATCCCGTTACACGCCCATTGAGGCATACTGGGAATAAGGTCTCAGGCCCATATTTTTTGACCATCGGTACTCTAGGGTTGATGTGGCCTGCATCACGCCGGAGCCTTTAACCTTCCTAGAGTTGCTCTGGTACCCAATTCATGAGGTTGGGTCGACCCCGGAGCCGTTTGCCGTCTAAAAAATCCCACCTCAACTGGGGATCGAACCATGTACCACAGAGTTAGGAAGTCAGTGCTCTAGCCACTGCACTACCACGGCTATACGTGTTTAGGTTTCCGTCTATTTCTCTTACACTGGGGATTCAAGAACAAAAACTGCCATGTAATGCTATAAACAGGTTTCCTCAATGTGTGTCATATCGAAAGCCAGGGCCTTTTTGTCACCTCTTGCTCCATCGGTGTTCGAATGCTTCGTCGGCAGGTAAACCGTAAAGGTAGTCCCTTAGCAGACAACTGCCGGAGGGGATTTAAGAGTCAGAGATTTCACAATAATAGGTCCAGCTTTTTATGAGGTGGGGTGACCAAATTCCCTTTATCGCTGCATTGGCCTACTGTTACGTGCAGTCTTTGATATCTCACAATATTATACATAGGTAATTTTTTAGTGCTTAAGGGAAAGTCATTATTGAGTTACTTCCCTTGAAAGTTGTGTCGGCTCTTTCGATCAAACTCCGCGGATAAATCCATTTTACTGCGATTTATTCGTTGTTTGGGTAATAATAGATTGTTCTTGCTTCAGAATATCTATGGCCTGAATTTATGTGTATTGTTTGTATAGTATGTTAGTTTCTATGTCAGCGGGTTGTGTTTAAGGTTGGGCGGCGTCCTCACAACAGAATATCCCACGTCATAGAGGGTCCGTTGTGGGCGTTTTCTATAGGTGCAATTTTCTTGATTGAAAATTTGCTGCGACAACTGTTGCTTTTGTGTTAGCTGTGAAGTCTGTAATTATTGTTATTTTTGTAATATTTCTTTGTTCTTTAGTTTTGTTTTGATTTGTTTGTAATTTGTTGGTCTAACCTTTTCTATCTTTCAGTTCTATTCTCAATTTATATTCATATATTGTGACGTCATTTGTGTTGTTATTCTTTGCAGATTCAGTGATTATTTTCATTGATTTCCCTATTTGATTTATTTTGATTTCTGCAAACGTTCTTGTATTGTCAGTCCTATTTGTACTTTATGTATTCTGTTGGTTGACATATGTTTTATATAGGTATATTTCATAAGACACAATTGCCTGTGCACTGCACTTGGATTATGGTATAAACCAGTACCTGATTATTATTACTATTATACAAGACCTTATTAAAGGCTTGTGACCCACAGATATTGGGATAGTATACTGATTAATCAAGTCATTGAGAACTTGTGGTATTATTATTGATTCAGGTGATTAGTATTATTGTTAGACATCATGTCTACATTAGAATACTTCATTACACAAGGGAAAGCCCTTGATAAGACTGGTCAACAATTAGAACAATGGGCAGTTGCTCAATATGACAAAGCATTAGCTGCAGAAGAGAAAAGATTAGCTGCAGAAGAAAGAAAAGCTATGGCGGAAGAGAAAAGATTAGAAAGAGAAGCTGAGGCTGCTGCTGAACAAAAGAAATTGCAGATGCAGGTGGAGGAAAGGAGATTTGAAGCTGAACAAAAAAAATTAGAAAGAGAAGCTGCAGCTGAACAAAAAAAATTAGAAAGAGAAGCTGCTGCGGAACAAAAAGATTAGACAGTGAAGCTGAACAAAAAAAATTAGACAGGGAAGCTGAACAAAAAAGATTAGACAGGGAGGCTGAACAAAAAAGATTAGATGCTGAAGAGAAAAAAGCAATAAGAGAACATGAATTTGAGTTAGAGAAATTGAGATTGACAAGTATGAGTAATGTTAATCAGGCATCTAGTGGTAATGGTAAACCTTCTACTTACAAGGTTAAGGTTCCACCGTTCAATCAGTCCAGTGACGATATTACATTCTGGCTGGATAGATTTGAACGTTCTTGTCGTACACATAATGTGGATAAATCACAATACGCTAATCAATTATCAGAAAACTTGAAAGGTGAATCTTTGACTAGATTATGCCTTGTAGGAGAAGCAGATAAGGATAATTATGATGTCATTAGGGCGGCTTTGATAAAAAAATATCAGCTAAGTGAGGAAGGCTATCGCCTTTTATTTAAAACGATGGTACCTGAGACGGGTGTAGAATTCTCAGAATTCACTGCAAAGGCACGTCTCACAGTTGATCGTTGGATTGAGCTTTCCAAAACAGAAAAAACGTATGAAGGACTTATGGATTTGTTGCTTAGAGATAAGATTATGTCATGTGTGAACAAACCTTTCCTTGAATTTATACATGAGCGTAAACCCAAATCTCTAAAAGAAATGGAAGAATATTGTTCCCAATATGTCACTGCACACCCCGACGTGACTTTTGGCAACACTAAGATTAAGGAGAGTATGCCAGTTGCTTCAGCAACACCATACAATCCCAATTATTCACACAGATTTCAGGGACCTCAAAACAGATTTGATAAAAAAGGTAACCATAATAGTTATCAAAACCAAGGTAACCAATCATTTCAGGGTTCTTCTTCAAAGAACTGGAGACGACCTGATAGCTCTCGACACAGGGGTGGTCATAATTATAGGAATTTCCGTAGAGGAAGTAATTATAGAAACTATCAGGGTTATCCGTCTTGGAGTCAACAAGATCATAATTACAGAGATACTCATTATAATGAATATGATAATGGTAACCAAGGGAACTATGACTCAAACCCAAATAGGGGTTACAATAGAGGTAACAATAACTACAGAGGTGATAATAACCGAGGTAGATCTCAAAACAAAAGACATAAACCACATTTTCAGGCAAACTCTGCACAACAAGAGTCCCATGAAGCCTATAAACAGAGTAAAGATAATAATGATGCTAGTAATATGGCATGTGCCGCTTTTGATTTTGGGAGAGCATCTCAGTGCCCCCAATGCAAAACGTTATTTGAGCCAACCACAGTGTCTACTTTAAGCTGTGGCCATCCTCTTCCTGCTCTTCCGGCATCAGTCGCGCATGATGGAAGAGGTTCTCTTGTCTTACATAAGGGTTTAGTGAATAACAATCCAGTCTCTGTGCTATTTGATTCTGGATGCACCACAATTGGTGTTAGGCAGTCACTCGTAGATCCTTCCCGTGCCACTGGACAAGTAGTCAAATGTGTAACATTTGGCGGCACATTAGAGAAATACTCTACTGCTATCATTAGGATTGCTACTCCTTTCTTTACAGGAGATGTACACGCATGTCTTCTTCCGAATCCGATCGCTGACCTCATCATCGGTCGCATTCATGGAGTCAAAGGATGCACTCCGCAACAAATTTCCACGTGGGAAAGGCAAAACATGCAGATTGCTAACGCTGTAGTCACTAGAGCTCAGGCTCTTAATATGCCTTAAACTTCATCTACTGAAGATAATGAAGTGCATAACCAAGATAATCCCTTGGTAATTTCTCGTGACTCGTTTATAAAACAGCAAGAAGATGATCCCACTCTGAAGAAATTCTTCATTCTTGCAACTAAAGGTGATCCGAATAAAGACACAAGTCGTAAATCGTGGATTACAAAGAAGAATGGCGTACTTGTACGTATGGTTCAAGACTCCATTACGTCAAGTCATTCTCAAATCCTGGTTCCCAAGAATTTGAGAGTTAAAATTTTGCAGCACGCTCACGACTCTCAGTGTGCTGGACACATGGGTTTTTCCCGTACTAAGTCAAGAGTCCTTGCGGCTTTCTTTTGGCCATTGGTAAACAAGGACATACGGATTTATTGTCGATCTTGTAAAGTATGTCAGGAAGTTAAATCCAAAGGTCCACGGCATGCTGCACCCATTCAGGCGGCGGACATTCCTATTCGGCCGTTTCAAAAAATGGCCATAGACATTATTGGTCCATTTAAGATCAAGTCTGCCAGAGGACATCAGTTTATCTTGACGTGTGTTGATATGTGCACACGTTGGCCAGAGGCTATTCCTCTGAAGAGCATTACTACTGCTGATATTGCAGATGCTCTTTGGCTTATATTTTCTCGTCTGGGGTTCCCCGGAGAGATATTGTCAGACCATGGCACCCAACTAATATCAGATACCATGTCTCAAGTAATGTCTACTCTGCAGATAGATAGATCTTTAAGTAGTATCTACCATCCAATGTCTAATGGTATGGTCGAACGCCTTAATAGAACACTTAAAAACTTACTGGGGAAGATAACTGAGGATCATCCTCAAGACTGGGACAGAGTTTTACCTGCGGCCCTCTTCGCTTACAGAGAGGTACCCAATGAACATACGGGATTTTCTCCCTTTGAACTCGTCTTTGGCGCGCGTCCGCGTGGCCCTATGTCGTTGCTTCACGATCTCATAACATCTGACAATATTGACGATGACACAAAGTCATCCTACGAATATGTCATCGCGTTGAGACAAAAGATTATCGAAGCATGCAAATTAGCAACTTCTTCTTCTGAATTTGCGAAACAGAAGGCAAGGCAATTTGCCAATAAGAAGAGATGCTTACGACAACTTTGTCCTGGTGACAAAGCATTTGTATTACTACCTTGTAGGGAAAACAGATTACTTATTTCTTGGAAAGGTCCGTACGATATAATATCGAAAATTTCCGATGTCGACTATATTGTCGATATTGATGGGAAGCATAAAACCTTCCACATCAATATGCTTACTGAATTCCATGAACGTCCGGATTATTTGCAACCCATTTTCCAAGCAACGGACAATTCTCCAGTACAACATGGTCATTACTCATCACTGTCCGTGATACAGGATGAGGAAACAAGTTTTTCAGATGTAAATCTTCCTCTTCCAATGATCCCACTTCATTCCAGTGAATCATGGAAGAACGTTACTGTCTCTCCTGATTTGTCTCTAGGAGAACAGCGACAAGTTTCAACTATGTTGCAAACATTTCAGGATGTACTCACTGACATCCCTGGACAAACGAATGTCATTCAACATGACATTGTTCTAACTGACCATACTCCTATTAGGGTTAGACCTTATCCTATACCTATACATTTTCAAGCACAGGTCGAGAAAGAGTTGGATGAGATGATAGATTTGAAAATAATCGAACCATCCACCTCTGCATATTCTTCGCCGATGGTTATTGTGCGTAAAAAAGACAATAACATACGTCTTTGCGTTGACTATCGAAAATTGAATCAAGTAACGAAGTTCGATGCCGAACCTATGCCTTTACTGGAAGAGCTACTTACTCGACTCTCCAAATCTCATTTTTTCACTAAACTTGATTTGTCTAAAGGATATTGGCAAGTTCCTTTATCTGAACGCGCCAAACCTCTCACGGCTTTTTCAACACCTAGAGGTTTGTTCCAATGGAATTTTATGCCTTTCGGTCTTATGAACGCACCAGCTACATTCGTACGCATGATGCGCCGAATCCTATCTTATCGGTCAGATGTCATTGCATATCTAGACGACATCTGTCTTTTCAGCGATACTTGGGAAGATCACTATTCAGGGTTAGATGAATTGCTGTCTACTTTGCGTGAGCACAACCTGACAGCGAAACCCTCTAAAGCCTATATTGGTTTTAGCGAAATTTCTTTCCTAGGCCACCGAGTTGGTCATGGTTTCCTAAAGACAGAGGACCATAATACTAGTAAGATACTTAACATCTCAATCCCTAAGACTAAAAAACAGGTGAGAAGTCTGTTAGGTCTTATTCAATTTTATGGCAGATTCATTCAGAATCTATCCTCTATCATGGCACCTCTCTCAACACTTCTAAAGAAAGGTTCGCCTAATGTGGTCCACTGGTCTCAGGAATGCCAATGCTCTCTGGATAAGATTAAAACACTGTTTTCAACACCACCTATTTTAGTGCTACCCACTAAAGATAAGACATTCGTTCTTCGTAGTGACGCTTCATCCACTGGGATTGGAGCGGCACTAATGCAAGAGTACTCTGGAACTCTGCATCCTGTAATGTATATTTCCAGAAAACTTAATGCGGCAGAAAGGAATTATTCGGTTTTAGACCGTGAGCTATTAGCTATGGTTTGGTCGATCCTCAAACTACAGAGATTCCTTCTAGGCGCACATTTCATAGTAGAAACCGACCAAAAAGCTCTTACTGCTATACAGAGTAAGAATTTGAAGAGCTCGAGGTCTACTCGATATGCAATTGCTCTTCAACCTTTTCATTTCTCTGTGCGAGCTATTCGTGGATCAGATAATGTGATGGCAGACATTCTGTCAAGATGCCCACATGATTCCACATAACTATTAGGGCTTAGACTTCTTGATATGTCTAGTTCTATAGTAGTTCCTTTTCTATATCATGATAGATACACATTTGTAATTTAATAATATAATGATTGTATCACTACATAGCGGTTCATTGATGTTTATTCACCGCTGTGCTTTGATGATTTTTTCTTCATAAATCATAAATTTAAGATATCTAATACGAAATGATGATATGAATTTTTTAGGCATTGTGTAATTGCCAGAATTGTATTATACTTTGATGACACCTTCCTGGAAAAATATACTTGTAGAGAAATAATTTCTCTCAGTTTATGAGACACATTCTCACCAGTCGCTCCATAAGTCGACTTAGCCTCATATTAGGCGTTATAGGTATTCCTGATATTTTCATCTGCGCATTATTCATGCGTTGTGAGCCTATTGTACGTTGCTCCTAGATGTATTTCAAAAAAAAAAATGTTCCATTTTTTTTTCCCGGGAGGTGTGGTAAGACTGTTACGTGCAGTCTTTGATATCTTACAATATTATACATAGGTAATTTTTTAGTGCTTAAGGGAAAGTCATTATTGAGTTACTTCCCTTGAAAGTTGTGTCGGCTCTTTCGATCAAACTCCGCGGATAAATCCATTTTACTGCGATTTATTCGTTGTTTGGGTAATAATAGATTGTTCTTGCTTCAGAATATCTATGGCCTGAATTTATGTGTATTGTTTGTCTGAGTAGGACGAGTCTGTCTTATATCTGTATATCTTTACATATCTAAGTCGAACTATATGTTCTGTTGTCTCTAGAGAGGTCGAAGACTATTCGGCGGATGTGTCGCTAGAGTGTGGTGTGATTTGGCTTCGTCCTGATAGGGACTGTGTTTTTCCATGTCGGCCTGTCGCCGGGGAAAAAGTGATCTCAGTATTTGTGGGGAAGGTGATAGTCGTCTAAACCTATCGTGTATGCTTTACCCCAGTGTTTAGTCGTATTGCCAAGGAATGGCAGTTTCATATTTCCTCTACCAAGGTAATCAAAGATACTCTTATGAACTCTCGATCGAAGCCACCATTTTCGATAGTTACGATTTGAATGTCTAAGAGAATATATTTGACTCGATGAAAACGACTTCGATTCCTAGCAGCACTATATCCTGTAGATTGCAGTCAATTGTTCATGATCAAATCTACAGAGCAATGAAATGTTTTATGAATGACTAACTTTAGGACAGATTCATTATCTGTATCCAAACGTGAGTGACAGCTCACGAGTGAAGCCATCTTGGAACCAAAACATGTAGTGACTTTCAAGAAGAGAAAAGGGATGCCCGTATTATCGCTTGTTTAGTCCAGAGATCACTGCTACACATGAGAACCCGTTATTAGCGGTTCAATATTATTATATGAAAAAATATGTGCTGAACATTATGTTGAAGAATCGTCGCTAGACGAGATTAGGTTTAGAAGCCATCTGAAATATTGTTTATAAGCTGACGTGCTCAGTCAGTGAAGTCAGATGATATATGTATGGGCGATACTGAGTGCTTGGCTACTGACAGTCCATTATACACTTATTCTACATGAGTGCCCATGTAACATTGCAAGACCATTTATCCACTGTACTATGATGTATTATGGCAACCTGTGATTTGTCACTATCTGTGCTGTCGAGTGTGTACGTCCAATTAAACTTTAGAAAAGGTACACAGTCGTTGGTGTCGATGACTTCCAGCCATACATGAGTGTGAGAAAAGAACATTTTTTGTCAACACCACGAACCTTTATCATCATTCGCACATTATACACTCAATCCATGTCTACACACCACTGCGTAGGTCAAGTTGACATTCCATACACTACAGTGGAGCAAACAACACCATAGAGATCTTATCAACTGATGATGATGATGATGTCTGCTTCCATCCACTTATATCTATCTTTTGGTGGATATCATTAACGGGAATAAAAATCCAACGTTATCAACCTTATCACCTACCCTAACTCAGGAGCAGAGTCAAGTACCCCTTTTCAGTTGGGTAGATTGGAGCGTGACAGTATTAGAAGGTTTCGATCCCGGAAGCCGGTAACTTTACCACGAGAGCCAGTCGGACTGCTCAGGAATGGCACCTAATTGCAGTTGATACTTTCATCTGGCGAAAGGCCTTCGTAAACTCAAACTCAGGACTAAGGACGACTTTCGACAACCCAGGAAATAAAGTGACACGCCTACTATTATGTTAGTGGGCTGAGATATTGTTCCGATTTTATTGAAAAGGTTTACTTTAAAGACGATCTGTTTAGTTCTTGAAATGTACAATTCTAAAAATATGTGAAATAATTACACTATCTTGAGTAAATGATGTGCAAATTTTCTTGTGTAAATTATTATTTTTATTCTTTTTGCAGGTTAAAACAGGGAATATTTCCAGAGACCAGCTACTCCGAGAGTGTAAGTTCTCCGGTCAACAAATCGTCTGCCCTTAACGTTCTTTTTTTTCTCGTATTAGCTGGATTTTTTTTTTTTTTTTTGTCGGCGTGCGAAGAATATATTGCGGTGCTGCTGAAGACTGAAATCTCGTTTCAGACAGAAACAAAAACGCTTGCATTTGAAGCGAGAATGTCTCTTCACGCGAACCTTCGTGTAACTCTTCATTTTCCAATTTTCCAAGAAAAAAAATTATAAGATAAAATTTAAAACAGACAGGAAGACTGCGTACACCTGGATAATATAAAAGATTTAATTTTATGTTTTTCATTGCTTTTTTTTTTTTGTTTTTTAAATTCAGAGATAAACTGATTTGCAGGCATGTTTAGTCTGTGTTTTTTTCTTCTTCTTCGTTGTCTATATATGTTCTATATTGTGTTTTTGCTACCTGTTTCAAATTGTCTGTTTGGTGGTTTGAATCTTGAAACGTGCGGCCAGACGTAATCCTATCAAAGATCCCCGTTTTCCTTTGTTTTTTTTCATCTCAACATCTCGAGCTATTTGTTAAGGTTGTATTACTATCTCTGAAACCATCGCTATCGACGATGCCAGACAGGGCTCTGACACGAAGATTTACCTCCAGGTACCTGGTATGCAATGGGCACACATGCCCGGGAATCTCCAGGCAGCAGACTGGCGAGTTCACGACCTTGAATAATGCCAACAGAGCTTTTGGATAAATAGTCATTTGGCGAAAATTGAAAAATCCGCCCAAACTTTCTCAGTAAAGTTCAGGTAGATTATACAGTTAGGAAAAGGCTAACAATAGACAATTGAATGATGCTATCACTGTGTTTGATAAATCATTATTTGGTGAAAATTGAAAAATCCGCTCAACTTTTGCAGGAAAGGTCAGATCCTACAGTTAGGTAAGGTAAATTAGACAATTTAAAGCTACTTAACTCTTTCTGTCATCATAATAACTATCAGCTGCCATCTCCACAACGAAGATTGGCTGTAAAGGATCACCAACGTCTTCTGTCTCTTGTCTTGATGGCGCACTTTGATAGACTCTTTCATGTCCACATCTAGATGTTATCTTAACACTTACAGCGCTGTCTTCCTCTTGCACGTTTGCCTTCAACAATTAAGGTCTGCAATAAATTGTTGTCTTTTTACATAGCCAACATATTTTAGCTGTCTAATTTTGATCTCCTGTCTGTCACACGAGCCTAATAGGGCGTCACCATATGGCACATTACTCTCCCAGTGGCCACCTGCCACGTCCATTTGGTTATAGCCAGATTTCCTAATATCTGCACTATATAAAAGAATTTTGTTGGATGCATATAATACTTGTTCCTCTTGTTCCCAGGGTTAGGGGTTTTAGCACAGGGCCGACACCCCTGTCTATGTAAAAAAAAAAGACCTACATCCCTACCTTCTTACCTACGTACCTACCTACCTACTATCTACCTACCTACTGCTGTGACAGGTTATGAAGATAGACTACATTGATCCGTCCGCTTGCTTCCCAACGGTGCCCCTCATTCAGTTCAACCTGGCATCCCACCTTTGTTTCCTCATTAGTATGCACGGTCTGTTACGCCAAATCCATGCCTTTTCGCTATCTGTCTAACTCATACTTTTGCCACTCTTATTTTTCTTGTTTCATGCGCTGACAAGGCTCTACCTTGATGCGTAACTGTCATTCCTTGCAAAGGGGACGAACCAAGTGCGTTTGCTAAAGCCCTCATGCGACCAGAGCTGTCAGTACAAGCCTAAAACACGTGGAAGGTAGAACTGCTTTGAAGTTTCCTGCAAGCTCGGAGATCGCCGAGATCAGAAACCTTTGTTGTTGATTAACACCGGTTAACAGAGCGAACGGAGAAATCCTTTATCTCGGAAGAGAGACCCCGCTGATTCCCCCGAGTGGACAAGGCGTGATTTTCGTCATCTGCCAGCGAAACAACGCCATTCCTGTATAAATTCTAAACCTCCTAAAATCAGTTACCTAGTCGCCTCAGAGAATTTTTGGAATATCTAGCTCGACATCCTAGAAGCCAATGTACAAAGTGGATTACTTAGAATTCGTGGAGATAGTTTCATTTTTCTGTTTGCGGTAATATATATTAGCATTTTCGTGATCTTGTGTGTTAAGTTTATCCTTTAGAATTCACTGGGATTTGCTAAGTGCTAAAAATGGTGTACTGAATAACGCATAGCTAGTATTATTTCAGATGGTTTTAATTAACAAATAAATACGCTAGGAGATAGATAAATGACAGAACCAAATTTACTTCTATCCATTATGTGTAATTTTATAAATGACTAGTGGTTATATCACGTGATAAAAGCGATAAGATAAGTTAGACATTTGTGGTTCCTAATCTAATTTAATAACAGAATGGTTAGGACATCTTACCTTTACGCGTGTTAGGATAGGATATATATATTGGTTAAATGTTTGTATCTCTTGCTAAATCTAGGCTCGATCAAACCAGCGAACTAGCGGTCTTATAAACTATCCAGAGTTATGGTTGTACTATTGGATCTGTGATTTGTGACCTGTGCGGTCCACTTTCTTCATTTATGAGAGAGACCAATCTAGAGACCATAGACATAATAAATAAGCTGGACCTGAACATTACCAGATTTATATATAAATTGAATCAGCCCGCTGTGGCAGAATATAGATATATCCATTTACCTGACCTATGACAGTAGTTCCACTGGGATTATACTCAAGAGAATTCACTGTTCAGAATCGGCCATCAACTCAGAGAACATCCGATAATTATTATTATTAACATTTTGCCTAACGAAACAGAGTGTCTCCGCCACCAGAGGCTAGACAACACAGGAACCATATATACATTTTTTTTCTTTCTATGACGGTGACAATCACGAATACGTCTTATTCCAACCAAATATACGCAGTGGTACATGAATTATCCAGGAAAACAATTAACGCACCAACTTTGGCGACTACCTTGACCTCAGAAGTAAGCACCAAGGCTAGTCTGTGGCCTGAGTTTGCAATCAACATTGACACTGTAGTTCATATTACTTGTTAGTGGTTTTTTTCAAGGAATACCTGCGACAACTATTGGGTAAGCGAATATGAGTGTGGCAACTGAATGACTGAGTGAATGAACAGAAAGAGAGAAACATATATTCCATTGTTACAATCAGTATACTAATTCTTTTATTAATTCCTCACTAACCTGATTATTTACGGGATAGCTTATCTAGGAACATGTTCTTTTTCCTTTACTGACTATTCCATACCCTTATTGTTAACCTTTGACCTTTCGGAGTTATTAACTTCCGTTGGGATCCTTCTCTACAAGAGGGGTAGGAAAGATTGGGTTATTTTAATTTGTCTTAAACTATGCTTTTATTGATATGTATATGCTTGATGTTGTGAAGATTTTTAAGTGATAATAAACTTAATGTTCTCAGTTAAGATTCAATTTAGACAAACTGAAAGATCCAGAAATCGCGGGAATCTTTGAGGCAACTGTTGGAGGAAAATTCGCAGCTCTCAACTTTTTGGAGGATGATATCAACTCAATCACAGAGAACATGAAAGACGTGCTCATTGAATCAGCAACAGAAATACTTGGTAAAAGAAAGAAAATAAACAAACCATGGGTTACAGATGACATTCTGAAGTTATGTGATACACGGCGGGAAATGAAAAAGGTTAAGAAAGAGGTTTCTGAAGTAGCATGGCAATACAGTATGGTGAATACAAATATTAGAAAATGAAACAGGCCAAAGAAAAATGGGTAGCTGATCAGTGTGAGTCCATTAATACGGGGCTAATAAAAGGTAACAACAAAGCAGCATTTGACACATTAAGAAGACTATCAAAACCCCAACAGCCCAGAGTAACTGTCATAGAAGATAGCAATGGGGCTTTGCTCAATGAAAAAACAGCTGTAATAAGAAGGTGGACAGAATATTGTAAAGAATTATATAACTGTAAACTCGACACTGACTATGGCATATTAAACAACATTAAGTGCGAAAACAGGGAACTCGGAAATGCAGCAATATTACGGGAAGAAGTGGAAGAGGCTATATGTTCGATGAAAGGAGGGAAGTCAGCGGGTGTGGATAATATCCCAGCAGAGCTCTTGAAATATGGAGGACCAGATATAGTAAAAATCATGACAACAATTTGCCAGAAAATATGGAGTACCAAAAAATTGCCAAAAGAGTGGACGCAGTCATTAGTAATACCGCTTCCAAAGAAAGGAAATCTAAAAATGTGCAAGAACTACAGAACCATTAGCCTTATTAGTCATCCAAGTAAAGTGATGTTAAGGAGACTTTTGAACAGAATAAAACATAAATCAGAAGAAATCTTGTCCGAGGAACAGGCTGGCTTTAGACCAAAAAGAAGTACCTCAGAACAAATCTTCAATATTAGATTACTGATCGAAAAACATCTCCAGCATCAACCCGATTTATACCATAACTTCATCGATTTCACAAAAGCCTTCGATCGAGTCTGGCATGAAGGCTTATGGCAAATAATGAGAAAATTCAATTTTGATACCAACATCATAGATATCATTGAAGCACTATACAAGGACGCAAGCAGTGCTATTTTTGCAAGCAATGACATTGGAGAATTTTTCAAAACAACTGTAGGAGTTCGCCAGGGATGTATCCTGTCCCCAGTGCTCTTTAATATATATCTAAAACATATTATGAAAGAGGCTCTTTATGATTATAAAACAACCATATCGATTGGAGGCCGAGCTCTTTGCAACCTACGTTTTGCTGATGATATCGACCTGATAGCTGGATCAGAATCAGAACTTCAAGACCTTACCTCTAGACTGGAGAAAGTAACAAGAACATATGGGATGGAAATTAATATAGAAAAAAGCAAGATATTGGTGAATAGCCATAAGAAACATGTTCCGACCAACATTACGTTAAATGGGCAAACGTTAGAAGAAGTTAACACCTTTAAATATCTCGGGTCCACTATATGTAGTGATGGAAGATCAAGTAAAGAAATCAAGACAAGATTTGAGATGGCCTCACCTGCCATGACAAGACTGAATGTGATATGGAAAAGTAACATCAGTTTTCCTGTGAAGATCAAATTATACAAATCACTTGTATTATCTATTCTCTTATATGGGTGTGAGAGCTGGACACTCACTGCAGATACGGAGCGAAGGATTCAGGCTTTCGAGCATAAATGTTATTGAAGAATTTTGCGTATTTGCTATAAAGAACACAAAACAAATGTCTATGTTAGAGAGAAGATAAACACCTATGCAGGCCACCAAGAACCACTTTTGTCAGTAGTGAAATGTCGAAAGCTTGCCTGGTTTGGGCATGTAACTCGTCATGACTCCCTTTCGAAAACGATCCTCCAGGGAACAGTCAAAGGTAAACGGAGAAGAGGAAGGCAAAGAAAATCCTGGGCTGATAACATCAAAGAATGGGCAGGACATGGTTTTTCCACACTTGTACGCATTGCTGAGAACAGAGAGCAGTGGAGGACCCTGTCTGCTGATGCTTCCACCATGGCACCCCTACGACCCATGACGGGTTACGGGTTGAGATGATGATGAAACTTAATAAAACTTAACTTAGAATGTTGGTCGAACCCCTACCCATATATGTTATCCATAGTTTTCACGTCTGTGCGTATTCGTCACGTAAATTTGTATGTATGTGAGGTGTAACTTATATTTGTTATATAAGGAGCGAACGTTCGTCTGATTACAATATAGTCGTGTAGATAGGTGGGAGTAGAGAAACTACTCACTCCTGAGACTGATCTTTCTCTTACACTATCACCCCTCGTGAAAATTCTATCTTATTACACTTTTTATTCTCACACATTCTCCACTATCACCTCTGCTCAGACCGGACCATAAATATCTTCAAACCTATCTTATAAAGTTACGACAACTGCCTACCTAGCTGTCTACCAACCTATCTAAATACTTACCTGCCTGACTCCCTACCTACCTACTTACCTAATTAACTGTCTAACGATCTATATACCTACTTATACATGTGTCTGTCCGTCCGTCCGTTTGTCCGTCTGTCTGTCTGATCCTTATGGTCAACACATGCCACACACACACACACACATACATGTTCATTTAATTTAATAACTGATAAGCAGTTGGTACTAATTACTGTTTTTTAAACAAACTTTTATTTGTTTACTTCGCCAGTCTGCCTGCCTATATACCTACCTACCTGTCTGCTGCCTACCTACATACCTACCTACATACATACATGCATACCTATCTACCTACCTACCTATAACTACCTTTCTATTTACCTTTCAACATGCCTAATTATCTACTTACCTACATAACTACTTACTTACTGTACTACTTTCTCACCCACATACTTACCTGCCTACCCACAGATCTGCTTTGTGCCTACCTTAGGGTTCCCATAATGTTTTGTTCAAAAACCGGGACATTTCCAAATTTTTACCTAAAAAACCCGGGACATTTTGTAAAAAAACGGGACATGTTAAAAATTAAGGTAAAGCACAAATAAATCTATTATATATTATTTGTTGCACTTAAAATAAGATACTGGTATAAAAATACACACATTAACTAACACAACTTCCACTTTAAAAAAGAATTCTAAATTACAAACATACTTAATTAGAAAAATCGCACCTTTAAAAAATACACAATAGTCAAGTTTATATTTCAGATTCATCAGAATATTTATCAGATTTATGGGCCTGTTCAAGAAGTTTTTTTTTCTTCTGATATTTGGACATAGAACTCAGCACAAGAGAAATCCGTAAAATTGGCCTTTATAATGGCAAGCTTTCACTGTCTCAATTTTAAGTCTGTTTTTTTTCGTCTGTCCAAAGCGCATTTATTAATGAAAAAATACGTTCAACAGCTGCATTGGATCCTGGCAGTTCCAAACAAAAACTAACTAGGCATTTCAGGTTCTCAGCATTTATATCCTGCTTTGTAAAATGAGCGAACATCTCACACCATTTTTCACTGACACTTTGATCCTTCAGTTCACTCCACACATCAAATTTGCTTTCACAATATTTTTTCACACATGCAAACTCATCAAATAAGTCCTCTTCATTCACAGTAAAATTTGGTGACACTGTCTTCGTAAATATGTAGCTTTCTTGGATGTTCTTCCAAGTCACAGACTCCTTTCCCTTCAAATTGATCCAATTCATAGACTGAAGAGGCGTAAGAAATGGTGTACACCACTCACTGAATATATTCAATGCAGGTGTCATAGAAATCTACTGCATAGCTTTGAAACTTTTCAACTGTTATGTATCCTTCTTTTTCTAATTCTTGAAACGAATTTCTCACAGTAGTAGCAAGAAACTTTTCTGCCTTCCTGTAGTTAAATCATTTGGTAGATGCTCACTGAACACTGTTTTGGTCGACTTTCGAATTTTTGTTCGAGATTCAAACCGAGGGTCCACTGTAACCGGAAATTGATAAAGTAACACTACTAAAACACGGAATAAAATCTGTTACCCAAAGATTTTTTTTTTTAGGAAGGACCCTTAAAAAGCGGGACATGTGGAATAAATTCGGGACACCGGGACATTTTAAAAAAAAACGGGACTGTCCCTGGAAAAATGGGACGAATGGGAACCCTAGCCTACCTACTTACTTAACTATATACCTACCTAACTACCTGCCTGCATTCTTGCCATCCCACTTAACTTCCTCCCTTCCTGCTTACTTGCCTACATTACTAGGTGCCTGCCTGCCTAGCTGCCTACTTTCCTATCTCAGCTAGGCGTCTCCACATATACAATTTATATTAAATCTGTAGAGCGAGAGAGAGAGAGAGAGAGAGAGAGAGAAAGAGAGAGAGAGAGACAGACAGATAGATAGATAGATAGAGAAATAATATTAGTTACTCATTATTTACACAACAATAATTCGTTTATTTCACCTTTCGTTCACCTATTGCACAATAAATTTTAATTTCTCATTCCACATAGAAATCAATACGTCCATGCCTCTTAAATTATGTGCAGAAGAACAACCTTTGCTTTACAAAAGACGTGATTTACATTGGTTGATAAATACCTGAAGACATCCCCGCTACAACAAAAACAAAAAAGAAAGAAAGGTGCAAGAATATGCTATTTGCAGATAAGATATTTACGTTTCTGTTTGTTAGTATACTCACACAGAAGCAGATTTCCTACCTTGAGGTATTGTATCAAGCCCAGGCCACGGATTTATCAATATGAAGTAGGAGATAAATTGAATATAAACATACATCAATGCAGAAAGCACCCTGATCTCTGATTGCGAAATGTCAAGACAAAGGTCGCTCAAAAGCTGGGAGGAAGAGTCATTGGAAGGAAAGACGAAAAGTTAACTTCTGTTTTTACCAGGAGGAGCACGTCAAATGAAACTGTATATCAACATATTGCGGCTTGCTAGTATTTTGTTCTCGGAATCAACCTAGGCAGAAGCGTTTGTGTCCGCCGGTCGCCTAGAAGTATGGTAGTCAACTTGGGCCAAGGGGCGAGAACCCAGATGCCGCTGGATAAATAACAATAATGGCAGTCAACTACTCTGTAGTCAAATCCAGCCGGAGGTCGATTTAATCTATTTGACCCAATCGGGACCCAAGGTCACAGGGTAGGGGTTCCCACCTTCTTTCAAATTATATATATATGAAGAATATGTAACAGTTAGTGTGGGTAAGAGGAAATCGGGTACTATTATATTTTTATGAGATCGACTTTTATCATTGAAATTAGATTTTGTAGTCTAAGGGAAATAATCCATAATACATTGAAGAATGAGACTGTTGCTGTAATTTCTGATGGGTTCATAAGATGTAAACCTATTTAATACTTTTTTTATGTTTTAAGTTAGGGAACTGTTTAATAACTTCTGTGACAGGTTGTTTAAGGGTTATCTTCCCTTTCTTTCATTTATTTGTGTTGACCTGTCTTAGGTCAGGGGTCAGCGGTGCTGAGGTATGTTGTCTAGGCATGCGCAAGTCTCTGGGGGCGAAGTGCGGGACTTCCGTGAGGAGAGACGGCCTGGGTTCTGTTTGGACAAGATGTCCATTGTTCTCTCTGCATTACCTTGGGGAAGGAAAGCTTGCTGTATGTCGTTTATGATTCTCCCCAGTGTTATTTTGTTCGTCAGGATGACGACAGTTGTGTAGTGTATTATAACATTACACTTTTGTTTCCGCATTGTATGCAGAACATTTTTGAGTCAACCTATCCGTGAGGAGAACTCACAGACCATTGAGATGCAGAATTTATTTGTTATGCTCGATGGAGCCATCTAAGACTATTCGTCTTATTATTACAGAAGCCCAGCAGGATAAAGATATATTATTGTGAAACACGCATGTTGGCGGTAACTTTGGCATGGATGATGATACATGCTCATGAGAGACATACCTTTGTTTACATATAGAGGCCCGATATTACGGCCGATATCTTCGTGCTGAAGAAGATGCATCTGGAGTGCTTTACCAGATTAATTACAGCATTATTATTGTTACTTGTGCAAGTGGAGACTCGCCTGTTGTAAAAGGGGGTTGTTTAGAGTACCTGACGCGCTGAGTCAGTGGTACCTGTATTACAGTATGAACTATTATTGAAAGGACTGACTGTTGTCGATAACGTCCGAATAGATGTATGGTTCGAGCTATATGAAGTTAGATATATTTGCCAGTCATTCTTCCAATTGATGTGTGATAAACTCTGTTTAGTTGTTAACTCATACTGGCTACTAGTTGTTGAATCATGCTTTATTTGCTAAATGATGTGAATGTCCACCAGTGGATAAATGTAGATGTTGGGACTGGTGTAGCAAAGTGTAACGATTGTCAACTCATCAAACCCAGCACAGTTTTGGTCATACAGGTCATCTTGTCCTGGAACGTGATGAGGCTCCGACAAGAATGTGAGTGTAAACAATGAGTGTGTATCTGAATGTCAGTACGCGAATGGTAGAATGATTCGATAGAGTTGACAGGTTGGTAGTACATCACTCATACTCACACTGTTCGAATTCAAGAAGTACTGGAACTACGGTGGTCTTTTTATAACATTTAATGGGACGCACACTTGGACAGTACGTGTATGGTTACAGGAACAAATGTCGACATAGACAGCATAATGTTGATCACAGGAATATCATCTTAAGTTAGCATTCATGCTTGGCAAATATCATAATGGAGCATTCGTAAATAAGCATTCAGCGTTCCATCATGTAAATCATCTGGCTTTACTGACTGGGCACGTCAGACCATAACCAATACATAGGAAGGCTCCTAAACCTAACCTCGTCTAGCGAATATTCCTTCACGTAAAGTTCAATATATATATATTTCATAATATAGGAATCCCAGACATGGGTTCTCACATGTAGCAGTGATCTCTTGGTTCATCGAGCGATAGTACAGGCATCCCTTTTTCTCACTCGATAAATACAAAGTATATGAATTTCAACATGGCTGTTCTCTCTCTCGTGAGCTTCACTCACTATAGAATATAGACCAAAATTGGTCATTCATTAAATGTCCTCATTTCTTCATAGGTTCTCTCATAGAGGTAATTGAATAATATCATACAATCCAGTGCTGATACATAGGAATGTCTTCTTCCTTTGAATGGATATTCTTTTTAAAAGTACCACTGTGCATCTGCTTATCAACAACGATGGCGAAGCCCAAGTTCATAATAAATTGTGGTTTTACCTTTTTATGCGAAATATAACTTTGCCATTCCTTGGCAAAAGAGAATAAACACTGGGGTAAAGTACATACAACATGTCTATATGACTATCACTTTTCCCCATCCATATATAGATCACTATTTCGGCAAAAAGCCTGCTACAACAAAACTCAGCATCCTCACAGGATGGCAGCCATGAATCACACCCCTTGCTAGCGATACTTCCGCTGCATAGCCTTTGACCTTTTCTAGCGACAACCAAATTAGTTCGACTTAGAAATGCAAAGATATCCATATATAAGACAGACTCGTCCTACTCATACAAACACTACGTATAAATTCAGGCCATAGATATACTGAAGCAAGAACAATCTATTCCTACCCAGCCAAAGAATAAATCACAGTAGGCCTAGAGTCGTCTGCGGAGTCCGATCGAAGATGACGGACTATTTTCAAGGGAAGCAACCCAAAAATGACTTCTCCTTAAGCACTTAAAAAAGGAAATACTTTGCTTCCAAAATATTTGCGAACATAATAAGAATATAAATGTATTATATTGCAAGATAGTAAAAATTGCCCTTTACAGTCTTACCACACCTCCCGGGAAAAAAAAATAAAATTTTTTTTTTTAAATACATCTAGGAGCACCGTAGAATAGGCTCACAACGCAAGAATACTGCGCAGATGAAAATATCAGGAATAACTATAATTCCTAATATGACTGGTGAGAATATATATCTCAAAATCTGAGAGAAATTGTTTCCCTACGAATAAATGTTTCCAGGAAGGTGTGATGTACGTATAATACAATTCTGGTAATTATACAATGCATACCAAAAATTCACACTATAATCTTAAATTTATGATTTATGAAGAAACAATCATCAAAGAACAGCGGTGAATTAACATCAATAAACCGCTAAGTAGAGATACCATCATTCTATTATTAAATTACAAATGTGTATCTTAATAAAGAAACAAAAAATAACTGTTGTAAAGTTATACATATTAAAAAGATCCAATATTTAACAGTTAAGTGGCATCATGTGGGCATCTGGACAGAATGTCCGCCATCACATTTTCTGAACCACGGATAGCTCGTACCGAAAAATGAAAAGGTTGAAGAGCGATTGCGTATCGAGTTGATCTCGAGCTCTTCAAGTTCTTACTTTGGATAGCCGTAAGAGCTTTTTGGTCAGTTTCCACTACGAAATGCGCGCCCAGAAGGAATCTTTGGAGTTTGAGAATTGACCAAACCATTGCCAATAATTCGCGGTCTAAAACCGAGTAATTCCTTTCTGCAGCATTAAGTTTTCTGGATATATACATTACAGGATGCAGAGTTCCAGAGTACTCTTGCATTAGTGCCGCTCCAATCCCAGTGGATGAAGCGTCACTACGAAGAACAAATGTCTTATCTGTTGTAGGTAACACTAAAATAGGTGGTGATGAAAACATAGTTTTGATCTTCTCTAGTGAAGATTGGCATTCATGAGACCAGTGAACCATGTTAGGCGACCCTTTCTTTAATAGTGTAGAGAGAGGTGCCATGATAGAGGACAGATTCGGAATGAAACGTCCATAAAATTGTATGAGACCTAAAAGACTTCGCACTTGCTTTTTAGTCCTAGGGATAGAGATGTTAAGTATCTTAGTGATATTATGGTCTTCTGTCTTCAAGAAACCGTGACCTACTCGATGGCCTAAGAAAGCAATTTCGCTAAAGCCAATACAAGCTTTAGATGGTTTTGCTGTCAGGTTATACTCACGCAGAGTTGATAATAATTCAACTAATCCTGAATAGTGATCTTCCCAAGTATCGCTGAAAAGACAGATGTCGTCTAGATAAGCAATGACATCTGACCGATACGATAGGATTCGACGCATCATGCGTACAAATGTAGCTGGTGCGTTCATAAGGCCGAAAGGCATAAAATTCCATTGGAAAAGGCCTCTGGGAGTAGAGAAAGCGGTAAGAGGTTTGGCGCGTTCGGATAATGGAACTTGCCAATATCCTTTAGACAAATCAAGTTTAGTGAAAAAATGCGATTTAGAAAGACGAGTAAGTAACTCTTCTAGTAAAGGCATAGGTTCAGCATCGAACTTCGTAACTTGATTCAATTTGCGATAGTCAACGCAAAGACGTATGTTATTGTCTTTTTTTCGAACAATAACCATCGGCGAAGAATATGCAGAAGTGGATGGTTCGATTATTTGTAAATCTATCATTTCATCCAACTCCTTTTCAACCTGTGTTTGGAAATGTATAGGGATAGGATAAGGCCTAACCCTAATTGGAGTATGTTCAGTTAGAACAATGTCATGCTCAATGACATGAGTTTGTCCAGGGATGTCAGTGAGGACATCCTGAAATGTTTGTAACATAGACGAAACTTGTCGCCGTTCTCCTAGAGACAAATCAGGAGAAACAGTAACGTCTTTCCATGATTCACTAGAATGAAGTGGGATCATTGGAAGCGGGAGATTAACATCCGAAAAACTTGTTTCCTCATCCTGTATTACAGACAGTGATGAGTAATGACCATGTTTGACATGAGAATCGTCCGTTGCCTGGAAAATAGGCTGTAGATAGTCAGGACGTTCATGGAACTCCGTAAGCATATTGATGTGGAAGGTTTTATGCTTCCCGTTAATATCGACGATGTAGTCAACATCTGAAATTTTCGATATTATATCGTACGGACCTTTCCAACTAATAAGGAGTCTATTTTCACGACAAGGTAGCAAAACAAATGCTTTGTCACCAGGACAAAGTTGTCGTAAAGTTCTCTTCTTATTAGCAAATTGTCTTGCCTTCTGCTTAGCAAATTCAGAAGAGGACGTTGCCAATTTGCATGCTTCGATAATCTTTTGTCTCAGCGCGATGACATACTCGTAAGAAGATTTTGTGTCATCGTCAATATTGTCAGCTGTTATAAGATCATGCAGCAAAGACATTGGGCCGCGCGGTCGCGCGCCAAAGACAAGTTCAAAGGGCGAAAACCCTGTATGTTCATTGGGGACCTCTCTGTACGCGAAGAGGGCCGCGGGTAAAACCCTATCCCAATCTTGAGGATGATCCTCAGTTATCTTCCCTAATAAGTTCTTAAGTGTTCTATTTAGTCGCTCGACCATCCCATTGGACATAGGATGATAGATGCTACTCAAAGATCTCTCTATCTGTAGAGTAGACATTACTTGAGACATGGTATCCGATATCAGTTGGGTGCCATGATCTGATAATATTTCTCCGGGGAATCCCAGCCGAGAAAATATAAGCCAAAGAGCATCTGCAATGTCAGCGGTAGTAATGCTCTTTAGAGGGATAGCCTCTGGCCAACGTGTGCACATGTCTACACACGTTAAGATAAACTGATGTCCTCTAGCAGATTTGATCTTGAATGGACCAATGATGTCTATCGCCATTTTCTGGAATGGACGAATAGGAATATCTGCAGCCTGAATAGGCGCAGCATGACGAGGACCTTTGGATTTGACTTCTTGACATACTTTACAGGATCGACAATAGATCCGTATGTCCTTGTTCACAAAAGGCCAAAAGAAAGCCGCAAGAACTCTTGACTTTGTACGGGAAAAACCCATGTGACCAGCACACTGAGAGTCGTGTGCATGTTGTAAGATCTTAACTCTCAAATTCTTGGGTACAAGAATCTGAGAATGACTTGACTTAGTGGAGTCTTGCACCATACGTACAAGTACGCCATTCTTCATTGTAATCCAAGATTTACAATTTGAATCTTTATTCGGATCACCTTTTGTTACAAGAGTGAAGAATTTCTTAAGAGTCGGATCTTCTTCTTGTTGTTTTATAAACGAGTCACGAGAAATTACCAAGGGATCATCTTGGTTATGCACTTCATTATCTTCAACAGATGAAGTTTCAGGCATATTGAGAGCTTGAGCTCTAGTGACTACTGCATTAGCAGATTGCATATTTTGATTTTCCCAAACGGAAATTTGCTCCGGAGTGCATTCTTTGACTCCGTGAATGCGACCGATGATAAGATCAGCGATCGGATTCGGCAAAAGACATGCGTGTACATCTCCTGTGAAGAAAGGAGTAGCAATCCTAATGATAGCGGTAGAGTATTTCTCTATGGTGCCGCCAAATGTTACGCATTTGACTACTTTGCCTGTAGAATGAGAAGGATCTATGAGTGACTGCCTAACCCCAATAGTTGTGCATCCAGAATCAAAAAGTACTGAGACTGGATTGTCATTTACTAAACCTTTGTGTAAGACAAGGGAACCTCTCCCATCATGCGCGATTGACGCAGGAAGAGCGGGAAGAGGATGGCCACAGCTTAAAGTAGACACTGTGGTTGGCTCAAATAATGTTTTTGCATTGGGGGCACTGAGATGCTCTCCCAAAATCAAAAGCGGCACATGCCATATTATTAGAGTCATCATTATCTTTATTTTGTTTATAGGCTTCGTGGGACTCTTGCTGTGCAGAGTTCGCCTGGTAATGAGCTTTATGTTTTTTGAATTGTGCTCTACCTCTGTTATTATTGCCTCTGTACTTATCATTGTTTCCATCATTATAACCCCTACTCGGGTTTGAATCATAGCTCCTTTGGTTACTATCATCATATTCATTATAATGAGTATCTCGGTAATTATGATCCTGTTGTCTCCATGAAGGAAAACTTGGATAGTTTCTAGAATGACTTCCTTTGCGAAAGTCCTGTAATTATGACCACCCCTGAATCGAGGGCTGTCAGCTCTTCTCCAGGTATTCGAAGAAGAACCCTGAAATGATTGGTTACCTTGGTTCTGATAACTGTAATAGTTACCTTTTTTATTAACCTATTTTGAGGTCCTTGGAATTTGTGAGAGTGATTAGGGTTGTATGGTGTTGCAGAAGCAACTGGCATACCTTCTTTAACCTTACTGTTGCTAATAGCTACGTCCGGATGTGCAGTGACGTATTGGGTACAATACTGTTCCATTTCTTTTAGAGACTTAGGTTTACGCTCATGTAAGAATTCGAGGAAAGGTTTATTTATACTTGACATAATCTTGTCTCTGAGTATCAAGTCCATAAGGGCTTCATGAGTCTTTTCTGTTTTGGATAGCTCAATCCAACGATCAAATGTAAGACGTGTCCTTGCAATGAATTCTGAGAATTCTACACCTGCCTCAGGCACCATTGTCTTAAACAACTTCCGATAACCCTCTTCAGACAACTGATACTTCTTTAATAAGGCTGCCCTAATAACATCATAGTTATCTTTGTCAGCCTCTTCAACAAAACTTAAACTAGTCAGAGAATCACCTTTCAGATTTTCTGATAACTGGTTAGCATATTGTGATTTGTCCACATTATGTGCTCGACACGAGCGTTCAAATCTGTTTAGCCAGAATGTTATGTCATCACTGGAAGGGTTGAACGCTGGTACCTTGACCTTGTAAGTAAAGGGTTTACCATTACCACTAGATGCTTGATTAACATTACTTATGTTTGTTAACTTTAACTTTTCTAACTCAAATGCTAAAAGTTCTTTTTGGTGTTCATGTTCTGCAGTAGCCTCATCTTTTCTTTTCTCTTTTTCCATTTCCATCAGGAATCTTTTTTCATCAGTCTGTATCTGCAATCTCTTTTGTTCATCCTCTCTTTGTAATTTTTTTTCCTCAGCTTCTAATCTTTTCTCCTCAGCTGCTAATTTCTTTTCTTCAATCAATGCTTTTCTTTCTTCAGCAGCAGCAGCAAGTTTTCTCTCTTCTGCAGCTAATGCTTTGTCATATTGAGCAACTGCCCATTGTTCTAATTGCTGACCAGTCTTATCAAGAGCCCTGCCTTGTGTGATAAAATAATCTAAGGTAGACATCTTGTCTAATAAGATCAGTAATTTGCAAAAGTAAATAAATTCACTTTCTTAGTCTTAATCAAAGACCTTGTATGATAACTTTTTAACCTGTGAAAAATAGTACTTAACTATCCCAATCACTGTGGGAAACAAGCCTTACAAAGGTCTTGTATAAATCCTTATATAATAACAGCTATAAGTTGCTGGTTCACTCTATAATATAAGTGCAGTGCACCAGAAATAGTGTTTTATATCATCAACTGTGTACCTTTAGTAATAGCAATTGACTATCAGTTGATTCTTGTACATCAATTTATATGATCAACTATATTTTAAATAGTGTATGTCGATCAGGCACCAAACAAAACAGTTATACAGAAGAACATGAAAACATTTGCGGAAATGAATTAAATCAAATGGGAAAAACAATAAAAGATAAACCGCAAGAGGATAACAAATACAAATAACGCCACAGTATATAAATATAAATTGAGAATAGAACTGAAAGATAGAATAGGGTAGACCAACAAATTACAAACAAATCAAAACAAACTAAAGAACAGAGGAATATTACAAAAACAACAATGAGTACAGTCTTCACAGCTAACACTAATAGCAACAGCTGTCGCAGCAAATTTTCAATCAAGAAAATTGCACCTATAGAACCGCACACATCAGACCCTCTATTACGTGGGATACTCTGCTGTGTGACACCGCCCAACCGAAACAACAACCCGCTGGATACAAACAAATATCACATATAAATAGTTAAACATAAATACATAAATGCATAAATAGTATGGCAATATGATGTAAATAGAGTGTTGCAGAAAGAATGTGTTGGAATGAAGGCTCAGCTACACTGCCTAATAGTACAGTACTGTAGTACTTTATTAAACAAATACTTCTGGTCTAATTATTTTAAATTCAACACAGAAATAGAAGCTCCATCGTTGATTTGAATGATAACAATCAATGTAGGACTTCTCAGTTCAATAACATTTTCTTTCGCAAACACTGTCAAATATTCTCCAGTCCTGATGTGTAATGTTCTATGTTTCAACCAAGCTTGCCGTGTAACACTGTCAGTTGTATGGCAAATGTCCAATGAACCAAATGTCAACAAACCCTGACCTTGTTACTGCATACTCTCGACAGGACAGGTCACGCTGACATCACTGTAGAGTTGTACTGTTGATGTATTTGTGTGTCGTAACAGACCCCAAGGAACGTCTGGTCTCAGTAGTTTACTTCTCAATATAGTCACTGTGCAGGTTGACCCAGGAAGCTGGCACACCAGTTGATAAACTCTGTTTAGTTGTTAACTCATACTGGCTACTAGTTGTTGAATCATGCTTTATTTGCTAAATGATGTGAATGTCCACCAGTGGATAATGTAGATGTTGGGACTGGTGTAGCAAAGTGTAACGATTGTCAACTCATCAAACCCAGCACAGTTTTGGTCATACAGGTCATCTTGTCCTGGAACGTGATGAGGCTCCGACAAGAATGTGAGTGTAAACAATGAGTGTGTATCTGAATGTCAGTACGCGAATGGTAGAATGATTCGATAGAGTTGACAGGTTGGTAGTACATCACTCATACTCACACTGTTCGAATTCAAGAAGTACTGGAACTACGGTGGTCTTTTTATAACATTTAATGGGACGCACACTTGGACAGTACGTGTATGGTTACAGGAACAAATGTCGACATAGACAGCATAATGTTGATCGCAGGAATATCATCTTAAGTTAGCATTCATGCTTGGCAAATATCATAATGGAGCATTCGTAAATAAGCATTCAGCGTTCCATCATGTAAATCATCTGGCTTTACTGACTGGGCACGTCAGACCATAACCAATATATAGGAAGGCTCCTAGACCTAACCTCGTCTAGCGAATATTCCTTCACGTAAAGTTCAATATATATATATTTCATAATATAGGAATCCCAGACATGGGTTCTCACATGTAGCAGTGATCTCTTGGTTCATCGAGCGATAGTACAGGCATCCCTTTTTCTCACTCGATAAATACAAAGTATATGAATTTCAACATGGCTGTTCTCTCTCTCGTGAGCTTCACTCACTATAGAATATAGACCAAAATTAGTCATTCATTAAATGTCCTCATTTCTTCATAGGTTCTCTCATAGAGGTAATTGAATAATATCATACAATCCAGTGCTGATACATAGGAATGTCTTCTTCCTTTGAATGGATATTCTTTTTAAAAGTACCACTGTGCATCTGCTTATCAACAACGATGGCGAAGCCCAAGTTCATAATAAATTGTGGTTTTACCTTTTTATGCGAAATATAACTTTGCCATTCCTTGGCAAAAGAGAATAAACACTGGGGTAAAGTACATACAACATGTCTATATGACTATCACTTTTCCCCATCCATATATAGATCACTATTTCGGCAAAAAGCCTGCTACAACAAAACTCGGCATCCTCACAGGATGACAGCCATGGATCACACCCTTCGCTAGCGATACTTCCGCTGCATAGCCTTTGACCTTTTCTAGCGACAACCAAATTAGTTCGGCTTAGAAATGCAAAGATATCCATATATAAGACAGACTCGTCCTACTCATACAAACACTACGTATAAATTCAGGCCATAGATATACTGAAGCAAGAACAATCTATTCCTACCCAGCCACAGAATAAATCGCAGTATGCCTAGAGTCGTCTGCGGAGTCCGATCGAAGATGACGGACTATTTTCAAGGGAAGCAACCCAAAAATGACTTCTCCTTAAGCACTTAAAAAAGGAAATACTTTGCTTCCAAAATATTTGCGAACATAATAAGAATATAAATGTATTATATTGCAAGCCTACCTACATAAACTGTCGAGTACTACATATCTTGAGAACTACATAATGTTTACATGTCAACACGACTTCCTGTTAGCGCCTCCACGCCTGGTGAGCTAATTAAGCTCACATATTTGGCCCAGGTCGGATCGACTACATTCACACAGTACCAGACATTAACACAGAGCAGCGACATAGAGGTAGATTATCTACAATACATCATTGTATTCAGCATTTAACATTTCATCAGAAAAGTCCAGTTAACAGGGACAAGAGTAGGGTTGACGTCCCATGATCACAGAGTAGTGCGGTTGACCTTGGCCGAGAATTCAAGTAGTACGTTTTTCTGCTTTGTTTTTTCTGAGTGAATTCGACTACGGGACTGGAAATTCACAGGTTTGGGTGAGCTGTTGGTGAAACAAAATTTGTTCTAGAAGGTTTGAAAATAGTTGTCGTGGTAAATCGTTGTTCAAAATTTAAATCAGTCAGATTCGAAACGCGATAACGTCAAGGTGCTAGTTTGGGTTTTCTCCCAAGTGTGTAAAGTGATTTAGAAGTGACAAGCTAAATTGGAAATTTTCATCGAGTGATAAGCCAAAGTGATTTTGGTTGATTCTGTGGTGACAGAAAAGTTATAACTATCACTCAGACACTCAATCGCTTGGTACGCCACAAGTAGACAGTTCATTATTTTATTCTGTGGACAAGATGCTAGGGTTCCAGTCAGAGAAAAAATGTGTATTTTCGAAAATCCCGGTACGTTGAATATTTTAGTCTTAAAGCAAATAGAGACTACAACCCACAAAAGCCAGATCCAAACCTCAGAAATGAGGTATCTGAGGAAGGTGGTTGAAGTAACAAGAAGAGACATGGTCCGCAACCAGACGATACGTCAAGGCCTAAAATCCCACCCGCTGCAGACCCAAATAGAACAGTCCCAACTAAGATGGTTTGGCCATGTCTGCAGAATGGGAGAAGATCGGCTACCACGACAAGCATGGGAAACAAAGAGCCAGGGATCCAGACCTCCAGGACGACCCAGAGTCCGCTGGGAGGACAACATTAGACAATCTTTGAAGGACCGAGGACTAGAATGGAACCAGGCCAGGAAGAAGACAGCTGATAGAATAGTCTGGCGCTCTCTCTTCCAAACCTCTACACCTCACGGTAGAAGAGGAACGACTAAGTAAGTAAGTAAGCAAATAGAGAAGTACAATAGACAAGTGACAGTATAGTAAGCAGAAGAATAACTTTGTAAAGCAACATCCCTGGCGTTCAGGCCAGTCTCACTAAGACACGCCAAGTCAAGAAATCAGAAGAAATAAGTCAGAACAAATAGAATAAACAGCGAGTACATACGAAGAATATTATGACAAGAAAAATAGTGACAACAGTGTGATGCGTGATGCCATATGATGATGGATGGTATCCGCATGTCTGGTTTTGTGTAGTGTGCAGATGTGTTCAGTCAAAACAATGTTCATACAAAAATAACAGGGCAATCCACATAGGACGTCAGTAAACTCACGACGTATAAAGTCAATGATTCTTGAAACAGCCGTTGACGTTTTTCTTCATTATTTATTGTGGACGCCACAGTGACAAAATGGTTACGCGAATATGTAGACACATCAAACAGTCATTATCACAGCAACATTCAATACAGCAATAGACGGTAGACAGCATTACAATGATGAGTCAGATGCATGTTATATTTCATAGTGCTGTAAATGTAGTCAGGTGGAAAACTCCATCCCTTTCTATAACAGCCAGGAGATAACCAGATGTATGAGATCATATATCGGTCATGTCCTACGAATGCAAAACAACAGAATACCACTACAGGCGCTCACTTGGGTTCCTGAGGGTGAAGACCCAAAAGAAACTCCAATAATAAGAGAAGGAAGAACCCTTTCTATAACAGCCAGGAGATAACCAGATGGCTTAAAGAATTTATTATTATTTATTATTATGAGATCAGTTCACTCTCCTTAGTTTGACTTCAGCAAGACAGACACGTCTGCCGAAGTATAAATAATGTCCTCAAAAATATCCTCTAGATAATAAAGGTTTTCCAAACCTAGTTCATTTAACAAAGTAGCAAGTAATGGTCCTTGGTACCTGCATCAACCGATGCAGTACAATACAGCGACATGTGAGCTAGGAAAACATCTCGTGACGACGACTTTCGAAGACAGGCTATGAACCAGAAATCGTTCACGACCAAAAATCGATAGAGTTAATGAAAATGTTAATTTACCTTGCCTTCCGGAAATACACAGAAATATTATGCCTCCCGGCATGTGCAAATACACTAGAGGTATTATCTCGAATAAACGAAATATCCATAAGAGGACTCTCACATTCCTGACAGAACAAAAAAAATAGCGGAGATCCCCTCTTCAACGAGGCATCTCTTTCGCCATTCCAAATCGCTCACTCCACTAGTGGTGGGCGGAAACCGATCGACCAAAAAGCAAGACAAGTCATGCGCAGTCCAGCGCAAAATGACCACAGCTCAAACTTAACTGCATTCGATACCAACGCGAGAAGACAAATGCTTACCGAGAAAAGTGACTATAAATTTCAAGCAGTTGTTGCCCTTGCGTTATAAAATAGATATTGAAATAAAACGATGTTGCGAGAATTTATCACGCAACATATCACCACCTCCTCCCGATAAAAAAAAAATGTGGAACATATTTTTTTTTTCAATATCAAAGAGCATGCGATAAGCGGCTCAAAACGCACGAATTATGCGCTGATAATTAACTAAATTGCCAAACAATAGGCTAATTATAGAGTGTCTGGTGAGGATATACCTCAACAGAAAAATAAATATGTCTCAAAAAATATTCACATCGGGGAGGTGTCACCAACACACATCACGTTAGCATGTAAACACAATATACGTATGCAAGTTACTATAATCATCATTAAACAGCATACTCTAATATTGTCTTTAAAAATGGATGTACAAATCTGATAGGAAAATTTAAATAGTACATTCTTTGACATGTAATGACATAAGTACATAGTAAAGTTAAACTACATGACGATCCAGGACATATGCTCTGGTATTCCGAGGGTAAGTACACAATCTAGAACTCGTCATGCTTGATACTAGTAAGGTAAGTCCTCAGCTCAACAATGACATTCTGAGAAAGTACAAGCAATATAATGCTAATTAATAACTAATATGCTTCATAAGGTACAATACATTATTAATAATTGTGGCTGTTTAGTAAACTAACGGCCCTTATATTAACTACTCAGTCCTCCTCTATCATCTTAAAAAACGAACAGAAGAAGATGACAACAAAGCACGATAGTGTGTACATATAAAGTAAGTACAGATGTGCTAATCTATTGTAGAAATATAGGTGTGTTATGACTCTGTAATATATGGAAATATAGGACAGAAGTATTAGTTGGAGTCATGTGGGCATCTAGACAAAATGTCAGCCATCACATTATCCGCACCACGGATAGCTCGTACCGTGAAGTGAAAAGGTTGAAGAGCTATAGCATATCGAGTGGATCTCGAACTCTTCAAACTCTTAGTCTGAATAGCTGTAAGAGCTTTCTGATCAGTCTCTAGAATGAAATGTGCGCCCAGGAGGAATCTTTGTAGTTTTAGAATTGACCAAACCATCGCTAACAACTCACGGTCTAAAACCGAGTAGTTCCTCTCTGCCGCATTTAGTTTTCTAGAAATGTACATAACAGGATGCAGAGTATTTGCATATTCTTGCATCAGTGCTGCTCCAATCCCAGTGCATGAAGCATCACTCCGAAGAACAAAAGTCCTATCAAGAGTAGGTAATCTTAAGATGGGAGGAGAAGAAAATATATTCTTGATTTGGTCTAGTGAAGATTGGCATTCTTCAGACCAACGGACCAGATTAGGCGAACCTTTCTTCAACAATGTTGATAGAGGTGCCATGATCGAAGATAAATTTGGAATAAATCTCCCATAAAATTGAATTAAACCTAAGAGACTCCTAACTTGTTTCTTCGTTTTAGGAACAGAGATGTTCAGTATTTTGGAAGTATTGTGGTCTTCTGTCTTCAAGAGACCATGACCAACACGATGACCCAGGAAAGAGATTTCACCAAAACCAACAAAAGCTTTAGAAGGTTTTGCTGTCAAATTATTCTCACGTAGAGTGGACAGTAAGTCATATAACCCTAAATAGTGATCTTCCCAGGTATCACTGAAGAGACAGATGTCATCTAAGTATGCGATGACATCCGAACGATGTGACAGAATTCGACGCATCATGCGAACGAAAGTTGCAGGGGCGTTCATGAGACCAAAAGGCATAACATTCCATTGAAATAGACCCCTAGGTGTAGAAAAAGCAGTAAGAGGTTTGGCATGCTCTGCTAAAGGCACTTGCCAATAACCTTTAGACAAGTCAAGTTTAGTGAAGAATCTAGAATTAGAAAGTCTAATCAGTAGATCTTCTAACAAAGGCATCGGTTCAGCGTCGAACTTTGTGACCTGATTCAATTTGCGATAATCAACGCAAATTCGTATGTTCTTATCCTTCTTCCGGACAATAACCATGGAAGAAGAATATGGTGAAGTCGATGGTTCAATTATATTTAATTGAATCATTTCATCCAATTCCTTTTCCACTTGCGACTGAAAGTGTATAGGAATAGGATACGGCCTAACCCTAATTGGATTATTGTCGGTAAGAAATTATGTCATGTTCTATGACATCTGTGTGTCCAGGAATGTCAGTGAGAACATCCTGAAATGTTTGTAACATCGACGAGACTTGTCGATGTTCGTCACCAGAAAGATTAGGAGAAACAGAAACGTTTTTTTCCAAGATTCCGTGGAATGTAATGGAACCACTGGAAGGGGAAGATTGACATCTGAGAAGGTAGATTCCTCATCCTGTATGACAGACAGGGATGAATAATGACCGTGAGGTGCAGGAGCATCATCCGTTGCCTGGAAAATAGGCAGCAAATAGTCCGGACGTTCGTGAAATTCCGAAAGCATGTTTATGTGGAAAGTTTTATGCTTTCCATCAATATTGACCACATAGTCAACATCGGAAATCCGAGAGACTATTGCATACGGACCTTTCCATGCAATAAGAAGTCTATTTTCCCTACTGGGGAGTAGGACGAATGCTTTGTCACCTGGACAAAGTTGTCGTAGACATCTATTCTTGTTAGCAAACTTCCTTGCCTTCTCTTTAGCAATTTCTGATGAAGCAGTTGCTAGCTTACATGTCTCAATGATCTTTTGTCTAAGAGCAATGACATACTCATATGAGGATTGAGTTTCATCGCTAATATCATCGGCAGTGATGAGATCGTGTAATAAAGACATAGGGCCGCGTGGACGCGCGCCAAAGACAAGTTCGAAGGGAGAAAATCCTGTGTGTTCATTAGGGACTTCTCTATAGGCAAAGAGAGCCGCGGGTAAAACCCTGTCCCAATCTTGAGGATGATCTTCAGTTATCTTACCAAGCAAAGTCTTGAGCGTTCTATTCAGACGCTCAACTAACCCATTAGACATAGGATGGTAGATACTACTGAGAGATCGTTCAATATGTAAGGTAGACATTACCTGTGACATAGTGTCAGATATGAGTTGAGTGCCATGGTCTGACAATATTTCTCTGGGGAACCCCAAGCGAGAAAATATCAACCAAAGAGCATCTGCGATATCTGTAGTAGATATGCTCTTAAGAGGAATAGCCTCTGGCCAACGTGTGCACATATCGACACATGTAAGGATAAACTGATGTCCTCTGGCCGACTTGACCTTAAAAGGGCCAATAATATCTATGGCCATTTTCTGAAACGGCCGAATAGGAATGTCAGCAGCCTGGATAGGCGCAGCATGTCGTGGTCCTCTAGATTTGACCTCCTGACATACCTTGCATGATCGGCAGTAAATACGAATGTCCTTATTGACAAAAGGCCAAAAGAAAGCCGCAAGGACTCTCGACTTCGTACGGGCAAAACCCATATGTCCAGCACATTGCGAGTCATGAGCATGTTGTAATATTTGGACTCTCATGCTCTTGGGAAAAAGAATTTGCGAATGTGCCGACGTAGTCGAATCTTGTACCATACGTACAAGTACGCCGTTTCTCATTGCAATCCAAGATTTTCTATTTGTATCCTGATTCGGATCACCTTTCTTCGCAAGAACGAAGAATTTTTTTAAAGAAGGATCTTCTTCTTGCAATTTTATGAAAGAGTCACGAGTGATTACTAAGTGACTATCTTGGCTATCAACTTCATTATCACTATTCAGTGAAGTTTCGGGTGTTTGTAGAGCTTGTGCTCTTGTAACTACTGCATTTGTAGCTTGCATGTTATTATCTTCCCAAGCAGCAATCTGCTGTGGGGTACACTCCCTAACTCCGTGAATACGACCAATAATAAGGTCCGCAATAGGATTAGATAAGAGACAAGCATGCACATCTCCAGTAAAGAAAGGAGTGGCAATGCGAATTACAGCAGTAGGATATTTTTCTAGAGTGCCGCCAAATGTGACACATTTAATAACCCTTCCTGTAGCACAAGATGGATCTACAAGCGATTGTCTAACACCAATAGTGGTGCATCCGGAATCGAAAAGTAGTGAGACCGGAGTATCATTAACAAGACCCTTATGTAGAATTAAAGAACCCCTCCCGTCATGCGCAACAGCAGCAGGAAGAGCGGGAAGTGGGTGACCACAACTCAAAGTAGTTATGGTACCCGGTTCGAATAAAGTACTGCATTGGGGGCATTTGTTTGCTCTCTCAAAGTCAAAAGCAGAACCAGTGACAGCGTCAAAGTTTTTACTATCAACAACATGATTACAGGCTCCCTCAGTTTCCTGTTGTACAGCATTAGCCTGCTGATATCTCTTTTTTTTTGTGTTGAGATCTACCCCGACTATTATTACCTCTGAAGTTATCAAAGTTATTATTATCTCTGCAGTTATTATTGTCTCTATTGTAATTGTTATCCTGGTTCGAATTCCAGTTTCCACGATTACTATCATGTTCACATTGATGCGAACATCTATTTGTTTGGTTTTGAGGTCTTCGGCAGGAATAACCTCTATTACCATATCCTCTTTTGAAATGCCTATAATTATTAGGGTGATAGTAACGAGTACTATCAGGTTGTCTCCAATTCTTCGAAGAAGAATCACCATGAAATTGATTTCCATGATTTTGACAGAAATTACCGCTACTCTTTCTATCAAAATTTTGTTGGAATCTACGAGCAAAGTTTTTGGCCATACGGAGCTGCCGAAGCAACTGGTAAACCTTCTTTCACCTTAGAGTTACCCATGGTTATGTGTGGGTGCGCAGTTACGTATTGGCAACAGAAATCTTCCATTTCTTTTATTGTTTTAGGTTTACGTTCATGAAGGAAAGCAAGGAAAGACTCATTGACAGACGACATGACTTTGTCTCTAAGTATTAAGTCCATAAGTCCTTCATAAGTTTTTTCCGTCTTAGATAGTTCAACCCATCGTGAGAAAGTAATGCGTATTCTTGCAATAAACTCGGAGAATTCAACTCCATTTTCAGGTAACATGTTTTTTAAATTGTAGACGATAGCCGTCTTCGTTAAGCTGATATTTCTTTAACAAAGCGGCCCTGACAACCTCATAATTGTTCTTGTCAGGTTCATCCACCATATTTAATATACTTAGAGCTTTACCTGTCAGTATCCCTGATAACTGATAAACATATTTTGCTTTGTCTATGTTATGAGCTGTACATGCTTGTTCAAATCTGTCCAGATAGAACATTATGTCATCGCTGGAAGGACTAAATGTTGGTAACTTAATCTTAAAAGTATCATTATTAGCCTTACCAGAAGATGAACCCTTGTTTGAATCATTACCATTACTCATGATCGTCAATTTCAATTTTTCCAACTCTAAAGCTAAGACCTTTTCTTCATGTTCCATTTTTGCTTTCTCTTTCCTCTCATCAGACTCTCTCTGTAATCTTCTTTCCTCAGCCTGAGCCTCTTTTTGAAGTCTTTCATTTTCAGCTTCTTTTTCAAGTCTTTTATTTTCAGCCTCTTTTTCAAGTCTTTTATTCTCAGCTTCTAGCTGGAGTTTTCTTTCCTCAGCTTCTGATTCCCTTTTTTGTTTTTCCATTTCCATTTGGAATCTCTTTTCATCCACCTGCATCTGCAGTTTCTTTTGTTCAGCTTCCATCTGCAGTTTCTTTTGTTCAGCTTCCATTGCTTTATCATATCGAGCAGTTGCAAATTCTTCTAACTTATCACCAGTCTTCCCAAGCAATTTACCCTGCTCAATAAAGTGCTCAAATGTAGACATGATGAGTAATAATATAAGTCCAAAACCTGAAATAATTAACTAATTTATTTCAAACCTAAGTGTAACAAGTCTTAATTAAGCACTTGTATATTCACATCACCTTATATTATCCCAGTCTCTGTGGGAAACAAGTCTCCAATCAAAGAACTTGTATATGAAATATCAACAATCAATTCTTGATCATAAGTGCACTTCTCATTCAATAGTGCACGACACTATTCATCATTCATTTATCATCAGTGTAGTAGTAACAGTGCATTAGCATAGCCCATTAACTAATTACTATAACTGTAAACAATGACTATGTAAACACATGCAGAATGTAAACATTGAAAATGTAAACAATACAAACAATGTAAACAATAACAATGTAAACAATAACAAAGATCAGCAACAATACAAAAACGTTCGCAGAAATCAACTAAAAATAAAGCAGAAATTAATGACATATCACAAAAAATGTGACGATATCTGCGATAGAATTAAACAAAATACATGACACCACAGTGTATAAACAAAAATGTTGTATGAAACTAAATTATAGACAAGAGTAGGCTAACAAATACAAACAAATCAAAACAAAACTAAAGAATGCGAAATAATAACGAAAACAATATTAAAACATGTCATCACAGCTAACATAAATAGCAACAGAAGTCGCTTAGCAAATTCCAGTATTGGAAATTTGCAAACCTTACAGAAAACGCTCACAATAGACGACCTCTATGACGTGGCATAATCTAACGGAGACACCACCCAACCGAGAACCCGCTGAAATATAAACATATAAATATACGAATAACATATAAACATATAACATATAGAATGAGATGATACACAGAAGACTCAGCAGAAGTATAAGGGCACAGTTTACATACAAACAGGCCACTTAACTTATAGGCTTCCAATCGTAGAACAGCAGAAAAACGGATGTCAATCAACGTCCTAAAGAGCGAAGCTCCAACGATGATGGCACATCTGAACTGCTTCCACTGCTAACACGATGGTACAAGAGCTTCTGAAATACTGTGTGTTGAGTTGTTTCGGCACTTGACCTTCTAATCCAAAAGTAAGTTGATGGAAATCGGTACTTGGCCTTCTTCAGAAAACAACCCGTTTCAACCGGCACTTGACCTTCACAAAAACGACAGCACTGGAACCTTGACAGCAGCAACTTGCTTGACTTGCGTAAAAGATAACAGCAGTCCGAGTTATCCGGCAACATGTAACAACGCCGGGTACTGTCAAATTCTTGTTTCCGTCAAAAAGTTGAAATTTTGACTTTTACCGGGCAACGCCGAGTACTTTGAAAATTTTGAAGATGTTGACTGTATTGAAGAATGTTAATTTCTTGAAGGATGCTGATGAATTCTTGTTGAAAATGAAGTGGGTAAGGGACCCCGTGTTTGCTGGTACCAGAATCAAACCAGCTTATGGCCACCAAATGATGCGTGATGCCATATGATGATGGATGGTATCCGCATGTCTGGTTTTGTGTAGTGTGCAGATGTGTTCAGTCAAAACAATGTTCATACAAAAATAACAGGGCAATCCACATAGGACGTCAGTAAACTCACGACGTATAAAGTCAATGATTCTTGAAACAGCCGTTGACGTTTTTCTTCATTATTTATTGTGGACGCCACAGTGACAAAATGGTTACGCGAATATGTAGACACATCAAACAGTCATTATCACAGCAACATTCAATACAGCAATAGACGGTAGACAGCATTACAATGATGAGTCAGATGCATGTTATATTTCATAGTGCTGTAAATGTAGTCAGGTGGAAAACTCCATCCCTTTCTATAACAGCCAGGAGATAACCAGATGTATGAGATCAGTTCACTCTCCTTAGTTTGACTTCAGCAAGACAGACACGTCTGCCGAAGTATAAATAATGTTCTCAAAAATATCCTCTAGATAATAAAGGTTTTCCAAACCTAGTTCATTTAACAAAGTAGCAAGTAATGGTCCTTGGTACCTGCATCAACCGATGCAGTACAATACAGCGACATGTGAGCTAGGAAAACATCTCGTGACGACGACTTTCGAAGACAGGCTATGAACCAGAAATCGTTCACGACCAAAAATCGATAGAGTTAATGAAAATGTTAATTTACCTTGCCTTCCGGAAATACACAGAAATATTATGCCTCCCGGCATGTGCAAATACACTAGAGGTATTATCTCGAATAAACGAAATATCCATAAGAGGACTCTCACATTCCTGACAGAACAAAAAAATAGCGGAGATCCCCTCTTCAACGAGGCATCTCTTTCGCCATTCCAAATCGCTCACTCCACTAGTGGTGGGCGGAAACCGATCGACCAAAAAGCAAGACAAGTCATGCGCAGTCCAGCGCAAAATGACCACAGCTCAAACTTAACTGCATTCGATACCAACGCGAGAAGACAAATGCTTACCGAGAAAAGTGACTATAAATTTCAAGCAGTTGTTGCCCTTGCGTTATAAAATAGATATTGAAATAAAACGATGTTGCGAGAATTTATCACGCAACACAGTGGTTCTCAAGCCACGACCACCATAACCACTAGAGACAGTATGAATATAGAAGCATATACCCTATATAATAAAATAAAATAAAAATTTTGACTAAGTCGCTTATTTTTTTTCACACATGATCCTAGCCAAAGGCTAGATATTAGGGCGTTGGGTTTCACAGCGTTATTTGCGCTGGACTTTCTTTGACCCCGAGACTAAAAACCAGAGCAAACAATGGAAACATTCCTGTTCGCCACCACCAAAGAAGGCAAAGACGGTACCCTCTGCGGGAAAGGTCATGCTCACCGTCTTTTGGGACTGCCGCGGAGTAATACTAGCAGTGTAGATCTTCAATCAGAACTGTGAAATTAACAAATATTACTTAATCAGAGAGAGACCAACCAAGCAAGACTTTCTCCATAGTGAAAGACAACATAATTCAGTGAAAGACTTTGTTGAACATTTTATTATTTATTTAATGTTGTAATATGATTTCTTTTAAAACTTTTCAAATAGAAAAGAGTAAATGTACAAAAAAATTGTAAATATTTACCAGCAGACTTACTTAAATTTTTTAAGTTAAGTTACAGTCCTTGTTGGTGAATTTAATTAAATAATTACCCCTAGCAGAGTTAATAACAATAATAACTACCATATTAACAGAGGAGGATCTGGAGATGTAGCACATAAGGACTCAGAGTACTACATTACCATCTTCTCTGGGAACTTATACAGCTTGACCATACCTTTGTTGTCTATACACCTTACTCTTTTCAGAGAAGGGGGTATTACTGATAAGACCAGACTCTTATCTGGCACTATCCTGGTATCATCTGATACAACTTTATGTCCAGGATATTTTATCAAATTCTATAACCATCTACCCTCTCGCGACACTGGGGGCTCGTCCGGGATTCATTTACCACCCTGGGGTCCTTTTCTTTGAGACATTCAGTCTAATAATAGTTACTTACATCCTCTGAGTTAACAGTATGAGTGAAAATTAATAATAAAATAAAAGTTAGTAAAAACTTAAAGCTGAATAAAGCACGTTGAAGTACCATTGAGTACAAAAGAAAATTTTGGTGACTGGATACGCTGACAGTGGTCTTTTGATTAATTAGATTTGTATTAATTATGTGTGTGTGTGTGATTTGTCTATTGATAAGAGTGTTTGAGTGTCTGCAAACTATTAGTGTATGAGTATGGCAGACTTGGCAAAGTTTAGATCTACTACAGTGCAGGCCACAAAGAAGTTTGGGTTAAGTGGGGAGGCTCTTATCCAATATGTCACTAATGAATGTGACACGTTTATAGAAAGAGAAGATAAACAGTTGGAGACAGAAAGAAGATTACAGATAGAAGCTGATAAGGAAGCTAAGCAATTACAGAAAGAAGCTGATAAGGAAGCTAAACAATTACAAATAGAAGTTGAGGCTAAGAAACTTCAATTAGAAGCTGAGGCTAAGAAACTTGAACTAGAAGCTGATAGGGAAGCTAAGAAAAAAGAAGCTGAGGAAAGACGACAGGTTGCTGAAAGAGAAGCCGAGGAAAGAAGACAGGTTGCTGAAAGAAAGGCAGAGGAAAAAAGGTTGCAAAGGGAACATGAGTTAAGATTGAAAGAGCTTGAACTTCAGGGAAATGGTACAGGTAATGGCAGTAGTTCAACTACCTCTGACACTAGTGTAATTCAGGTGCCTCAAATGGTGCCATGAATTTTCACTTGGACCCTTTTGTGGAGAAAGAGGATGAGACTGAATCTTATCTAACTAGATATGAGTGGTTAGCTACTAACTATGGCTTAGAGAAGGAGAAATAGAGCCTTAAGTTATCACAAGGCCTGAGAGGAGCCTCTTATAAAGTTTTCGCAAAACTGGGAAAAGAAGACCAGGAAGATTATGAAATCTTGAAGCAGGCATTGCTGGTTTGATATGAAAAGAACTCAGAATTTTATAGAAAGAAATTCAGAACTGCTAAGCTGCTTTCTTGAGAAACCGACCACCAATTCTCTGCCAGATTAGAAACCTACTTGGAGAAGTGGACTACTCTGGGGAAATGTCAAGACCTAAAAGAAATGGTCATGATGGAAAAAGTAAGAGAGTCTATGCCTCCAGACAGGAGAAAATTTCTTATAGAACAAGCCACAGAGAGGTTGGGGGAGATTTTGACAGTTGCTGAAAGATATCAAGCAGCTCAGTCAGAAATAGCTGGAGTTAAGATTAAACAAGTAGAAAGTAGTAGGCCACCCCAAAACCAGAATAAGTTTGACAATAGGGTCCAAGAACCACACAAATACAAACAAGGGTATGACAAACCAAAATGGGACCAGAGAGACAGGAATCCTCAGGTACAAGATAAGAAACCCTATAAACAGTGAGAGAAATGGTGTAAGATTTGTAAAATGAACAATCATAATACTAGGGACAGTAGAAAGAAAAATCCTCCATATCTCGCTGCATGCCTCCCAACAGGGAACAAAGGAAAGAAGGAACTTTCCACAAGACAGACTGACCTTCATCATCCCCCTGTGTGTGAAGAAGTAACTTGTAATGGTACTACTATCCTGTGCCTTTATGATACAGGATTGGATTTTGACTCAGTCGTGAGTTCTACCCTGGTGCAACCTGACCAATATACCACAGAAACAGTGGAGATACAGGGAGCAACCAAGGAGATAGCAACCATGACACTTCCCATAGCTAGGATCAATGTCCGGACACGCTATGTGGAAGGAGTGATTAGAGCAGCAGTTATAAATGAACCAATCTACCCTCTGATATTGGGGTGTAGATATGTGTTTTTGGGAAATCCTAAACGACCTGTGATCATGGCGGCAATACAGACCAGGTCACAGTCTAGGAAGGAGGAAGACAGCCCTATAAACACTCATCCAGAGGAGAAGAGGAAGGCACAAGCTGAAGATAGCTCATTAAAGCCTTGTTATCGAAAACTGCCAAAAAGCCATAAACCCCCAAATAAAGGTGAATTTTATATGAAGAATAAATTGCTTTATAGAAAAGCTGGAACAGGAGCCAATGGCCATGGACAGTTGGTACTGCCCTCTTCATATAGGGAAAAGGTTATGGAGTTAGGACACGCGATACCCTTTAGTGGCCATATGGGCATTAGCGCCACGGGACAACGAATAGCATGTCACTATTTCTGGCCAGGGATTACAGAGGATATAAAAAGATATGTAAAATCCTGCCCAGAATGTCAAAGGGTAGCTCCAAAGCACTGGCCTGCACCTGCAACTCTTGGAGAAATGCCCATCATGGGAACTCCATTTGAAAGAGTTGCGGTGGATATTGTTGGACCTCTTACACGAACCAAGAGAAGAAACAGCTATTTTCTTACTCTGGTGGACACTTGCTCTATGTGGGGAGAGGCGGTATCCATGTCATCAATAGATTCAAAATATGTGGCAGAGGAGTTACTTACAATATTCACTAGGTTAGGTTTTCCTCACCAAATCTTGACTGATAATGGCTTTCAGTTCAAGGGAAGACTAACTGAGGAAGTATTCAGGATCTTCCAAGCCAGGCACTTTCACTGTAGTCCATATCACGCCCAAGGGAACGGGCAGATGGAAAGATTCAATGGAATTCTTATTTCTATCCTGCGGAAGCTGGCACATGAAAAACCTGATACGTGGGATCTCTACTTACCCGCTGCATTATTTGCTTACCGGGAAGTCTCACACAGTTCAACAGGTATGGCTCCGGCAACGTTGTTATTTGGCCGGCCCATAACAGGTCCATTAGAAGCCTTAACGAGGACACGGACAGATGAGAAAGCAGAAGAGACTGTAACCTCATCATACCAGGATGTGAACGAGTTGACATCTCGCTTAAAGACTGGCTGGAAATTAGCAAATGACAATCTGAGGAAAGCCAGAAGGAAACATGCTGCGTATTATAACAAAAAGGTGAAGGATAGAGAGCTAGCTGTTGGAGAGAAGGTGCTTCTTCTGTTACCAGGAAGCAGCAACAAACTTCAAATAGAATGGCAGGGCCCATACACCGTTCTAGAAAAGCTGTCTAGAACTAATTACAAGATAGACAAAAAGGGAAAAGAAAAGGTCTATCATGTGAACCTACTCAAGAAGTATCATGATAGAGAGGTTTCTGCAGGTGCCCATTTAATGACTTTGGCCATAGCGACTGAGATGAAGAATAAACCTCTCACCTCATATGAATACCCTTTAAGACCCTGTGAGACTCCTGCGCAGGTAAAAGTTAGTAAGCACTTGACAAAAGAGCAGAGGGAGGAGATTCAAAAAGTTTTGGAAAATCATACAGACGTGTTAACGGACAAACCAGGGCACACAAACTTGTTAGAATATGACATGAGATTAATAGACCCAACACCGATCCGTATGAAAGCCTATTCTATTCCTTTAGCTAAAGAACAAGCTTTAAAGGGAGAGATAGAGTATTTATTACAAGAAGGTATCATCTCCCATAGTGAATCCTCGTATAGCTCCAGTGTGGTTTTGCTGAGGAAACCCTCAGGGAAACATATACTCTGTATTGATTATAGGAAATTGAATGCTGTCTCAGAGTCACAGGTAGATCCATTACCGGACACCAATCAGCTGTTTGCCAGGTTAAATAAGGCAAAATATGTCTCTAAGGTGTATCTAAGTAAAGGGTATTACCAAATTCCCGTCAAATCTGAGATCAGACCATTGCTGGCCTTTAGCACTTCGGAAGGGCACTATGCATTCAATATGTTGCCTTCTGGATTGAAAAATGCTCCAAGTGTTTTCTCTAGGATGATTAGGAGATTATTGGAGTCCCTGCAAAACCCAATTACCACTAATTTCATGGATGACATCCTCATCGCCACCGAAACATTTGAGGAACATATATCATCTCTGGAAATGTTATTTGATAGACTCAGGGAGGCAAATTTGACCGCTCGCCCTACTAAATGTTGTATTGGTTGCCGGGAATTGGAATTCTTGGGGCACACAGTAACACACAATAATATGACCCCTGACCCCAAAAATTTAGAAAAGTTGCAGAGAGCACCACGACCACAAACCAAGAAAGATGTGGATTCCTTTGTCTCACTGTGTGGGTTTTACCAGAAATACATCAAAAAGTTTAACAGTGTGTGTGCTCCTCTGACTGACTTAACCAGAAAAGGCAAGCCAGACAAAATAGAGTGGACGGCGGAGTGTGAGCAAGCATATACAGAGCTGAAGCAGAAACTCACCAGTAGGCCTATACTGAGTCTTCCAGATCTAAGTCAAGAATTTGTGGTTAGGACAGATGCTAGCAACATTGGATTATTACAAAGATCACAAACACAGCCCGGAGAATTGAACACTGTTGCCTATGCCAGCCGCAAATTAAATAAAGCAGAAAGAAATTACTCAACGATTGAGAAAGAATGTTTGGCGTTGGTTTGGGCAAACAAGACGTTCCAGATCTATCTGTATGGTGGACAGTTCGTGGTTCAGAGTGATCACCAGCCACTGATATTTCTGGCCCAAGCAAAATATGGTAACGCAAGATTGTTAAGGTGGTCTCTTTTGATCCAACCTTACTCGTTTACCATAGAGTATATCCCTGGATCTCAGATGTTGGGACAGATTTTTTGAGTAGACACACACCTGAAGGAAACCAGAAGAGTAGGAAGGCAGAGTGAATCCCATATTGGGAGAATGTCGCGATTGGGAATCCAGACAAAAAGCTCCAACAG
>JAMPIV010004818.1:0-13251 GCA_024509875.1 Oreohelix idahoensis
TTTTCTTTGCTTCCCCTATGAAGCATAGAGCTACCGCTGCAGATTCCCCCCCCCCCCCTTTTCCCTTTCAGGAAGCCTGCATAAAGCAGTAACATGCTCTTGCTGTGGTGGGTTTTGTGATAATTTGTTTTACTTGATGAGATCGTCAGCCCCCAGGTACAAAAACTCATATTAATCGCCGCATACTACATGTCTGTAGGCACAGTAGGGTTATTCTTTATTTGTTTCTTCAGAGACCCTCTGGAACTACACGGGTACGCTTTAGTCTACACTGATGTAAATGGGTACCTGACTCTGCTCTGTAGTTAGGGAAGGCACCAGGCAATGAAAAAGGGAACTGGTTACCTCACCTTATTACAAAAGCTGAACCTAGTACTATAGTAGTGATGTAAGATCAAGTAAAGAAATCAAGAGAAGACTTGAGATGGCCTCAGCTGCCATGACAAGGCTGAATGTGGATTGAACAATTAACATCAGTTTTCTGTGGAAGAACAACATTATAACAAATCACTTGTATTATCTATTTTTAGTATGGGTCACCATGGCACCCCCCCTACGACCCAAGACGGTTACGGGTTGAGATGATGGATTGATGAACTTAGTACAGTGAAGTCTTCAATATTTCACTGACCTACGGTACTCCTCTCTCTCTCTCTACTCGTATTAAAATGTAAAGGTAGTCCCATAGCAGGTACTGCCGTAGGGGAGTGAAGTGTTAGAGACTTTACTATACTAGGTCCAGCATCGAGAGGTGGGGGTGACCAGTTGCCTTTTTCGCTGCTTTTTTCCTTTCCTAACTCAAGTGCAAAGTCAACTAATGATTTACAGCTGGGTAGAACGGAGCGTGTTGATACCGTAAATCGAATCCAGTACCTTTGCCGCGAGAGACAAGCGCTCTAACCACTCTGTCAATCGGACGCTCATATATATATATATATATATATATATATAATATATATATAAATATATATATATATATATATATATATATATATATATTATATATATATATATAAAGTGTTATGATAACATTTTATCTTAATGGAGCAAATTAATATACTTATTGAAGAACACATATATAATACACTATTAGTATATGAGTAGACTTTATACATTTTTATATTTAATACATTTAATCGCAAACAAACATATATTTCTCTGCATTATTTATGTTATAATAATGACGCAAAATTTATTATCATGTCATAGGCATAAATACGTCAATTTTACGTTGATACAATAACGCTACTTTGCACTGCCAATTACTTTATCTGAAGAATAAACATAGCGAGCTCTTTGCTTCAATGCCGAGCCGCGAATCTTGTTCCTTGTTATTGATTTTAGTAGTTGCGTCTCGTCGGATATTTCCTCTTTTTAATCTCTTTGTCGATTTGTTGTCCTCCGGAACAATTCCACTGGTCTTTCTTCCTTATTTATGGCGGCTGGTATTAAATCAAATGCAGAGACATCTATCTTTGATAATCTGGAGCTGGGATGTTTATTTTTATTGCTCACTTTTCAGGTTTTTGAGCCATAGAGTTTGCCAGATTTTACGTTTGAGATGAAGCCAAACTTGAACTCCTGGGAGAATTTTTACACCACATATCAAAATTCACCGCGTTTCTTTTAATTCCACATGGATCATGCTTTTTTTTTTAGTTTACGCGATTCTAAAATTACAAAATATTTGCGTACACACTGATCTAAACTTTACACTGGAAATAATATAAATTAAAAAACTAACTGCACCATTGACAGACTCCGTGGTATAGGCTAAGATAATAATCAACGTCACTAAATTTTTGTACCTGCCTGGGACCCCAGCACTGAATTCAGGAATGTAATACTCTAAAATGGTGGTAGCAAGGAGCATACATTTGGGAATATTACATATAATAAAGATCACATCCACAGCAATTATTGTTTTAGCCAATCTTGCGTCTTTGTTCGTTAACGCTATATTAGATTGTTTGTATTTCGCTTCGACGTTTTTATCTATACGGCATAATGCATGGGCATATGGAGTAACTGATCCAAGTGACTGTCGAAAGTTACTCGACGTTTTGATCTTTGCAATCATAACTGCTGCACAGATCGAGTTGGTAACACCAGCAACAAGCGGCAGAACAACTGCAAACATTAAATTCTTGAACAGATTAAATTCAATTCTGTCCTCTACGTGCCAGAATAGTATTCGCGTTGAATTAAATCTTGCGTCATGCTTCCATGTCAAACCCTGGGTTATGTAATCTGGGATTAGCAGCGCTCCTAAGATAATGGCCACGCACGTGACGGCCTTGACTGAACGTGACATTGTAAACATTAATTTGACATGAAAGGGAAATATAACACAAAAGCACCGCTCCACTGAGAGAAAAATAGTTATAATTATTGATAACGAATTCACTTTCTCTTTCGACTGTGCAATACAATAAGATAAAGATAATGGATCGAGAACTGTGATGTCTGGACGAACGTTAGCAAGAAGAAAGCAGAGTGATGACGCCAAAACCAGTATACAAAAAACAAAGTCTATAAATGACAAAGAGAAGAACTGAACAGTAGCACTGTCTTTGATTCCTTGTTTCAAATATACGACCATGTTGATGGTGTTGGCTGCTATACCGAACAATGTCACACAGGAACTGGTCACTATGATTAGTACAAACCTAATATAATATATGGTTTCGTCGCTGACCAGAGGATCGCAACGTGGTGTTTCATTGCTGTGAGAGACATTCCTTGTGTTCATGTCTGAAGGTCGCAGGCTTTTTTGTTATCAGCAAATGTAATTGGATATGCAATAATAAATTTGTAAGTTTCATGAAAAGTTTTTTCGAACTGAAATCAGCTATTCGGTAATATGAAAAATAGTTTGAGTTTGCAATGCCAAGTAGAATAAATATATATGTGCTCACGATACTGACTTGAAACAAGAGAGTGAGGTATAAATGAAGATGACGTTAAATTTAATATCGCTAAAAAAGTCACGGAGATTTTTTTAAAAATTACATTCTTTAAAAACATACCAAATCGAGTACAGAGAGGAAATTTTGAATTGATTTGGGTAAAATCTAAAGTGGTATTTAACCCCCAGTATTTTTTTTATTAATTGTCCATATCCTCATCACCCCTGCCTGAAGGTTGTTGAAAAAATATTAACCGATATAACCCCTTGTGCATATTTATTAAAAGCCCCGGTAATCAAGTAAAAAAAATCAAGGTGTTTCTAAGATTAACGGGGCTGATAAGCTAAATGGAAACTTTTTATTGGTAAGAAAATAAACAAAATCCACGGAAAAGAAGATTTCGCAATCAAAGCTTGAAAAAAGATTTACAAATTTCCCAAAGCTGAAATAAAGAAGACCAGATTTTTTATATTTTTTATTTTTTAACAATGAAAATATTAATACGATAAAAAACGTATAATCCCCCCTAAAATCCCGCTTGGGGGTTTTTAAACCTATATAGTCCCTCGCCGTTATTAATACCACCTTCCCCCCGTCCACCAATCTGAAAACGAGGAAAAATATCGATTTTTATCGAAATTTAAATAATCAAAACCATATTCACCAGTAACGGGAAAATTTTTTCAGAAAGGTCAATACCAGGAGTACATAATGTTTTTGGAACGAATAAATATTTTAAACTGCGAATGGGTTAAATCTAATATTTGAAACTCTTACTAACTCAAAGTCAAACAGAAACCAGAGAGAGAGAAAGTGAGAGAGAGGGTGAGAGAGGAAAGAAACAGAGGACGGAGACAAAATAGAGTGTTTCTAGATTAGAGAATGGAAAAAAAGCATACAAAGACAGTCCAGATGAGCTAAGTTAATATATGAAAGTGTTGAATTATTGGTCATCAAATTAAAAGTGGGTACTCAGAGGTAATTATGTTTATTATTAATGTTGACAAACTTCTGTTTTGAGAGGTATGAGGTTGTAAAAAGTTTGTAATAGTTCATATTTGGTAAATTAGCAAATAAAATCATAAGAAAGCCTTAGTATTTAGTAGTGAGTTTGTATAATAATACAAGTCGTTGTAGCGATGGTGTATAGTAATGTAGTGCTGGCAATTTCGCTAGTAGTAAAAGTACTTTGTATAGAAGACACATGTTGTTAACTAGCGGAAGTCATACTAATATTGCCAATAATAGTAATTGTTGTCACAAAGCGTAGATAACTAGAGCACGTGCGAAACCTAGCAGACATGTTTAAACAGGTGGGACTATGGAGGAGCTTGTACGCTAATACTTACTCATCCAGTAGAAATTAAGCTAAGCTATGAAAACTTCAAAACAGTGTCATCATTATGTCAGTCAATATCAACCATCCAAGACGCGAAAAAGACTTTTCAGACTATGAGAATAATGATGGACCGGCTGAGAAAAGGGTGAAAAGGTCTTCGTCACTGGACTCATGTTTTTTTTTTTTTTTTGTCTCGATGTTTGTGCATTTGGTAGTTTATTGGCTTTTATTTTTATTTTGACGTGTATCAACAATTATAACCTTACTAAGCAATAACCCGCTCAATTATTTACAAGTTTTTAAATTATAGTGTGTTGTGCGGTTACATGTATTAACAGGACGATACTATTACCACTGTGTTTTTCATTTCATTGCTGGCTGACTGTCAATTAGATATTGTATTGCAAAATATATGAAAGACAAAGGAGTAACACTACCTACAAATGACATTGTGGAGCAGTGATAATGATACTGATTTGAACCGTAAATTGGACTAAATAAACTAACAGATTCTTTTATGACCAACAAAGTCTGTCACGAAATGTGAATTTTAAGACTAAAGGCTGGGGGGGTCTACATTAAAGTGACAAGGACATTAGTGAGAAAGAAAACGGGGACCTGAAATGATAGATTTCAGATGAAAAATGACAGTGCAAAATGTTGAAAGTGAACCAGTGGCTCCGAGGTTGAGAACGAAGTTGATTCTTTCCTACCCACTTCGGAACCGTCTTAATTTTGCTATGGCCTCGACAACCTCTTACAACCCTAAGGGGATTAAGGCTCAATTATGATATCACATACACCACGGATACAGGCATCTCAGATAGGCATACTGTACGTCAATTGAAATGACGATTCCAAGCTCTAATTTTCCAAGTTAATTTACACGACTATAAACAAAACTCAAATATTGACCCAAATACCATAAAAATTGCAGTGTAAGCACTCTGAAACAACACAAAATCAGGAAACAATTACAACTGTTGTGTCAGGCTCAAAACCCAACTCTTCACCCACAAGTTTCACCTGTATGGATGAGAGAAGGTAAGATTAAATTGAAATAAACTACACTGCACTGGGGGGGGGGGGGGGGGGGGGGGGGGTCCTGACGAGCCGACTGGCCTCCACTCCAAAACTAGCTTTATTCTAAAGGTCCTAATATAAACTCTAAGTACACAATCAGCTGGAATCAACTACGGAAGTGTCACACCAACTCTGCACAGACTTCGTTTTACACAACCTATCCTGAAAATCTCCTTGAACTGCTACAAACAGCTAACTGCACCTCTACACTTCCAACAGCTATTCTCTGCTATGAATTCATCACAAACTATGTCTCAGTTCTGTCTTTTTGGGTCCTACTACCAGTAGACTACACTTCACAGCTGTCCCTCTGCTCTAAAATCTGTGGAGAGTAATATTGACCCTGTTGCTCCCCCACAATTCATGAAATTGACGAACTAGGTTTTTTCACCACTGGCTCTGGAGAAAGGCTACAGAGATGTTATATAAATTACTTGGTAAAGTCTGGGAAAAGGAAGAGATACCAGCAGAATGGAAGGAAGGATATCTGGTTAAGTTGCCTAAGAAGGGAAATTTACAAGAGTGCACAATTATAGAGGAATAATGTTACTATCAGTGCCAGGAAAAGTATTAAACAGGATTATCCTTGAGAGATTAAAAGAGTCCATAGACAAGAAACTGAGAGATGAACAAGCAGGTTTTCGACAAAACAGATCATGTACAGACAAGATAGCCACTTTGAGAATAATAGTTGAACAAAGTCTGGAATGGAATTCACCACTATACATCGGATTTGTGGACTACGAAAAGGCATTTGACAGTGTAGACAGAGAATCACTTTGGAAATTGATGAGGCATTATGGAGTTCCCCTGAAGATCATTAATTTAATAAAGAAAACATATGAAGACATGACATGCAGAGTTCTTCACGAAGGACAGCTAACAGAACCGTTTGGGATAAGAACAGGAGTGCGACAGGGATGCCTCTTGTCTCCATTTCTTTTCTTGCTGGCAATAGATTGGGTTATGAGATCATCGACAACACACAACAGAAATGGAATCCAGTGGACTCTGACTAAGCAGTTGGATGATCTGGATTTTGCTGATGACTTGGCTCTTCTGTCCCATAGCCGTAATCAGATGCAGGACAAATTGAAAACACTCGATGAGAGGTCACAGCAATTGGGTCTGAAAATACACAGGGAAAAGACAAAAATAATGCGAATAAATGCAGGTAATGATAACAGGGTTGAACTTGAAGAAACACCAATACAAGAGGTAGAATCATACACATATCTTGGCAGTAATATAGACAAAGTTGGAGGGACAGACAGCGATATCAAAATAAGAATACAAAGGCAAGAGGAGCTTTCATTGCATTGGGAAATATATGGAGATCAAGAGAAATAGGATCCAACACGAAAATAAGAATCTTCAACTCAAATGTGAAGTCAGTCCTATTGTATGGCTCAGGAGACATGGAGAGAACAACAAAGACAACAACCAAAAAGCTACAGACTTTCATAAAATGAGGTGCTTGCGTAGAATAGAGGGATTAAAATGGTATGACAAGGTTACCAGCGTGGAACACTGATGACAAGAACTAGACCAGTTGACAGAACAAGAAATGAGAAGACGACGATAGGCGATGGATAGGACACACACTGAGGAAACCTGTTGATAGCATTACAAGGCAGTCCTTGTTCTGGAACCCCAGGGCAAGAGAGGCAGAGGAAGACCAAGAAGTACATGGAGAAGAGAGTTGGAAACAGAGGTGAAAATGATGAGGAGAACATGGAAAGAACTTGAGATGATGGCACGTGACAGGAGGACTTGGCATGTGTTTGTTGAAGGCCTATGCTCCTTTGGGAGTGGAGGGTTATGAATATGAATTCCTGAGAAAACAATACGATTTTGTACTGGTTTAGGCGGCTACCACTCTGATTTTACTGCACGCTCCCTACTCTAGGTTTCGATGCCTCGCCGTTATTATGCCGGACGAATCGAAATAAATGAACAACCAACTGCAGGCAACTTGCCGATTTGCGTTGTAAGAAGATTGAGCCAATACAGCTTCCGGATTTTCCACCAAAAATCCCTTTCAACTGGAGAATGTCTTCCCTGCCTTGTAAAACGTATTTTCTTTCCCTTCCGTCCGCAACTGGCAATTAACGCACACGACTTTGCTTTGTCGGCGAAAGCCACAACTATCAGTGGGTTAAGAGTAGGTATCACTAATTAAATTCTGTCCTGCTCTTACCCCCCAAACAAAAGGGTACCTGCTGTTTAGACAAAAATTCTCAAAACAAACAGCGCTAAACCACAGTAATAATAAATATCGAATAACCAAATAACTCCCTTTACTCTTCAACACGTAAACTGTCCCTTCTCTTCACTCCTCCCCGAGTCAAAATAAGTACATTGGCGACCCAGATATTTCGTCTGCATGACTGGTTACAATCACAACAGTGTTTTTCACTGGAGGACCCGCTAACAGTCTAAAATACTTTGGCCCACTTCACGCTACTGAATAGCAAAATGCTTAACACAAAATAACTAGCGCTTCTAGAATTCCTAAAATTCCGGGCAATAATGTTCTTAAATCACAACAAGATGATAATAGTGTGTTGTAAACTATTTCTCTTTAATAAAAAATTAATTACATCTCCGTCTTCTTACTCAAACCACAATACATAATTAATCCAACGTATAACCCTGTTAGATGCAAGCTTAACTGCTTAAACAAGTTATAACATAAACCCAGGTTATCAAATTGAAAAACCCCGTAGTTCCCACCCACGTGCTTACAATTTTCCCACCCACGTGCTCCTCTTCCCTCCCCACATCCACCCCTATGACCATAGTCCTTCGAATAACTAAATTATTCCGTAACCCACGCACGGGCTTCAAACTTAACAACTCTTTTTCACTCCCGTCCACAGAGAGAGGGGTAACTATATATAAATACCTATCTGGCATTTACTATTCCGTAATAAAATCTCAACTTACACACTCGCGCCCGCCATTCTGCACTTAATTATAATTCGCTATATTGCAAGTTTCTCTACAGAATCTGCTTTATGCAATAATACAAAGCAAGCCCGCGGCCAACTTCAACTTTTAAACCCAGGCTTAAATTATCGCGATTACATTGATAAGGAATTATTATGATACCTCTTAAGTTTCTCTAGTCTACACTCACTCAGATCGTATTTGAAATGGCTCTTTTTCTTCTCTCTTCTTCTTCGATCCTTAATCCACCGACCGTCAAAGGCAGTCCATTTGTCCATCACGGGCCTAGTGGGTCTGGTAAGGGCAACAACCATCAAAGTGATTTCCACTTTTGGCCACGGTCGGTGGCCATCCTTCGTACAGTTGCCCCCATACTCTGGTTCATTCTTTGGCATCTCTGCCCTCAACAGTCCTCCGCCAAGTTGTGTGTTTTTGTTCGGACTCTCTTTTCGCTTTCCCTTCAAGGCGGTCCAAAGCAATAGCTGTTCTTTTGTGATGGCATCGGGGGGTCTCCTTCTGTTGTGACATTACTACCTCAGCTTCCAGCGGTCTGGCAGTAAGCTATGATGGTAATGCATTGTCCTCTTGGCTTGCCACGAGTGTAAGCAGACCCCGGTTGGCGATGGGGCATAATTCGGCCAAATAGGACCCTGGTGAATTCACTCCCTGGCAAGTGGGTGGTGAAAAAGAAGGAACAAATTTCGATCAATTTCCATCCCTTGAGACTCCCCCAGACATTCCGCAATCCTACAGAGAAGCACAGAAATCACGACGCAACTCTGGTATAAAATCCCCAACCTTGTGCCCGTGCTGGAACTGGGAGGACACCAGATGTTATATGTAGGCCAAAGAAGGCTAGTTCCTGCCCTATTCACTCTGACGGTTGATGTCCCCGCCCGCCACACCGTCTGGTGCCTAGGAACCATGCATCCTAGGCAAGTGAAGGTATCTGTCTGCAAACAGCCGCCGACTCCCTACTGTCATTGCCCCCAGGTCTTGCTCACAAAAATCCGTGCTAGCCCATGGACCCCAGACGTCTTAAAATTGAGGTTCAAGCCCACCTGCTGGCTAAATTTTATGAGTCTATCCGTTTTTTTTCCTGATGAGGTGTTGACAGCCGGGGAATGCGCCAGCAGTGCAATGTCATCCGGCACACTAGCCAGATCCTCCCAATGTTGAAAATGTAGTCCATCCTAATTCCTCTTGGACTGCCCCTCACGCCGTCCGGCGCATCACCCAGCCCTTTGACTATGCTCAAAAATATAAGTGGTTTACTAGGGGCATCTCCGGTCGTAACTCCTTGAGCCTACACCTCGAAGTGTTAAGGAGTTGCTCTCCGGCCTACACACTACACACGAAAGTTGGCATATAGGATTGTAATGATTTGAACACACTATGGCAGGCTTGGAATTCCATAAGCCCTCGCAGTACTTTTTCCCATAAAACTGTCCCCTATGACTACTGCGGTCAAACAGCCCTTTCAAAATCAACAAAATATTTATTGCGTAAAGCTGTCTATTGCCATTCCTGAGCACTGCTCTATAATGATTCCTGAGAGTGAATATATGGTCTACACATCTTCTGTTCTATTCTAAATCCTGCTTTGTTCTTTTCCCCTCATTTTGTCAGTAGTCTCACTGCCTTTGAAATTCTCTGTATAATTATCCTGCCTAGTATTTTGCTGGGAACTGAGAGAAGAGTGATTCCTCTCCAATTATTGCAGTCTGCAAGATCTCCCTTCTTGGGCAATTTGACAATTTATTCCTTTGTATCCACTCTGTACGGTGTATTGTCCCCGTCTTTCACACACCTTGTGCAAATAGTGGTTCTAATAGTTCTGCTGCTAGCTCAGGGTCCTGTCTTAAAATAGCTCGGTGCATTTAAGCTCTATCATGGCCCGGAGCTAATTACCGTTCTTGTAACCCTTTGATTGCTGTGATGGATGATTCGTCTTCTTCGTGCGGAATGTCAAAAGCTATTATTACATCTAGATCGTTTTTTCAGTCCTCAGGAACATTCTCAATTTGTGTCTCTGGTATTTCTCCTTGTTCAGAGTTTCTCATGAAGTGCCTCAGCCCATCTTGAGTTTTCCGTCCCTCTGCTGTCTTTGATGAGATTTCCTTGCTTATCTCTTACTAATGTAATATTGTTTGCACCTTGTTTTCCGCTGAGTAGAATTAGTTATTTTGTATACTGTGCTTTGTCTCATTTCTCAGTGCTGCTGCCTCACTGGCCTGTTTTGCAAGATCGTCTAGGAAATTCACTTTTGGTTGCTCGGGTTTGGCGTTTAAACTTAAAACTTCCCTGTCCAGTTGACTGTACTGTTCGCTATATAGTTTGCTTTAAAAACCTGGGGGGACTTCGCTTCTGTTATTCTTTCTGGTCTTTCACATTTCCTCTCATCTTTATGGTGTGTTTATAGTGATTTCTCTGGTGTTATCCAGTATCCGTCCTTTAGCTTCTCCTTATTCCTGGAATCCTACAAGCATGATTTTGCATCTACTTTCCTTATATATTGTTGAAATGGTGTTTAAAATTCTGGTCTATATCATCATCAATGGTCTTTCCTGGCTTTTGGCAAAATGAGAATCGTTTTCTAATGTCGGGGGCCCGAGCCCCCGTTAAAACGCTTTTCTGGTAAGGGGGTTCCTATTCAATTTGCTGATGTCCAAACCTTTACTGTGCAGTCGACAACGGTTCGGTCCAGCCCCTTCTTAGTTTCACTTATCAGTTCTGCTAACACTAAATGGCGTGATCGCTTCCAACATCTGCCTACCTCTTCCTTACCTTCACATCTTGTAATTCAGTCTCCATCTACCGTTAACCATGATGTTGGTCCATCTGGTATCTGTCCCGACCATTTGGTGATTCCCATGTTAAACTTTGTCTGAATTTCCGTTATGTGGGAAAAGTGTCTTTCCTCCAATGACCAGGTTGTTGAAAGCAGGCTACACGACTACTTATTAGCTGGGGATCCCAAATTTCGTTTGCTATCTCCCGCTAGCGCCGCATTTCCCCATTGTTCCTTTCATTGGTATGTATTGTGTGTACCAACACTTCGGCATTGAGCGGTCCCTATTACCATATACTAGAGATCATAATCCTAGGTGTGATCCTCCACTTTTCTTCATGCAGGAGGTGTTTGTCGATAAAGCAAATTCAATCCTGTTGACCTAGTCCTCATCGCATAGTCATTCGAGTGTTGGTGCGTTCAGCATAAGCTTGTTACCATTGTAGTCTCGACGGTGTGATCGGTGAAATTCTAGTCCCTCTCAGTCTCAATCGGTATCATGTCCTGATCCTTGTTGATCGGGTTACTCCTTTCCAGCTTTGTACCTTCCATACCCCTTCTGCAGAAAAATGGCATGACGCCTCGAGCTTGACTTGTTACATCCTCTCTTTCGCAGAGTAAAGTACCGTATTCTCCCGTACCTCCTGCTGTTTTAAACTACTTCCTGGTAGCTCCGTAACCTAGCCGGTGTCCCAATCCATCTGTTCTCGCCGATGCCCCAGGATGTGTAACCCTAAATACGGGAAATTTCGGAGAATCCAGGATTTTCTTCCGTGACCTAGTCTTAGTCTACCTGTCCTCGTACATTGTCCTGACATGTTTGATTATGTATATGGCTCTGGCGATAAGAATAGAACATGATGTTTCTTACTGTCTACGGGAAGAAACTTAAATGATCTGCCTTGGATGTCGAAATATTGAGGTTGAGGGTACCACGCAAAATTGGTCAGTGCTTGTCTGATTTAGACTTCCCACTGAAAGGCGAACAGACTTGTCTTACTTCATGATTATCGTTATAGCTGGCCAATACATTCTTGTGGAAACTAGAATTGAAATACGAGCCTTGTCCGCAGCGTGGACCGTTGGGGTTTAGTCATCTCTTTTACACTAAGTGATTCGTAAAAACTCTAGACAGAAACGGTATTTTACGAGTCATGGGGTCTTCAATTTCGACACTCCTTGAGAGATTGACCATTACCCATATAAAAACTCAAATGGCCGCTATATATATATATGATATATATATATATCTAAATAATATATATATATATATTATTTATATATTATATATATAATATATTATATATATATATATTTATATTATATATATATATATATAAAATGCCCGAAAAAGCGTCTAGCCGCCTGTCATGTCTTTAAAAGAAAATAAACTGTGCAATCTGATCAAGGCTCTATAGTCGTAATCTAGAATACTACTGCAACAATTCTACACACACATCCTAAAACACATAGGAAGAACATAAGAGATGAGATCAAACTCTCATGATCTCACTCTGAAAAAAACGTATATAATAGAATTAGAAGAAACACGGAGAAGGATTACCTGTAATCCTCTGAGAAATAGTGAACAAATGCAGGAGGAAAAGCATGGGCCATTTGAAAGACAGACTCTCAGTACGTTGTTCATAATGGTCTCGTACTAGTTCGAAGCCTTTTTAAATCTTGACTTGCCATAATCAACTGTTCATGACACCGTCATGTGGTACTTTTCTCTTTCGGGGAGAGTACCAATAAGGGAAACAATACATTATTGTCTCACTTTCAACCACAGTTGGCCGCCCTAGCTGTGGTTGAAAAGTTAATTTCCTCTCTGAAGAGCGGCAAATGACGGTGTGCAAAAGTGACTGACGCCCGGTACTTACGGCGGGGGGGTATTATGGTTATTTGCTGAATACACTGTTATCTTCTCAATGGAGTTGTTTTTTGTGTAATAGAGAATATATACAAATAGGTAGTTCATGTAACGTGACAACAATGTATTTATATATATGCAAAATGTAGGACTATTCTATATATATAAAGGATCCTCCAAACATGAAGACATCAGGTCGTCATATGTAAATAACAGATGAATCAGTTCACCGTCGACGATGCTAAAGTACATGGATTGTATCATTGCTATTTAATTTAGTCATGCTATAGTATTCATGCATTTT
>JAMPIV010004819.1:0-69699 GCA_024509875.1 Oreohelix idahoensis
GGGTTTCACCTACTCATATTTCCCGTTTTTACGCATTTTTTTTGAATTTACAAAAAAATACAAATAAACTATTTTGTATTATGCGAAAACTCACACACACGTTATGGTTTATTGTACAGCTAGAGAGTCAAGTAGAGTAGTAACAGAAGTATAGAGGAATAGGAGGAGGGAAACAAAGTTAATGGTGAAATGAAGATGAAGGTAAAAAGATTGTAAAAGGGGAAATATAAAAGAAAGAAAAATATGCTCAATTTTATAATTTTAAAGTAATATATTTTATTTTTAGAACATAATTATCGTAATTGTTAGGGTTCCAACTACATAAGTGTGACACCATTTTGATTTTTTATGTTTTTTTTAAAACTGTCTTACTTTTATTATACTTTATAGCAAATATCATGTTTTTTCGGTTTTGACGCCCATAGCATAGAATTAGCCGCCTCTTTGTCAACACATTCCTCTGTTCTTTTTGCGGCCTCGAGTTGAACTCACAATGTGTTGCCGTCTTTGGTCTCATTGTGGTTTGGCGGTTCCCTTTTTTGTCTTTCCTTTGTCCCGCCACGTAGATTTACTTGAAAAACTGCGTTCGTAACCTTTAGTGGTTTTTACGTTGTCCGAGTTCCAGTTGTGTTTTAAATTCGGCCGTCGTCGACTAATCTTTACTTTAAGTTAAGTCCCAAGTGAGGGGGAAAATACAGGAGCGGGTGATACAAATATAAAAGGTTTTTCAAAGTCTCAAGAGTAGGGTACGGTAGCCTGTAGGTCTACTCAACCTGGGATAAGTACAAAGCTGTAATACTGCCTTAGTAGCTATCAACATATTTCCAGGATCGTTGCCTTTTGTTTGTTCCTACCTATGGAACATAGGGCCGCCATGGAAGCTGATCCTCAGTAATGCCCAAAAGTCGCATTCGTGTGATTGTGAAGCAGTGGTTTTTTTTTTTTTTTTATGATTCTTATGAGGACCACTCACAACCGCCACGTATAAGTCTCACTTATCGGCATTGCTTGAAGGAGATGAATGCCCCATTGTTTTTTCTTTCCCATTGGCAGATACACAGGGCCGCCTTTGCACTATGCAAACACAAAATATGTATTCGCACCCTCAAGTCTCACCGCTACTAGTTGTAAATCATGCTTAGCGGCCGGTTTCGCTCATTTTCACTACCACATGTACACATACTTTATTTTCGGTCTTCGAAAAAGATTGGTATTATTCTACTTCTGCTGATGTTGAGGAAGCAGCGTGGTACATAATGTCCCTTTTCTTTCTCGATGTATAGTTACTGGGTTTGAAATCCGACAGCTGTAAATGGGTACTTGACTCTGTTCTTTAGTTTTGGGAAGGCAAAGGCAGCGAGGAAGGTAACCTGTCATCCCTTATAAATCTAAGACCCAGTGAAGTGAAGACTAACACTTCACTCCCTTACCGCAGTATTTGCTTCGGGAAATGCCTGTACATTTTTTCACATTGTGTCTCTCTGTGGAATACCACAAAGACTATGCTTACACTTCCCAACCTACTGTGACGATACAGCTGTGCGATCTCAATTCCACTCCGGCAGGATTGCATTACATCCCGTGCGTGTGATAATTTCTTATTTTTCTCTCCCCTGTCATTATTATGTTTCATATTTTATGCACCATTATTTACTCTCTATGCTGGATCTAGTAGGGTGAAGTCTCTAACACTCCACACCCCTACGGAAGTATCGGCCACGGGACTATCTTTAATTTTCACATGTTTGCTTTGAGCCGATCACAGACAGAACTGTAATAACGCCGTGTAATTTGACCGATCAGCGGTTAATACGTTTTCGCTTCATTCGTCTGGCCACATTTGGGGGGGAATTTTTTAGAGGACGGTTCTTCTCTATGGATCTCCTTTGAACGTGGAAGGTCCGTCACTTGACTTCATGCTTGTGAGCCACTCTCCCTATGTTTGCATCTAGACGGTAAGTTAATGAGGTAGTCGCTTCCGGTGTACGTCTGTATCGAGATACAGATAATTTCTGTCTGGGAAAACTCAATGATTTGTGACGATTTACATTATGTGCAGTATCAGTGCACCAAATTTGTTTGTGAAGATTGCACAAGATGCCGGCAGGATAGTCTGAAGCAACAGATATAAAGACGGTAACGCGTGGTTTTTATAAGTTAATATTTTGAAAACACGTGAGGGTGTATTTTAGAATTTGAAACTCCCCTAACCACGTTGTGCTGAACGTGATACGGATTGAAAGTGGTTGTGTTACCGATGGGTTTTCTTTACTGGAATGAACAATGGACAATGTATTGTTGTCAGGGCTTTCGGGGCTTTACAACATGTGGCCGACGTATTTTTTGTACGCGATTGTGGTTGTGGGCCGTTGGTTGTTTGATCATTATGTTGGTGTCTAGTTAATGATCATGAAACTTGGTAAAACGAGCAACGAAGAGATGCTGGACTCGTTGCAAAGATTTAGCAGTACGAAAATATTTACTTGACGTTTCTTTGACATCAGGAGGTCGCTGACAGTATATACGTTGACATCAGTTGTTTTTATTTTGTTTCATGGCCAAAAATTTACATAGTGTGGTGGCTTTAGGATGTTATTGATTAAAATATTACTTGTCTACAGAGTTGAGGGCAGTTTGCAAGTCCCCTGAGTCTTAATAGTTGATGAAGATGTTTAAGGGAACCTGAACTTGTTCACCCTACGACCTCAATCTGCGATATATTTGTTCATACTTATGTGGTAAGGTGTCGGGTTGTTATCTGGTTAGTTGTCTAGGGTTACTGCGATATGTGATGTAAAGATATTGACAACATACCAAGAATTTCTCAATGAAAGGGTTTTACACTAATTACATGTTGTGTATAATGTTTGAGTAACAATTTTTGTCAATTTTTAAATTTTCTGTTCCTCTATTTCTTGGGCAACAGTAAATGTTTTTTAAAACTCAAACAGATTGAAAATTTAGTCTACTTTAATGTCTAGGTGCACTGTGGTCTTTCTTCCACCACGATAGTAGTCACGACTGCAAAGTTTAGATACTGCTGCAGCAATCTTCAAAGTCTTTTGGCTATCAGATTCTTCTTGCCTCACACGTGCAGATACAATAAGTCTGGGATGGCTCACTGAATATTTGTACATGGAACCCGCATCAATGAAATAATGCACAGTTTGTAGGTTAACCGGCCGATCAATGGACACATTCAGATCGCCACTGATACAGAAACAGCGAAGGCATTGATCATGAATCCCTTGCTTCGGATGATAACACTACTAGTTAAATATTTTTCTTCGAGTGGCAACTAACGCTGGTTTCAAATCGTTTTTATCACTACTGTTAGTCTATTCTGCTACAACCAATCGAATTATGTTATGCCCCACTTGTCTTTTTTGAAAATAAATTACACTTTCAAATTGGTAACGTTCCCCCTCCCCTATCGTTTTGTTCAAAACGAAGCAACGCGTTTTAATTTCATTCGACAATATAACTCTACAGGAAATGAGAGCTTGTCTGTGTGTTTTTCACTACCGTCTCCCTATCTAAGTGTTTATACATTCAAACTGTTTTACTAGTGAACGGGGTTGTAAGGGGTTTGTAATGGCTTTGCACCGCTTTTCCAAAATCTGCCAGCAACAAAGTCACACACGCTCGTTAGTAAGCGATGCCTGGAACCACTATCTTCCTCTCCTTCTGTCATTCCTCCGTTTTTTCTCTCACTCTTTCTTGGACGAAACACGCCTTGGCTATCAAAATGTTATATTTAGTTTCAAGGACGGAGTATGACAAAGCTTGTACTATTGAGAGAGAGAGGGTACCATTCACCTTGCGTTACGGCTTTCTCAAAACCTGCGCGACTGAGGGCGATGGCGAAGAAGTTGAGCACAACTCCCCTATTTATCTCTATAATATTTGAATTTATAATCTATAATATTTTATCTATTTGATCGGGGTATCAAGGATCTTACTACACATAGTAAATGACAATCACTACGGTTGTTGACCGACTACACTAACCGCTACCACGTCAAGGTTAGCGGAAGCTCTACGGCAACGTAGTTGTAGGATGCATGGGTTTACAAAATATAACTATGTTAAAAGCGTTGAGCATAAATATATTTAATGACGATCCGATAACATCTCCTAGCGTTGTATTGAACGCACTAACAACCGACTCCATTGGTCTGGTTGAAGCTCTGCAATAAACGGTAAATGATACCAAGTATCGGAGGCAAGAGACTTGAAACGAGCCGTTTCTGGCTAAATATTCAAATTATAAGCTTCTTGTCATAGCTACCTCAAGAAGAGTGTATTCATCTTTCAGATGACCATAATTACTATATATTCGTGTCTTCCCTTGACTTCGGTAAGAACATCATAATCAATCACGTCCATACCAGACGCTAGTTATCTCGATCTGCCTCCAGTACGTTGCCCGGATAGCAACAAATCACCGCGAAAAACCGCGCCATACCCGTTTAATAATAGTGCACGGTCGTACGCTAATAATTAAACATACAATTAACCTAGATGCGCTCAAATGCGCGTCTACATAATACTAGACGCACATGTGAGGATCTCAAACATTTAACTTCCCCTCCATGAATATAAAATAACGTAACAGTTGATTTGAGAGGCCGCAATATGCAATGTATCTCATTGAAAAATTAGGCGGAAACACAGCTGGAATTTGAACTGAGGATTGTGAGATATAATGTAGTAAAATCAAAGTCAGTACACACACTGCAGCGCAAACGTCAGACTAGCGACTCCTAAAAGCCAGAAAAATAGGAGACATTGGACTTAGAAATTCTACAACTATAAGTAACAGATCGAGTGTTGGGCAACTTAGGAATTGTAAACCTGCATTTTTAATACAAGACTGGAAACTTAGGAATTTGATCACAAATCATAGAGGAATTAAGCAAAAGTTTTCCCAGGCCAGTGATTTCGCATATCACCCGCCATCAGAGAAATTAACTGTAAGCATCTAATACAGAGCGGTGTCCAGTCTAAATCTGTGCAAGGAGATTGTGTATTCCCAAAATTTTGGGGTAAGTGTAAACAATTTATTTACGAATGTAAATTTTACAGGTTTCTTGCTAAGTGGTTATAGATGAGGCTGGCAACCTCAACATATGAAAGCAGTATATGCATGAACCACTACTGCAAGAGCTGGTGATTGATTCTTGCTAGTCGTGCGGAAAAACCTGACAGCAGAGGAGACCCCAGACTCCGGCTGGAGCAGTGATGAGTGATGACTACATCATATGTGCTTCAAGTGTAGCATATCATTTTGTGAGTTTTATGTAACTTTTTAATGTTAATTCAGGCACGAATCATATACTCACTGTCCAGACACATGTTACCCGTTAATCCTCAGAGTAATATTGGCGAATTTTAACCATCTTCTCGGAGTTACGTTGTGTGTGCTCGAGAATTAAATTCTTCTGAGAGTTTAACATTGGTGGGCGGACAACTGGAACGTGAGCTTGTTAGAGTGCTCCACACAAATGTTCTTAGCAGAGGGCATTTGTTTTTCTATTTTTCTAAAGTTCGTGGTTACAAGCCATCAGACGATTTGTGGTACTAACGCCGCTAGTGTGAGAGAAAAGCATCCACCATAACCGCATACAGTGAAAGAGAGTGTGGAGAAGGATTTCGTCACTACAGAATTGATGAACCACAGCTGCAGGACTCAGCTAGAGTTAAGTTTCTTGTAAAATAGGCGAAAGCAACGGACTTTTGATAAATCCTCATCTACGTCTCCGTGATGAAAACTTGTATCTAAATTTCACCAATCTTTCCATATTTATTTTAACTGTTAACGACTAATTCATTATTAAAATTGTTACATGTTGTTTTAAAAGTAACAAGCATAGTCGCCGTTTGGATTACACAACTGGGGGGCTTGAACGGGCTAAACCATTTGCTTAAATACCCTTCACAAAAGGCGACGGACCAGATACCAATGCGTTAACAATTGTTCAGCCCAATGCAACCATTGTTCGTGACTTCTGGAATATATCTTGTGTGAAAACTCTACCTTAAGGTAGAAGTTGTCATTAACCTTTTATCTACATCTCTGCCAAGAGTAATCTTACGCGCAGGTAGATACCTTGGAAGCAAATATTAGATACAGTACTCTTGAGTTTTGGTCACTGTTGAATCACTGCTGGAAAGCAGGGGACGCAATCCGTGACACCTACTCGGCCTTCTTGTACGACATGCGTGGCAGGCGACAGTTCCCCTAGTGGCCTAGTCTATACTTTCCTAATAAAAGTGAGATAAACCCAGACAATATGGACAATTCCATTTTTGTTGAAAGCGGCATCTGCAATAAATTAATGACTTTAAAAACTCTTAGATATAATTCAGTTTCAATCAATACCCTTTAAAACTCCCCCAATGGAGCATCTTTCTTTGATCCTTAGGAACCGACCGTCAAAGCAGTCAGTGGCCATTACGCCTGGTGGCGTCTTGTAGGGCAACAACAAATTGATTCCACTTTGCTCGGTCGGTGGCCATCCTTCGTACTGTGCCCCAACTCTGGTTCATTCTTTGCATCTCAGCCTCCACAGTCCTCCGCCAAGTTGTTTTTGGTCGGCCTCTCTTTCGTTTTCCTTCAGGGGTCCATAGCATAGCTGTTCTTGTGATGGCATCGGGGTCTCTTCTGAGGACATGGCCAACCCAGTTCCAGCGTCTGCCAGCTATGATGGTGTGCATGTCCTCTTGCTTGCTCCGAGTAAGCAGATCTTGGTTGGTGATGGTATTCGGCCAAAAGATTCGGTGAATTTTTCTTAGGCATGCTGTGTGAAAAGGGGACAATTTCGACACTTCCTTCTCTGTAACTCTCCAGCATTCCGCACCATAGAGAAGCACAGAAAGCACACAGCTCTGATATAATCTTAATTTTGTGCTTGTGCTGTACTGAGAGGACTTCCAGATGTTGTTTAGACTAAAAAAAAGGCTGTTCTTGCTTTGTTCATTCTGTTGTTGATGTCTTTGCCTGCTCCGCCGTCTGATATGGGCTCAGGGTTGCTCACATTGAGCGTCATGACCTCTGTCTTCTTTAGATTGATGTTCAAGCCCACCTGCTGGCTATACTTATTAAGTCTATCCGTTTTTTCCTAGATATGTTGATGTGAATGTGCAAGTAGTGCGCCAAGGAGCATTATGGCGTCGACAAATCGTATATGCCGTCGGCTCAAGTTAATTTCATGTCTTCTTCACTTCCCTTGTTCCACTGGTACTTGTCTGGTTCTAGTCATCTGTTCCAATTGGTGACGTTGTCGGCAACCACTTCAGTCTCTCTATTCTTACGCAGGCACCCATTTATGAAAGTCTGTAGTGTTTTTTGGTTTTAAAAAAAAAAAAAAAAAACTAATAAAACCAAAAAGCTAAAGAAATTCTTTGACAACAGTTAATTTCATCTATTTAACTAAGGAATTTCATGGACTAGATTCAGGCATTTTTCTAGCGCACATGACAGGCACTAATCAGAATCTGTATTCACAAGGAACTGCCCCCTAAATAAAAGAACTTCAGCCGATGCGTATTTGTTTACCCCACACACACAGTAAATCTCTGCCATCTTTCCCGTTAGTATCTCCGCCGCCATTAAAACCAGATTCATGCATTACGGTTTCAGATTTTCCGGCGGAGGCTTATCTCCCGGAAAATCGTGTGTTGTGGTGATGGAATCACTGTCAATTTTCGCAGCAGAAAGAATAGATGTAAGCTTGACCCCTTAACCTTGCACACAACGTGCTTTTTTCTTGTCGGGTTTTTTAAATTTAAATATAGTGTTTTTTCATGACTCAATTCGAGGACAGGGGGATAAAACAACTGGAAAAGGCTGGTCTGGTATCAGAGCAGGTTGGCCTGGTCGTGTTTGTGGGTATTGTAGACTGTTATGAATTCTACTGGTTTGATATGTTTGTAATAGTGCACATAGTTTGTCATAGTAGTTTCTCATACCTTACTCTCTCTAATGAAATGGGTGATCTGTCGGAAGGTTATTTCTCCCTCTAGATCAGGGCATCTTATCTTTTTTTCTGTTTGTGGCATGATACCTTTGATTGTTCGTGAAGGCTACGGACCACTTCCTTAAAAAAAAAAAAAAAAAAAATGTTCGTTAGCGCATAATCTAAAAGTTTTACAATAATTCAATTCTATGTTACCTACACAAACCACCTAAAGTCAATTGGTTAAAAAAGCATTCCTCAAGAGGGTTGGAGAAGGACGCGATAGTCATGCTGTTTCTATTGGGATCCTGAATTTTGAAGGACGTGTTCGGCTGATTTTGTTTCCCACATAATAATTTGCGGATTTTGATTGTTGTTTTTTTTTTTTTACCGAGGATAGACACACTATAATTGTACGGCATATTACAGCTCTGGCTGGGCTGCAATTTGTACACATTCCTTTACTGTATCCCTAGACTGTGGTGATCGTATAATAGTGGGATGTATATACATCAAGAATACATTTACAGAAAAATAACAGTTGGCAGACAGACACGCAGCACACAGATTGACAAACAGTGAAGTAGAATGGCCATTTTGACAGTGTGTCCAGTCAATGATTCATTTCCAGATTGACGGTGACGGCGCAGTATAACTAAATGGTACATGGGCTGATTTCACCGATGAGCCCTGTCACATCTCTTACTTTTTTTGTTGTCTTGTTTTCAAACTTCCGTTCTTTCTTACGTGTGGCCCGTCACATAACTATTTATGTGTTATTCCATTCTGTTCAAGAGATGGGGTTTCCTGTTTACCTCTATAAAGATGGCGGTACAGTTCTGATAGTGAAACTTCACATGATCTTCCAGCAAAATGTGGCAGAGTGAAACCATCCACACGATCTCAAAGATGCGTCAATTATGCATTCTATATAAACGTAATCCACCATGGACTGTATCTATCATCGAGGATATCACTCTATTTATCAATCGCTGGGAAGATAATCACCAGAATCTTCTGAATTGCATTACGGTATCTTGACAAAGGTCTTTTACCTGAAAGTCAGTGTGGATTCCGGAAAGAACGTGGAACCACAGATATGGTGTTCGCTGCAAGACAGCTACAAGAAAAATGCCAAGAACAGCACGTGTCCTGCTACATTTCGACTTGATAAAAGGCGATTCGGAAACGAAAATCAAATCAAAGGTTCAGTTTGAGAGGGTATATGGAAGATCATGGCAAAATAAAAATACGGCTGCCAAAGAAATTTCTCACAATAGTGCAGCAATAACTGCATGATGGAATGCAGGCTAGAAGTTCAGGATATAACGGTGAGTATCGGAGCTTTCCCGCGTCTCAAATGGAGTTAAACAAGGCTGAGTACTTGCAACGACTCTGTTCAGTATCTGTTTCTTCTGTAGCTGACTGTGCTTTCAGAGACGCGGACACAGGAAACGTCATAGATATCGTTATAATGGATAAATTGTTTATTTAAACCTTAGGAGGCTTCAAGCTAAAAAACCTAGGTCAAATCACACCTCCATCAAGAGATGTCTGTTTGCTGGACGAATTATGCCCTCTATGCTGGCTCAAGGCTGTTCTGCAGCATGCTGATGAGATAGATTCTCCGAAACTGTTCCTTCCTACTTTGGGCTTCTTAACCATCAAACACGGAGTAAACGAATATATGTACCAACCAGCTTCTGGCACAATTTCTTCTTCTTCTTTCCGGTCCTTAGACACTGCCCGTGCAAAAGCAAGTCAGTTGGCCATTACGCACTAGTGGCCGTCTTTGCGTCAAAAGCTGGATAGGTTTTCTTTGCCATGGTTTCCCATCACGCCTATTGGTGGCTTTAGGGCAACGGCAAATCAATCCATTTGCTGTTGTTTCCGTAATCGAAGTGACTGGCAAACGGGTGATCAGCCCGTTGTGTGGCACAATTTATCTACTGAGCCAATCATCAAGGTATAATGGTGAGAATCTGATTGTTCGTGAAAGATTCACATATCTTGGTAGCATCCATTATCCCGAGATCATCGTATTGAAAGATGGAGGTGTGAACACCAGGGATCTCCAAAGCCTGCCAGCACATTTGTACAGAACTATTAACACCAACCGTCTGCAATCGAAGATGGCATATGTTAAGGTCTAAAGGCATACTGAAGGCTGTACAGAGATGCCGGTGCTTCCAGTGATGCTTATCTGCATTTGACAAACATGGACTGTATTACAGGCGCCACGTTTAAAGAAGCTAAACCACTTCCGATTTCACAGTCTGTCTCATGGAAGATAATGAACATAAAATGGCCATAGACCAACGGTCCCGGATACCGCCGTTCTTGACAGAGCTGGCGTTTTACCTTGTATTGACTAGTATTATGTATGCCCCACCCTGTTCAACCAGATTTGCTGGTAAGGGTCCATTGTACGTTAGTCGTTGCCAGACCATCGTTTGAGTGCACAAAGATAGTCCCTCTAGATGGGTGTGATGCAGATAGGGTAAACGATACCCACTGGGGTGGCAAAAGAAGCGCGGCAAAAGACAACGTCTAAAGAACGTCATTTGAATAATCTTTGCATTAACCCCTGGAACACCATGGATCCGAAATCTGCTGAACGCAGGAACCGAACCGCCTGTGGTGCAACTTCCTATTCGTTAAAGGTTGCACTGCGGCATGGCGAATCATCCTGAAGAGCAGCACCAGCGGAAAAACCAGCGGGGACAAGGCTATGATACAGTACCGTCATGTGAAATAAATACCTTAACCATGATCGCACAATCATTCCCTGCAAACACATTGTCTGACGAATCTCTTCCAGGTCCCGCATCGGGCTCAATTTCAGTCACCCACCTTCGTACCCAATAGATCTAACCTAACATATCTAATTATTGGTATTTGAACCCAAAAGGGGAGTGGTTAGTTCATCACCCGTGATGGACGAAACATCCAAAACAACCTCTGTGTTTACCACATTGCGCCACTCTTAACCAGTCAGTACAACTCTGCACTTTTCATATTTTTCTACGATTTTACTAGGCACGGTATTATGGTAATTTGTCCTGTGTTATCAGTCATATATGGTGAATTAGAAATGCAATTGGATGAGATTCCGTCTTTAATTAGTCTGGCTCGTTTCAGGGGCCTCTAATTCCATTGTTGCTTTAATGTGTGTAAGATATTGATCGCCGTATTACAGTGCACTTTTTTGGGTGCTGGAAAAAGCAGTCTGGCGATGCACTGCCGCACGAGACGTCTTTTGCTCCGTGCGGATAGTCCCTGGTGCGGTTTCCCCGGTGAAACCTGTCAAAATAGTTATTTTTATTATTAATAAAATTAAATTATTATTAAAAAGTTGATTCTCTTTTCTTTCTTAAAAGCAACTGCATATTCATATTTATGTTTATTATGTTCAGGAATGAATTGATATGAAAATCTGTAATGAGCGATTCAACAAGATGGCAATCTATCATTAGAAGCAGTCTCTCGTCGTATTATAAAGTGTTCGGCTCTTCTCTTTCTTTACACTCTAATGGAGGGGTGGAGTGCGGGACCCACTTGGGTCATGCTTCCCTAGTGTCCACCTCCTGGTGTCTTTGCCGCACTGCGCCTACGAATTTGAACCCACTTCACCTTTTTATTGCAACTATCAATTTCAATCTTGGTTTTATCCTTGCTGCCAGCTTGAGGTAATTGTGAAAGTTACAGTTCTGTTCTTTATAAATTATTGTCCTACTGAATTCTAAACCTGTTGCGGTTGCTCCACAGCCAAACAATTGCTCTTCCGCAGTTTCACCGTGCCTATTAAGTTTTCACCCCCCTTGTTATTGACTGTCTTTCACACCCAGTTGTTTCATTAGATTATACACTGAGGCTTGCCATTAAGGTGGCTAACTGAAAATCATTGAGTCAGACTCTCAGTCCATGCTTCGAAAAGGTTTCAAATGGTTGGCTACGGCATGAATGGAATGTTTATAGAAGCTTCGAATCTACAGGAGCTTGGTGTGGATTTACTTTACTTGCCATGTGGGGGGTAGGTATCAGGTAATGAGAGGTCGTGTTCTAGAGTCACCGGGAAGAATCAGGTAGCGAAAAGACCAAGGGAAAATAAATTATAGAGAAGGAGAGCTAGGGATGTGAGTATCATGTCAACAGTATATTGTACGACAACTATTATTAGGTTGGTCACGCCTGTGAGTGGCAATATTGTCGATAGAATTAAAAAAACGTGTGTCCGTTGGACTTCAGTTAAGTTTTGTTTGTAAATCGTTGGATGAAATCCCTATATTGAGATTTCTTATATTTTTCCTCTAAATTATAATTTTTCTTTTCTGTCTTTCATCTGATCCTATTTATCGGATAGTCAGATATTTGGAGTAGGATTGTCCTGTTTCTTATTTGCTTCGTGAAGGCTTGCTTGGGTGTTTTTTTAAGGGGGGGTTTTTATGTAAGGTATTTGTATTTAATTATTAGGTATTTTGTGATGGTGATAGAAATAAGTTGTGACGTTATAGGTTCTGAAAATAGATTATTGTGATGAGAGAGTGATTTTGTTAGGCTCTAGTGAGGTGTGATTTAGTATGTAGGAGGGGAAAGAGTATGATTCAGTTGCTGAAAAATGGTCTTGGTTATTAGTATTATTGTGTAATTAAGTTACTTTACGTAGTGTGCAATGGAGGAATTGTAATTTGTGTGATTTACGTTGTAATTCTTTATTGGTTTTGGGAGTTGGGAATAAAATTAAAAAAATGCTGGAGGGAGATTAATTTATATTTAAATGTGGAAGTTGTTGTATTTTTATAAGTATAATTTGTTTTTAACTTTTAGCAATAGGTTAAGAATGGATTGAGTGAGTGGGAATGGTCTGAATTGTGAACATTACGTCATTGGGGAGTATATTGGTGTTAGAGCGTATTATCGATGTAGTTTGCATTATACTTTACCCGGTGCGGTAATTCATTAAGTTATAACGGGCGGTGTGGGACTATAGGAAATTATGAGGTGGAGGCCGGATGGGATCGATTATGATCTGGTAAAATTAAACGTTTACATTGTATCCTCTTATTTTCGAGGGCGCAATGAAATCGCTATTGAAATGAGTGAGAATGAGTGTTTACTTTCTGTCTTGACCTGTCTATAGGATATGTTTGTATCCTCGTACTGGTGATTGTGTTAGGTGTTAGTAATGGTGAGATGTTATTTGTAGTTCTAGGGTAGAAAGTATGGTGAGTGAAATTTTTTGAATAAGGTTAAGTGTTGGGTGCGGGAAGGAAGGTGGAGGGTGAGTGTTATATGAGTGGGATTAGTGGGTGGGTAGTGATCGATGGTATTAAGTTTTATAGGTGTGGGTGGATAATGGTGGAGTAGGATTAATGGGGTGAGAGAGTGGAGTCGTAGAGTGTTGTCAGAGGTACGAGTTAAAGTTGTTGCAATGACCATGAGAGGAAGTGTTTAGGTAGGAAAGAGGTTATAGTTTGGTGGATTAGATGGGGAGGAAAGTGAGTTGTATATTGAGACTTTAGAGTTGTGGTCAGTTTAGGTTTGGGATTTTCAGGATAATGTGAGTTAGGGGTGGGGAGGAAAGTAAACGAGGGATGTACAGTCGGATTTACGTTTAAAGGTAATGAGGATTGTCCTGTGTCACGTTTGATAGCAGTTAAATGGGGACAGGTGGTTTGGTGGTGAGATCGGATTTAATTTGGTGGTATGGGTGGAGTATTTGGTTTCATTTGGTAAAGTTATTGTGCTGATAGTATGAGGAGTGTTGGTATTGGTAAATGAAGTTTTTACTGTTTTGAATATAAGTAGTTGATTGTATGGTGGAGTGATGTTGGAATTATGGTAGTTAGCGAAGATGGTTTTGAACGAAGACAGTTAGTTAGTGTCAATACATAGGTAGAGATTCGAGTGCAAGAGGGATAGTTAGTGAGTGGTTTGAGAATGTTTATGAATAGACCTACAGGTTTTGATTGTGTAATAATAAAGTGATTGTAGTATATGTGATGTATTTTAAGAGCACGGTATTTGGGTACACTTTTCTTGAACTGAAGTTTTGAATATACTGCCATGGGAGTTGTCCAAACGTTATTTATATAGTATCCTTTAGCATTGGTTAGGGGGATAATATGGAGATAATTTAACATTATACGCAGTTTCTGAGGGGAAGGACAAGACCATCGACTATGCCCGACAAGTTTAGGAGATATAATATAGATAAGATTCCCATGGTATTAAAGGGTTAGTTTAAATGTGTTTTGAAGTGGTTTTTATTGAGGGTTTGAGTTATAATGGGAGAGTATCGAAATTGAGTTTTGTAAAAGGATTAAGATTGTAATAATAGGTATTGTAGTGAGAGGATGTTTTTGTAATAATGAATTTGCAAAAAATTAATTTTATTAATTAAGTATGTGCCAGGATTTATATAGTTATAAATTGATTAGATAAAGATTTTGTAAGTTAGATGTGATTTTATGTAAGGAGAGATAGTATTGGAGGTAATGTTTTTTAGTTGTTGTATTGAATTAAGTCGTTATGGATTCATGGTTTATTTGTTTTTGTTTGTTGATGATTGGAAATTTTATATGTATGGGAGAATTTATGAATATCATAGTTATGTGTAGAGAGGATGTTATTAGAGTAAATTGACTGTAGGTGGGTTGTGCCGAGGACGTGTTATTGATGTTAAGGGGTATTGAACGGGTTAATTTGTAAGTGTTGGAGGTGTTAAATTTTATTATGGGTTGAGATTTTGCGGTAAGGGTTTGGATTAGGCTTGAGGGTGGGAAATAATGGGGAAGTGGATTAAATGCGATTAAGGGTTTTGGAGTTTTGGGAATTATGGTTTGTGGGAGTAGGTGGAGGTTTTTTTATAAAGTAAATGTATTGGGGGATAAGGAGGGGGTGAGTATAACGATAAGGGCTTTGGGTGGGTTATGAGGTGGGTGAAAATAAAATTGGGAGTATTGTGTTGTGATTTTGGTGACGGGGATTGTTTATTTTAAGCGATGTTTAAATTATGCTGTTTAGTAAGTGGGTTGGCGAATTAAATATTGGTACTAAGAGGGTTTATGTTTGGGGGTATATATTAGGTTTATATTGTATATAAATATTAATTTTGGTTAGTGAAGATGGTGGGGGAAGGGTTGAAGGGTGTTTATGCGGTGGATATTAATTGGTTATGGTACGGGTACAAAGTGGTGTCCTCGTAATAAAGTGTTTGTGATAGTTTTGGTTGGGTTTATTTTTGCCGGTTTGGGTGCGATGTTCATGGAGGTTTTACAGTGGGTTTGAAGAGTTTTATGGCGGTAGACAGTGCAAAGAAATTTCTTGAAGTGTATAATTAATTAGTGATTAAATAATACAAGAGTATTATATGTGTTTAATAAATAGAGGGTGGTTACAGTAAATTGTATTATAGTTATTAATATGTGTCGGTATAGTGGGTTTCAGTTGTGTGATGTGTTTCTGTTAACAAATCAGGGTGTATGGGTTACAGTGGCATATCAGGGGCCGAGTAGTATTTATTAGTTGGTTGGGTAAGTTTGTAAGTTATTTTTAAGTATTGGATAAGTTATTTGAATTTCCGATTTAAATATGGGGAAATGGTCGGCGATTAAGCATGTTTTTTGTAGGTTTAAAGCAGATAGCGACGTAAGTGAGAAAGTTAGAGTTTTTTAAAACGCGAAATTTAGGTAATTCTAGTTCGAAGTTAGTCATCGGGATTGACGAGTAGATTATGTATTGATAAAAGTTTGGGACATCCCAAGGAGAGTATTAATTTAAAGAATCATTAGAGTCTGAATATTTGTAAAGAGGATGTGAGCGCTATTTTACGAGGTTAGTAGGGAAGTGAAAGAGTTCTAGCATATGAGATAAAAGGAGGTAGGAATATAGTCGAGTAGAAAAGGGATAAGGGTTGAATGAGGTTATAAGAAAAGGTGATGGAAAATAATCATTGTGCTGACAGGAAGAAAAAATCAAGAAGTTGATGAGTTAGCGTGAGTTTGCGCGTATAGTGTGTAGACACAAGGTGTTTATGAGGGGGTATTTTAGGAGGTTTGACAAAAGGGGGGGGGGAGGGGTAGGTGTAAAACTGTCGTGGATGCCGCCTCTGTTCGACGCAAACGAGAGTTAGTGCTGGATAAGGTTGTGTTTTATATAAATCACCATGAATATCGGCTGCCAGTCAAGGTTGTGGTTGTAATTATACTTGTGCAGAGGTGATTCTCCATTGTATTTAGAAGTGAAGTAAATAGACCAGTATGGATTTTGTAATTGAGGGAGGTACAGATGGATTGCACCACAGTGAGTGGGGTGCGTCGAGGATGCATTGTAACGATCCTAAGACTGACAGGCATGGAAACTAATGGATGATGCAAGTATTATTAGGATTTAGCATTTGGGGAGGTTAAGGTAAAAAAAGATATTGGGTAGTTTATGTGGGACTAGTATTAGTATCCTCTTTGGTAAAAAGATTGGATTTGGCTGGTCGATTTGGTTTAGTGTGGACCCGATTGGCGATTATATAAATAGTCTGCAGTAAATGGGTTGTTCTTTAATTGTAAATAAATGCCCAAAAAGGATGAAGGCTGGGCAGAGTTTAATAGGAGTGATCACCATTTTTGTCCCTAGGGTATGCACCAAAGAATTGTAATGATATAGATTTAAAGGTGAAAAGGCGGTAGAAGCAACGAAAAAAAAGGTAGAATATTGTGTCTATGATTAGACCAGTTAAGGGTTTAAGGGTTATTACGGGGAGGGTGGGGAAGGAGGTAGTTAGTTCGATTTGGTGTTACAGTTGAAGGATAGTAAAAAATATAACGATTTTAAGGATTGGTGGGTTAGGTTTTAGGTAATCATAAGAGTGTTTGATTATAATGGTTAAGTGCGCGGTAAGAATGTGTGGAGGTAATATTTAAATTAGTGAATTGGTAGGTTTGTGGTGTTTTGTTAAGTGGGGTTTTTGCTTAGTAGACTTTTGAAAGAAGGTTCTTAATTTTTTGCGAATTTTTTTTGCTAGTAATTTGGAAGCACAGTCGTATGTTGGGTAAACTGTGTGCTATTTAGTTCAGGAATAGTATTGGTTGTTGGTTATGTGTTAAGTCTCGAGTTCAGTTGAAGTTTTTGTTTTGGTTGTTGGATTATATAGTACCTGTAGAGTTTGGGAAAAGTAGATATTAAATGATGAGTATGAGTTTGTGAGTGGGTAAATATGTAAATAGTGGAGGGGTGATGGTATATAAGGTTCCTGTGCAATTGCTATATTGGAGTGCGATTTTATAATAGGGAATTTTGGTTATTATATGGTTCAGTTAGGAAGTTGTTGTGAAGCAGTTAATACTACAAATAGTGATAATATTGTTTTGTGAAGTTATAAATAATGTGAAATGCTTAAGTATTGTCTGGTTAGTGTCTAAGGTAGCCACGATACCTGTTGGGGTTGTTATGGGGTTTTTCCTCCAAAATTTTGGAAGGGGAGAACAAAGGACTGCTAGATATTGAATAAAATTCTGATACTAATCCAACAGTGGGAGCTATTATGTTGACAAGCTGGCGATATTTTTTGAGGGAAGGAAAAGGGTAGTATTACTGTGACTATGTTACCAATTCAGAAAATGTACTTAAACATTTAGAAGATAGCGATGGGGGGTAACTGTGGAAGGTTATGAGATAGGTGTGAAAGAAATAAACAGTAGGATGGTGATAATGAATGTAATAATATGTATTGTAAGGGATAGAGTGAAAGTTAAATGGTACAATTGTTAATGGAAGAAGTAGAGTAATAGATTGGGGGGGAAATGAATTACGGAATGTGATTCTTCGATAGTCAAGATGCCTTGGTGTGGGAAATGGGATGTCAGAGAGTGTAGACTCAACGTATGAGATGGAAATCAAAAGAGTAATTGGGAGTATGTAATTTGGTAGATGATAGGATGAATTGGGAGTAATGGTTAATAAGAATAATGGAAGTTTTATATGAGGATATGTCTGATTATTGATGCTTAGATATGAATAACTTACTTATGTTACATTTGTTGTGTATGTAGAACCAGGTTTTGGACAGTTGTTGTTATTGTTCACGATAACAAGTACCTGGGGTGGATTAGTTCAGGCTCATATTGTGTTTAGTACATAGGGTGAGAAGGCTGAATGAAACGACAATGGTGTGTTCGGACGTCTTTGGCATTCTCTAGGTAGATGAGGAGGTGCCGTCTCGGCATTTTGTTTGTCATATGTGGTAAAGTGGGTTGTTTAAATTTATATAGGGGGGAACTTAGTTGTACTGCTAGAGATCAGCTGTGAAGGTATCTGTATCTAATAGGTGTAGTGTTTTACAGATAACCTTACTTGCTACCACATTATGCCTCAGAATTATTCTGGAATATTGTGATGACTACGTTAAATGTCTAGGGTATGTATATGATGAAGTGTAAGTCACAACAACAACAGACAGATAAACAATTTAATTTATTCCACCACACTTGACAACACTGTGACACTCACACACATGAACATTCTATAAGACTATCTTAAATGAGTCACTGGTAAATTTTCAAATATCAATACGCTTAAGCACTTTCAGGAATATATATATGTCCTGATTCAACTACAAAGTGAACCGGAATCACAATCAATTTTAATTACAATTTATATGTACAGAATTTATCAATATGAATCTTGTAGTGACATATTTTATTAATATTATCCTATGTGTGTCAGTTGTGTAGTTGTGTCGTGAGAAATTCTATACACATATATGAATTAAAACGTAAAAGTAAGCCTAACAAATAAATTTAATAAAAGCGATATGAAGTATGGTTAAAGATACAGTGCTGTCACAATGACTGTACTCGAAAATCCTCCCTTGTGTTCTCCTGTGTCTGCAAATTTGTAACGTTTCCACGTTATGATAGCTATAAAAGTAGCCTTCTGCAAATACACGCGTTTCCCAGACACAATAAAACGGGTACTGCATTTCTAAGAAAAACATTGGGATGGCACATACGCAAGTTGACCTAGATTTAAAATTCCATTCATGTCATTTTTACACTATGTTACCAAAAACGGAAAAGGACAGATGGACTAAAGGGATAGAGAGAAAGGGAGAGCAGGGCAGAAAGCGAAGCCATGGGACACACGCGCTACACTAATTCACACAACAAGTTTCGCGCGATACACAATTACTACCATCACGCGTGTAAGGCCAAAAGCACTAACCTTTTTCGGAATCGACAGTGATAAAAAATTCACTACCCATAACCAGAGTTAGATGTTTTAAAATCCTGAAAAACGCTTATTAGAAAAGATAACATTAGATGGGTTTACGTTTGAAAACATTACAGTACCCAGACAGCACATCTTCGAAACAGGAGGTAGAAGAAATTGATGCTATTTGAATTCGCAAGCCATTAGCTCACTTTTAAATTTGTATATTTGGGTTTTCCATTAGGGCTTGCTGACAAAGCATGTGTAAAACGTTACACAAATAGTCTAGAAATTACCAAATTATGGCCCAGAAAAAATAGTGGGGGTGCCCGACAGCATGAAATCATTTCTGCTCATAAAATTCTTTTATAACGTGTTTGAACAAACATTTCGTTACGGAAATAGCCTACCATGTTAACTCCTATTTGATTGGAGCGCAACACATGAACGACTAAACACGATTGGTCGGACTTTAAATACTATCCTGTGTTGTCAGGGGAAACGTGGAGAAGGGTATTTTTTTTGAAAAAAAGGTGTAAAAAGGACATGGTTTGTTGGATTGGTTAGAGCTGCGAATATACGCCCAATTCAGAGCTCGGTATGTTCATTGCCACATCTTGTAATAAACCTACTAAGAAGCAGTGCGTTGAGCACCAGTGTATATTTTTCTAAAATTTAAAAGCCTGGGACACCGGCAGATCGGAATTTGAGGCCTATTCATTGCCAGTCTAACGAAAACTGTTTATTTATTTCATTGAAATTGTGGGAATGTGGTACTTAAAGGGATTGAGCAGCACATGGTCAGAGCTTTGCTGAATCCAGAGTCGGACAGCATACTCCTTGGTCCATTTAGCTATCAGTGAGGTGTCTCCAGAGCCCAGGGGAGAAATCGAGCAGAGGAGTCTTTTCCTGCCGCACATCACGCAAGATAAGCTGATGTAGGCCAGCATGAGCTTCAACATTATTTATCCCCATCTTTTAAACTGAAACAATTGTAAAATAAAATTAAAGATTTTGATAAAATTAATTGTTTTAATGTTTTCAGGAACTGAGAAACATTTCCAATACTATAGTTCCAACTCAGAAAACAAAAACTATTGAAAGTCAGGAAGGTAATGGTCGGGGAAGAAAATTTAAAAAAGATACAAAAAAACCTAATAATACTCATATTAATACTACCGGGGAACTGGTCCACATAGGATATATATAAAATATGTCACTACAAGATTTTCATATGAACATTCTGGACATTTTAACCTGTAATTTTATACAATGTCAGTTTAAGATGGGGTTACATAATGTTGAGCTCCGCTGGCCACCTAGGCTTATCTTTCGTGATGGCGGCAGGAAAAGACTCCTCTGCTCGATTGCTCCCCTGTGTTCTGGAGACACCTCACTGTTTGCTATATGGACCAAGGAGTATGCTGTCCGCCTCTGGATTCAGCAAAGCTCTGACCAGGTGCTGCTCAATAACTTTTGGACCACGGTCCCTGAAACAAGAAGGTTGTACCTCCTACTTCATAACTAATTTATAATCTATTTACAGATTGAACACATTACATAACAAACACTGAGTTCAGAGCGGTAGGCCAACTGTCAGCTTCATCTGAAATAATTTACACCAGTATATTCCTCCCTAATGGTTACTACGCCTCTGCAATTCCAGCATTATTTCTTTCTAGTCGATAAGATAGGTGTCAGTGTACTGTTTGGCAATTCCATGTAGTTTTACTTTCCTCCGACACCTTCTGTTCAGGTTGGAGCATTATATAGGCCTTGCCTCATGTTCGCTACTGACCCACATATATATACAGACATAAATTATCAATTTACATTCAATTTTCATTAAAAAGATGTCAAATATTTCAAGCTTACCACAATTCATGGAAATAACACAGAATTACGTTGACTGGCAATGAATATAGCACAATTTCGATCTGCCGATGTCCCAGGCTTTTATTTAGAAAAATATGCACTGGTGCTCAACGCACTGGTTCTGTAGTAAGTTTATTTGAACATGTGGTGGTGACCTGACGCCTCTGATTGACTATATTCGCGGTTCTAACCAATCGTGCCATGTTTACCCAATCGTTTGAAAAAAAGTACTCCTACTCCCGTTTCCCCTGACAACAAAAGATAGTATTTATAGCCCGACTAATCGTGTTTAGCCTTACATTTATTGCGCTCCAATCACATCGGATTTAACATGGAGACCCATTTCCCGTACAATGGTGGTGTGAAAATCTGCCACTGAGCGATTCTGATTCTAGTGTTGTCTGACACCCTCACTATTTTATTTTGGCTATAATTTGGTAATTCCTAGACTATTTGCTTAACGTTTAACATATTCTTTGTCAGCAAGTCCCAAGGAACCCAAATATACAAATTTAAAGGAGCTAAGTGGCTGCGTTCAAAATATGCATTTTCTAGGATAGTCGTGTAGTTGTTTTTTTTATTTTTTATGTTCAGAACCGCCACCTGTCCTGCTGTACTGTCAGACTAATGTCAGGATTTTAGACATAAAACAGTAGAATGTCATGTTTCCTAATAAGCGTTTTGAGAGTTTTTAAAAACTAACTCTCGTGTGTGTAGTGTTTTTTTATCACTGTCGATTTGAAAAAAGCTAGTGCTTGTGGCCTTACACGCGTGATGGTAGTAATTGTATAGCGAGACGCGTGTTTAGTGTTGCATGCGTTCCTGCTTCCAGCCTCTCCCTTTCTTTCTATCTTTAGTCCATCTGTCTTTCGTTTTTTTGGTAACGTAGTGTATAAAATGACATGAATGGAATTTTAAATCTAGGTCAACTTGCGTATCTCAAGGTTTTTCTTAGAAAGGCAGTACACGTTTTATCGTAGAAAGCGGGTATTGAAGCAGTAGGCTTTTACTATCAACGTGAAACGTTACAATTTGCAGACGAAGTAGAAAACAAGGGGGATTTCGAGTACAGTCATTGTGACAGCACTGTTCTTTACCATTCTTCTTTCCGTTTATTGAATTTATGTGTTAGGCTTTACATTTTCCTGCTAATTTATATATGTGGATTAGAATTTCTCACGACACATACTCCGAAGGGGGTTGGGCGTGACTCCTTCGGTGGAAGAAAACTTCGTTTTCTTTCTTAAGTGTGTGTGTGGGGGGTGGATGTCACAGTATATATGTACGACAAAATATTAGGTTGGTCACGCTGTGAGTGGCAACATTGATAGAATAAAAAACCCGTTTGGTCAGTTGACCGGAATGGAAGTGGACGCAAATTCTGGCGCAAAAAGTGAGTTGACTTTCTGGCCATCGACCCGGATAGGTCGTCTTTTTGTTCCCTGTCAGCGTTTTGCTGGAGAGAGTTTGCCATTGTTGTTCAGATATAGTGCTTGCCTTTTCTTCATGCGATCTTTGGATTGTAGTGGATAATGCTAGAGTGTTATTGTATTTGTCTAGTGGCATTTCCTTAGACCGGTGAGGTTGAGTCATTTATGATTTAGTTTTGCCTGATCTTAGTACATAAGTTCGCCGGTGAGCGAAAGTCATTGTGATGTCCATTCCGGAGGGCCATACCAGTGGGTATGATACTTATATATCAAGTTGTTAGTAGTGCAAGCTGTGTTGGCATTTATGGTCAGGGTATTTCATATGTATTATGAGCCGTGTGGGGCTTCATTGTGTGCAGTGTATCATTAAAAGGGAACTTACCTGTTATGGGTGTTAAAGTTAATTATTGTCAGCTACTGTATGCTGTGGTCGTCCTCTAGTGTACGAGCCAAGTATGAAAGCGGTTGTGTATTGAAATCCACAGTATAGGTAGTTTTTCTGACAATCACTCTTAGTGTTCGTGGAACATGAAGTGATAAGAGACGGGCGTTGGATAGACCACACATTGAGATAACCTGTTGATAGAAGAAGAAAAGAAGAAAAGAAAAAATAAGAAGAAGAAAAGAAGAAAAAAAAAGAAGAAAAAGGAAAGAAGAAGAAAAGAAGAAGAAAAAAAGAAGAAAAGAAGAAGAAGAAAAAGAAGAAGAAGGAAAGAAGAAAAAAAAAGAAAAGAAGAAGAAGGAAAGAAGAAGAATAGAAGAAGAAGAAGAAGAAGAAGAAGAAGAAGAAGAAGAAGAAAAAGAAGAAGACTTTAATGTTAGCACATTTTTGATGGCAGAGACTACAAACAAGATTCCTCCACCTCTTCCCCCCTTACATCCACACACACACGTGTGATGATGTTACACAATGATGTAACAAGATCACCAATGAGGAACTGATTGAAGGAACCAGACAAATATCAGTTAAACTAGAGTGTGAAGTGGTGACACTGGTGCTGGACAACATACGAGTACATGTTGAGTAAAGTCGTCGGTGGCATAACAAGTCAATCCTTGTTCATGAATTCCCAGGGTGAGAGAAAAAGAGGGAGACCAACGAAAAAAAAAAATAAACAAACTAGCAATAAAAATGTTGAGAAAGGAATTATTAATAGACATGACAGGGATAATGATGGGAAAACCTTGAATAAATGGCACAGTTCAGACAGGCTTGACTTGTATGTGTTTAAGGGCTGTCCTTCTTGGGGATCTGAAAGATAATGAAGAAATAGATTGGGTGTTTTCCATTGATCTTGTTATTGTTCATTGATTGCAATATCTTCTTTTGATACCATTTTTCTTTCTCAAATGATCTGTTTATTGCTCGGTGACTTGATTTCATGTTTGATTTATATCACGTAATGATTTCATTCCAATACCGATATTGACATAACGAATATCCTTTGCGTAAAGTTGCTTTTTTTTTTTAATTCATTGATGTGCTTGTGTGCTTGCGTTCTTGGTAATTCTTTTTTATTTCTTGTGAGATAGCTGTGTCTTAATGAACGTTTTTTGTCTTATTTAAACACAGCTCATTTTTCCCTCTGTCTTTCTTTTATTCAACTAACATCACACATATCATTGCAATGTTAAATATATGGAGATCAAAATAAATAAAATCTAAGACAAACATCAGAATCTTTTACTCAAATGTCAGATCAGTCCTACTTTATTGCTGCGTAACATGGAGAATAAAAACAAAAACAACCAAAAACCTACAGACTTTCAAATATGGTTGCTTGCTTAGAACAGAAAGATTGAAATAGAGCAACCAGGTCGCCAGAACCAGACATGTGCCGGTTGAACAGGTGAGAATAAAAGTAGATGCTGGCGATGAAAAGGACACACATTGAGGAAACCTGGCGATAGCATTACAAGGCAGTATTTTTTTCTGGAAACCCCATAGTAAGAGAAGAGAGGCTGACCAAAAAACACGTGGAAACTGGTGATGGAAATGAAAACGGTGAGGAAAACTTTGAAAGAACTTGCGCTGATTGGCCTGCGACAGAAGTACTTGGCACGTGTTTGTTGAGTAGCTCATCATCATCAGCTGCCACCTCCACAACGAAGGTTGGCTGTAAAGGATCTCCAACGTCTTCTGTCTCTTGTCTTGGTGGTGCACTCTGATAGGCTCTTCCCTGTCCATCTCTTGATGTTATTTTCCCACTTATAGCGCTGTCTTCCCCTTGCACGTTTGCCTTCATCTGTCCCTTCTGTTATGGTCTTCTGCAAGGTGTTATGCCTTTTTATGTGGCCAAAGTATTTTAGCTGCCGAACTTTGATCTCCCTCATTAGTTCTCTTTTCATACCTAGATTTTCTAGGACCTCCTTATTTGTTTTCATCTCTTTCCATGAGATACGCCACATTCTTCTATATATCCACATTTCAAGAGCCTCAATTCTTTCTTCCAAATGCTTATACATCGTCCATGTTTCTGCCCCATACAGAAATGCAGAATATATATAACACTTTATGATTCTCAGTTTTAATTTGTGAGATAACTGTTTTGATGTCAGTATATGTTTCATGTTGTTGAATGTAGCCTTGGCCATTCCTATTCTCTTCTTGATTTCTGTTTCACATCTGCCATCTTCTGATATTATATGACCAAGATATACGTAGCTCTTGACTTGTTCCAGGGTTTTCCCATTTACGCTTATCTTTAATGTGGGTTTACGTCTGTTTTGCTGATTATCATAGTTTTTGTTTTCTCAGTATTAATGTCGAGCCCATATTCATGACTTATACTGTTCACTTGCTTCACTAGTTCTTGTAACTCCTGTTCGCTTTCAGCTAACAACACGGTATCATCTGCATATCTAAGGTTGTTTATTGACCTTCCACTGATGTTTAGTCCTGGTATTTCCTGTATCTTTTTGAAAAAATTTTCGGTGTATAAATTAAATAGGCAGGGAGACAGCACACAACCTTGTCTGACACCTCTTATTATGTCTATGTATGGTGAATAATTCCTTCCAGATCTTACTGTGGCAGTTTGCTCGCAATAAAGGTTACTGAGTATTCTTATATCTTTTCCATCAATACCTATGTCTTCGAGGCATTCAATTATTTTCTCATGATGGACTCTGTCAAAAGCCTTCTTATAGTCAATGAAGCACATGCACATACTTTTTTGGACCTCTGTATATTTTTCTGCTAATATTCTTAGGCAAAATATTGCATCTCTTGTTCCACTGTTCCGTCTAAAACCAAACTGTTCTTCTTGGATTTCGCTGTCTACTTTCCTTTTTATTCTTTCCTGTATGATTTTAAGCAGTATCGTAATTGCATGACTCATCAGGCTGATTGTTCTGAAGTCTGAACATTCTGTTGCATTAGGTTTTTTTGGGCAATGTTATAAAAACTGATGTCTTCATGTCGAGTGGTATATATCCTGTATTGTATATATCGTTGCATAGATCAGTGATTGTATCTATACCAAAACTCTCCAGGGCTTCTATCATTTCAATTTTTATGTTATCCGTGCCTGCTGATTTTCCTTTTTGTATCATATGTATGGCATTCTCTACTTCTGATCTGAGAATGTTTGGGCCTTCATTAGAATCTGGTGATGGTTTTTTACCTCTGTTGTCCTCGAATAGTTCTTTTACGTATTCTGCCCATCTGTTTGATATGTCTTTCTCATCAAGTAATATTACACCATTTTGGGTAGCTAAAGGTTGTTAATGATTAATGATGTTCCTCACACACTAATGACTCTTGCTTATTATTTATTTTACTATGTAACTGTCTAAGAACGTCCCCGTCCCGTCCCACGCAAACTTTTTTTCGCAATCTGGAAATTGTATAAAAGTCGAACGCTTCTAGCCTTTGCACTAAACTTCAAGAAGATAATATAGCGCGCTTTTTTCGTACCAAATTTGCAAGTATATTTTAAATAATAAATAGAAAACATATAATAAAGTGTAAAAAATGTACAGTACGTTTTATTGTTGTTATTATTATTATTATTATTTTTTTTTGGGTCTTTTGATAGTTTTCTCTTTGACAGAGGATAAATTACATCCTTAGGAAAAAAAAGCCAACAATTTTTTTATTCCCCTTTGACACTGATGAGAATAAATTACAGTGGTATGCTAATTAGATATAAAGAAAATATAGATTTGTATGTGCAGCTCAGGGCATGTGGGAAAGTACCTCACGCCTTCTGTGTACCGTCCTTAGCGGTTCATAATTTCTTATATCGTTGGTCATGATTTTACATCATGTCTACTGTTCAATCTCTAGGTCAGGATTTCTTACCTCTCTTTTGCTATTGACACCTTTAATTGTCTGAGGAAGACCACGGACTCCTTTGATTGTCCGGTAATGGCTATGAACCCCTTTAATGTCCGGTAATGGCTATGAACCCCTTTGATTGTCCGGTAAAGGCTACGAATTCCTTCTTAGAAACAAATCTACATTGATGCGTAATTAAAAATTGAGTTCACAAATATTACATTTTTTTTTCCAAAGAAAAATCGTTAAGCTTGCATGTAGTCATAATGAAATACAAAAACGTTCTGTAAAAAAGAATATATTTCTTGAAAATGCAATAATTTATGATAAATTTCCAAGTAAACATTTTGGTGAAAATAAAATTCAACCCACAAAAGTCCGCTCCAAACTTCAGAAATAAGGTAGCTGAGGTATCTGATTAAAGTAACAAGACGAGAAATGATCCGCAACCAGATTATACGTCATGGTCTAAAACCCCAACCCCTACAGACCTAAGTAGAACAATCCCAACTAAGATGGTTTGGCCATGTCTGCAGAATGGAAGAAGATCGGCTACCATGACAAGCATGGGAAACTAAGAGTCAAGGATCCAGAGTCCTCTGGGAGGACAACATTAGACAGTCTTTGAAGGACCAAGGACTAGAATGGAACCAGACCAGGGGGAAGACAGCGAATAGGATAGTATGGCGCTCTCTCCTCCAAACCTCTACACCTCACGTTAGAAGAGGAACGACTAAGTGAGTAAGTATAAAATTCAAATATTTATATTTTTGTACACGGACCCCTAGAAGTTATTCATCGATCCCTAAGGGACCAGTGAACCACAGCTTAAGAAGCCCTGCTCTAGGTTAAATCAAACTGGCTTTCCTGAACGCTGTAAATATTTCATTACAACACATATAGGTATCTGAGTCATCTCGTACAAAGCGATTAATATGATGATGTGCATGTGTGGCTGGCAACTTCATAATGTATAACACATTGCCACATAAACCACCACTACTTGATGCACGCTTCCTGTAAGGGGATCAGCTACACTGTATGCCCCATAAGGGAAGCAAAGGGAAAAGATGATCACACACAGGCGTGACTTCTTTTTTCGGGGGAAATTAGAGCATCAATCGATCATTTGTTATCTCAAGCGGTGAATTGTTGACTAGATCAGTCATACATTGTTGTTTTTGTTCGAGTGTTTTTGTTTTTTGTTTTTTTTTGTAGCCACGCCAGGAGTTCCCAGACTGGGGGAATAACTTAAAGGTGAAATGTCTCGTGGAGCATGAGAGATGCTATATTTCAAGGTAGTCCCATGGCAGATATTGTCGTAGGGGAGTGAAGTGTTAGAGACTTCACTATATTAGGTCCAGAATCAAGATGTGAGAGTGACCGGTTCCCTTCTTCGCTGCGTTTTTGCCTTCCCTACCTCAAGAATAAAGTCAGGTACATATTTACAGCCTGGGTTGGACTGGAGCGTGACGCCACCGTGTTTCATAAAACTTGTATTCCTAGGCATTTTTGTTTTACATGATAAAGCTGATGGTTAGGTTTTGTTTTCAGAAGTGTGGTGTGGAATTACAGAGTTTGATAACTGCCGATTTTAAATATTCATTAAATCACTTACTGAATGGCTATAACTTTCTGAATTAATGCAGCAATCACTGAATTACTCATTGGGTTGGTGAATCACTGAGTGTCTCACACACTCATTTTCACTCACTTCTCACTCTCTCACTCACTCAAGCTTTCTTGTAATTTACACTTATTTAAAAATTAGAAACCTACCCACCACAAAAATATTTATAGAATGCGTGATTCCTATATTTACACATTGGAATTCTCGCTGGTGCTACGGAGTACGTGCACTGTGCTGAGATCCTCCTTGTGTGGTCTGAGGGAGGAGATCGGAGCACTGATGGAGTTGTCCGTGTGCAATGAAGATGGTCCTTAAAGCCAAACCAAACCAAATACTCATCTTTAAAAAAAATAAAGTTTTGCCTCGTCGGTTATATTAGGGCGCATGTCCAAATATAAAAGACCATTAGGTCTGAGATTTGAATTTTTAAATACTCATTTACTCATTGACTCACTCACACATTCAATAACTCACTGACACACCCATACTCGTCGTCCACCCTCTGCCTTACAATTAAACTGCTACCCTCTTTCACACACACTCTCTGTCGCCCCTCCCTCACCTTTCTCTCACATACATATTGATTACCTCACTATCTTTTCACTGTTCTTTCGTTCACTAGTTCACATGTGCCTGCTGGCTGGCTCAATCACTGGGTTTTACCTGATTGCTGAGTTAAGTTCTTACTTAACATTAGGTTTTACAAGCTGACTATCCCGTGCACGCCAGATGTATCACCCCAGGTCAGCCACCCAGCCAATGCGAACAATGTCGTGACCTTGCATAATGGATTTGTCTGTCTCTCAATTCTTATAACCACCTATTACGAAAATGTTCAGCTAACAAAATATTTTACACATTTCGCGAGACATAAAACGTTATAGACCCTGTATAGTTCCCGGTTTGCATGGGAGTGAATGAATATTAGACAAACATAAAGGTATGTTATCAGACGTTCGTAAGAAATAAAAAAAAGTAGAAAACTAGACAACAGACGTGAGTGGCTTACCCAGGACTCGAACCCAGGACCTTCCGTGCGACAACCCCGCCTAGCTATGCAAGCGAATCACACTACCCTCCCTGCCATCTAGGCATCACCAAAAATGATGCTTCGATGACGGGTCATTAGTGCGACCCGCATGGGAGTGGCAACTTCATTATGTAAAACAAATTGGTACAGAAAACACCATTGCAAAAGCATATTAAAGCTTGGTGTAGGCTTCCTGGACGGGGACCAGCTGAATTGGTGGCTCCATGCTATGTAAGGAGTGCAAATGAGTATGATGATGATGGTGATGATGAAGATAATGATGATGACAATGATGCCCATGATGATGATGATGCTGATAATGATGATAAAAATGGTAATGATAATGATGATAATGGTGAAGATAATGATGATAATAATAGCGATGATGATAATAATGATGATGATAATAATTATGATGATGATCATAATGATAATGATGATAGTGATTATGGTGATAATGATGATGTCAATGATGCCCATAATGATGATAATGATGATAATAATGATGATGATAATGATTATGGTGATGATCCTAACGATGATGATAATTATGATAATGATGAAAATAATGATAATAATGATTATGATGATAATGATAATGATTATTGTGATGATGATAATGGTTATGATGCTAATGATGATAATGATTGTGCTGACAATGATGATAATAATGATAATGATGATAATGGTGATAATAATTATGATAATAATAGCGATGATGATAATGACGATGATAATGATTATGGTGATTATCACAATGATAATGATGATGATTATGATGATAATGAAGATGATGATTATGATAATTAAAATAATGATAATAATAATGATGATTATGATGATGGTGATAATGATGATGATAATGAAGATAATGAAGAAGATGATGATAATGATGATAATGATTATGATGATGATGGTTCCGTTCATAAGCATGAGGGTAACATGGTAACATGCAAAATGCGCAGACAGTCATCATCATCATCCTCGTAAGCATTTTCCTTTGTGCAGCTTACGGAGCATGGAGCCACAACTGTAGTTGATCCCCTTCCAGGCAGTAACATGCTCTTGCAGCGATGGTTTCTGTTTTACATGGTGAGGTAGCCAGCCCCATGACCAACCTCATATTCGTCGTCTTGTACGGCACGCCTGACGATGTAGCAGTTCTGTTCTTTCTTTGTATATTCAGAGATGCCCCGGGAAAATATATGGGGCGCACAGGTAGTAGTGTATTATAATGTAAGAATAATGAGGAAAATATGCACAGGTAGTAGTGTATCATAGTGTAAGAATCATGTGAAAGGGAAGCACAGATAGTAGTGTATCTTAGTGTAAGAATAATGTGACAAATATCCACAAGTAGTAGTGTATCATCGTGTAAGAATTTTGCGTTCGCCCGCAAATATCGAGGCAAATCTAGTGTATCATTTTTTTAAGAATTTTTTTTTTATATCCACAACTGACATTGATTTTACGTGAGTATCCCTTTCTTTCTTGTACAGAGACAGGTGTCCCTCGCCATTCAGGCAAATACCACAAGTAGTAGTGTACCCATTCAGCTGGGTCGTGTAAGAATAATGTGACGACGAACACTATCCACAAGTAGTAGTGTATCATCGTGTAAGAATAATGTGAAACATATCCACAAGTAGTAGTGTATCATCGTGTAAGAATAATGTGAAACATATCCACAAGTAGTAGTGTATCATAGTGTAAGAATAATGTGAAACATATCCACAAGTAGTAGTGTATCATCGTGTAAGAATAATGTGAAACATATCCACAAGTAGTAGTGTATCATCGTGTAAGAATAATGTGACAAATATGCACAAGTAGTAGTGTATCATCGTGTAAGAATAATGTGAAACATATCCACAAGTAGTAGTGTATCATAGTGTAAGAATAATGTGAAACATATCCACAAGTAGTAGTGTATCATAGTGTAAGAATAATGTGAAACATATCCACAAGTAGTAGTAGTGTATCTTAGTGTAAGAATAATGTGAAACATATCCACAAGTAGTAGTGTATCATAGTGTAAGAATAATGTGAAACATATCCACAAGTAGTAGTGTATCATAGTGTAAGAATAATGTGAAACATATCCACAAGTAGTAGTGTATCATAGTGTAAGAATAATGTGAAACATATCCACAAGTAGTAGTGTATCATCGTGTAAGAATAATGTGAAACATATCCACAAGTAGTAGTGTATCATAGTGTAAGAATAATGTGAAACATATCCACAAGTAGTAGTAGTGTATCATCGTGTAAGAATAATGTGAAACATATCCACAAGTAGTAGTGTATCATCGTGTAAGAATAATGTGAAACATATCCACAAGTAGTAGTGTATCATCGTGTAAGAATAATGTGAAACATATCCACAAGTAGTAGTGTATCATCGTGTAAGAATAATGTGAAACATATCCACAAGTAGTAGTGTATCATCGTGTAAGAATAATGTGAAACATATCCACAAGTAGTAGTGTATCATAGTGTAGGAATAATGTGACAAATATGCACAGGCAGTATTGTATCATAGTGTAGGAATAAAGTGAAAAATATGTACAGATAGTGTATGATACTAAAAGTGAGATTAAGAGAAGGGAACTGAAAATCATTTAATATATGACTGATTAAAGAGCAGTCAGAAACAATAAGTTTGTAAATAAATGACGTCACCAATTAATATACAATTCATACTAGTAAATTACTTAATCCGTAATAAAATAGGTGGGAGCCGCGGTAGTGCTGTGGTTAGTGCACTGGCTTCCTAGCTCGGTGGTCCATGGTTCAATCCCCAGTTGAGGTGGGATTTTTTAGACCGCAAACGGCTCCGAGGTCTACCCAGCCTCATGAATTGGGTACCAGAGCAACTCTGGGAAGGTTAAGGCGGCCAGCGTGATGCTGACCACATCACCCCTAGTGTCAAGAAAATATGGGCCTAACACCATATTCCCAATATGCCTCAATGGTGTCCTTTTCCTTCCAATAAAATAGGTAACACGGCTGAATTTCAGGCAGGATACGTGCGTTCGCCTCCACAAGAGGAACCCATCAGCAACACACCTGGCAAACCGGGTGTGTACACATATTGCTAAAGCAGAATAAAGTGTATCTTCTCACTAGCATTAACAACACAAAGCGATGGGAGGAGGGGGGGGGGCGGGGGGGGGGGGGGGGGTGGGGGGGGGGGGCGGGGGCGGTGGGGGGGGGGGGGGGGGGGGGGGGGGGGGGGGGGGGGGGGGGGGGGGGGGGTAAGGGTAAAGGTAAAGGAACCCGTTACACGCCCATTGAGGCATATTGGGAATATGGTGTTAGGCCCATATTATCTTGACCGTCGGCACACGAGGGGTGATGTGGTCGGCATCACGCCGGCCGCCTTAACCTTCCCAGAGTAGCTCTGGTACCCATTTGGGGCTGGGTCGACCCAGGAGCCGTTTGTGGCCTAAAAATTTTCCGCCTCATCTGGGGATCGAACCATAGACCACTGCGCTAGGAAGCCAGTGCACTAACCACTATGCTACCGCGGCTCCCACTAATGACTTACTTACTTACTTATTTGGTCGATCCTCTTCTACCGTGCGGCGTAGAGGTTTGCCGAGAGAGAGAGAGAGAGAGAGAGAGAGAGAGAGAGAGAGAGAGAGAGAGAGAGAGAGAGAGAGAGCGAGCGCTAAGTGCTATCCTATAATCTAATGGAAAAAAAAATAATATAAACATGCAAAGAAAACCGAGAATTTAAAGAATTTCATACATTGGATTTTCTGCGGAACTGAAGGATTGAAATGGTTTGGCAAGATCAACTAATGGAGAACTGATGACAAGAACCAATCAAATCACCAACAGAACAAGAAGTGGATAAAAGACATTGGAGATGGATAAAACATGCACTGCGAAAACCAGTTACAAAGGTGACATGACAGTTCTTGGTCTGGAATCCGCAGAGATGGAGAAAATAGACAACAACAAAAAACACGAAGAAGCGAGTTGGAAACAGACACAACAGACATAAAAAACAAGGACGTGGAAAGGCCTTGAAGGAATGGCACAAGACATAATTTGTTGACGGATTATTCTCCTTCGGGGGCTGAAAGACAATAGATGAATGAATAAATAAAGGTAAAGAAAGATTGAGTCCAGCAGTGAATTACTTTATTAAAAAGTGGAGACAAGAAAAGTACATAAAGCAGAACTTCAGAGGATAATTGGAAAGTCACTCCCTGTTTTAAAATGCGTATTTCTTCACTTATCCAACTCCTTTATTCGAAACAAACGGTAAAATAAAGATGATTAACTGGTATTTTATTATTTAAAATGGTTTGTCAATTAAAGATTAACATGAGATCCGGACGTGTGACGTATAATGGAAATATAGCCTACTGTGTCTGACAGTTTTTCGTGATCTCGCAGCGTCTATGATTCGCTAGCAAAGCCGTGCAACTTACAGCCTGCGTTTACTAATTTTAATCACGCCTCTTTTCCTTGAGACGTAAACAAAACTAAGTTGTTTACCAACTTCCGCGACCTGCCAGTCATAACAGGGAGCGAACCCGGTCTGTTTACCTGAGTTTCTCACGCGAGCTGATCTGTCAATCATCAGATATCAGACAGATGCACGTGGAAAAGCACCGGACCTCTTTGAAGCGAGACGATCGGGCAAAATATTTTCCCGAGGGACCGTGTGATGTTCGTACAGTCAGGGGGAGACAACGCTTTGATCTCCAGAAACAGGGAAAATCTCGGAAGAAAGCCCGTTACGCGGTTTAGGTCTCTGTTGTCGATTGGCAAGCGCCGTCCGAGAGACCGTGTAAAACCTTTTATCTGGGGAAACGTAGTTTCCTGAGTTTCTGCTATGCACTAAGAGTGTGAAAATTAACATGCTCTATAGATCAGAGAGACAATAATGTATATAAACTGCGTCTTCTCAAACCAGTTGTCAGTTGTTGCTCAGAATTTTGGATAGTCTAAACACGTAGTCTAGAACCATTGTGGAAGGTATGTTAATAGTTTCGTGGGGATTTCATTCTGATTTTCTGGTAATAGAAATTTGTGCTTAAGTGTTAAAATGTGTTAAGTTTTACCATTATAATTCACTGTGATTTCCTAACGTTAAAACTAGTGAATACATAACGCTTAGCTATTTTCTTGCCAGTTGTTCAGTTTAATGTAATTTCCATCACCCGCTTTCTCACACAAGAAGATAGAGTTTAGCTGACTGAATTAATATGATAGTCATTTACTGATAATGGACCATAAAATTAGCGTTTATTCCATTTTGTGTAATTTTAGTAAGTGACTGTTAGTTATACCAGACGCCGACAATCTAATAGCCATTAATGACAGGCGATATTTGTTAAGTGCGCGTAGGGATAATTAAATAATAATTGACATTGTGCGCTGATCGTTGACCGGGACAGGAGGAGAAAAGGCTGCATGCCCCAACCAAACCTGTACTCGCTAAGCGACGCGCGATAGGATAGGCTATAGTCACCGTGTGTCTTTTAACTTTAATCAGGACTGACGGAGAGGATAAGAGATCGTCTTCTCCCCTTCCGTGTATATACGAGTTATGTAGAGTTATAATAGTAGCATTTTTATAATAATGTTTGTCTATTCTAGCAGACCTGATCAAACGGCGACCAGCCGTCTATTTGGTCTATTGTGGTTTATTTTGGTAGTTTTCTTCATCTACTGATTAATGTTGTCCTCATCTTGGCATTACGCGTCCCCAAGTTCAGTTGTGAACAGGAGTTGTCAAAGAGACAAATTAACATTTTAAATAGTAAAGTTTAACTGGACTTACAAATACCCAGATATTCATTCAATTGTATCAGCCCACTGTGGCGTAATACAAATATAATTACTATTTGACTTTTGACAGTCGTATCATCGGATTTATCCAGCATGTTATGCTGTTTCAAAATCGGCAATCACCACAGAGCCAGCCGATAGGATTTACCATCACCATCATAAATAACAGTTTTAGCAACCAGATGTTTCCTTAGTACTGCGAACCCGAGATGTCGGTTCTACGTTAACTATTCGAGGTGACATTTGTTGATCCAGGAATACACCACCAAATTTGGCGTCCCCCTCCTAAAAATCTTATTTGTTATAGAGGGTGGACTGGGGCCGACTTGAATAATACCCCTGACACTATATATTCAGGAACCAGTGTAATTCCAAAGGGACATCACCAGAATAGGGTAAGCGTGATTGATGTGGCCACGCATGACAGAGAGAGTGAATATTTTCTTAGTTACAGAAACTGTACCCTCATTTATTTTCTTTGCTTAAATATTGTTTACTTTACGGGATAGCATTTAGTAGGAACTTTGTTCTTTTCTTTACTGTCTATTCTGTAACATAGTGCTAACATTTGACCTTTGGGGTTATTAACTTGTTGGGTTCTTTTTCTCAATAAGGGGGAGAGCACATGCACTCTGATATTGTCTATGTATGAATTCTGATTTATTTGATCTTTCTTAGATATTCGATGTTGTAAAGTTTAATGATAATAAACAACAAAAAAGAACTTAACTTTGTGTGTTGGTCAGACCCATACCCAATTTACCATAGTTTTTCACGTTTGTGTGTCTTGTTGTCACATAATTGTGTGTGTGTGTTTAGTTAAACTTATATTTCTAGATATAGGGAGGTGCAAGATTGTCTTATACTAAATTATAGTCGTATAGATAGGCTGGATTAGAGAAACTACTCATTCCAGAGACAGATCTTCTCCTTAAACTATCCACTCGTGAAATCTATTTATCACACCTTTACTTCTCAAGTACTTATCACCATCCCCTCTACTCAGGCGGGACCATAAATAATTCAAACCTATCTAAATTTACGACAGGACTGTTCATTATATAACTTTACAGCGAGCAGCAGTTTTTGGCTCTGCCTTGTAACGCTAATTTATTCACCATATATAAACATAACAAGATGTGTGAGACAAGGTTGCGTATTGCCCCCTTGCCTATTTAATACATAAACATGAAGAACATTTTTAGACCGATACAGGAACTGCCAGGACTGAACATCGGTGAAAGATCAATAAACAACCTTAGATATGCAGATGATACAGTTTTGTTAGCTGGAAGTGAACATGAGTTGCAAGAGCTTGTGAAGACAGTCAACAGTATAAGTCATGAATATGGATTGGACATTAACACTGAGAAAACTAAAACAATGATAATTAGCAAAACAGACGATAAGCCCACTTTAAAGACAAGAATAAATGGGAAAATCCTGGAACAAATCAAGAGTTTCTCATATCTTGGTCAAATAATAACATAGAAGGCAGATGCGAAACAGAAATCAAGAAGAGAATAGTAATGGTCAAAGCTACACTCAACAACATGAGACTGATACTAACATCTAAACAACTAACTCAAAAATTCAAACTGTGAATCATCAAATGTTATATATATTCTACATTACTGTATGATGTAGAAACATGGACAATGAACAAGCAGTTAGAAGAAAGAATTGAGGCTCTCGAGATGGGGATATATGGAAGAATGGGGTACGTCTCATGGAAAGAGAAGAAAACAAATAAAACAGTCATAGAAAACCTAAGAATGAAAAGAGAATTAATGAAGGAGATCAAAATTAGACAGCTAAAATATGTTGGCCGTATAAAAAGACATAACGCCTTGCAAAAGACCATAATAGAAGGCAGAGTTGAAGGCAAACATGCAAGGGGAAGACAGCGCTATAATTAGGATGATAACATCAAGAGATAGAGACAGGAAAGAGTCTATCAGAGTGCACCATCAAGACAAGAGACATGAAAGAGTCTATCAGAGTGCACCATCAAGACAAGAAACAGAGGACGTTGGAGATCCAATGCAGTGGATCCCTTCGATGTGAAGATGGCACCTGATGATGATGTAACGTCCATTTAATGGCCATTTTAGATTTAATTTTTCGTATTTTGCTTCTGGGGGGAAAAAAGTAAAACTTATTAGTAAAAATCACATGAAGATTTATTGTCCCTTATTTTGATGTTTGTTTCGTGTAAATCCATTCCATGACGACATGAAGGGAACAGTCCAATATGCTGGAAGCACGTCACAGCCCTTTGACATACGAAGTGGCGTTAAACAAGGCTGTGTTCTGGCTCCGACCCTCTTCGGGATCTTCTTTGCCTTACTCTTGAAACATGCATTCAGAGATGCAACTGAAGGAATATGCCTTCACACTAGGTCAGATGGCCGTCTGTTTAATCTTTCAAGGCTGAAGGCAAAAAACAAAAATCAGAAGGGTCACTATAAGAGACTTGTTGTTCGCTGATGATGCTGCAGTCGTCACTCAAAGCCAACAGGAGCTTCAGAACTTGATGAATCGCTTCACTAAAGCATGCTTGGACTTTGGCCTCACAATAAGTCTAAAGAAAACGAATGTGCTGAGTCAGGATGCGGGTGCTGCACCAGTTATCACTATCGATAACTATGAATTGGCAGTGGTGCACCACTTCACATACCTAGGGTCTACCATCAATGACAAACTCTCACTGGATACAGAAATCGACAGCCGCATTGGCAAAGCTGCAGCTACCTTTGCCCGCCTCACATCGCGTGTTTGGGGAAACTCCAAACTCACAATGAAGACCAAAGCTGCGGTATATAATGCCTGCGTCACCAGCACACTCCTATATGGCAGCGAGACCTGGACGACCTATGCTAAGCAAGAAAGAAGGCTCAATACCTTCCATTTACGGTGTCTACGCCGCATCCTCGGCATTTCGTGGAAAGATAAAGTGACAAATGTCGAAGTGTTGTCACGTGCTGGCCTTCAAAGTATGTATACACTGCTTAGACAGCGCAGACTTCGCTGGCTTGGCCATGTTCGCCGCATGGAAGATGGTCGCATCCCAAAAGATATCTTCTACGGACAATTGGCAGATGGCAAGAGAACAGTTGGGCGACCACAGCTGAGGTTCAAAGATGTGTGCAAGAGAGATATGAGGGCACTGGACATAGATCCAGCAACATGGGAGGATGAAGCTGCCGATCGCACTAAGTGGCGATGCTATTTACGGCGTCACCTCAGATTGGGCGAAGAGAGGCTCACACAACAAGCAGAGGAGGGGAGAAAACACCAGGAAAATAAGCAGCTGAGGGCTGTCACCTCAGGGGCGCATTCCCATAGTCAGTTATGACTGAAGGGGCTATTATTCGTGTAAATCAAGTAATATTTAAAAGACAAACATTTTTAAAAAAGGGAACTACTTTTCAACCACACTGCACTTTTTGACAAAACTCGTCTCCTTCTTCTTCAAGGTAGTTTAGGCGATCAAGTCTATCCATAACTTCCTGTCTACAAAACTATTAATCAACTCTGTTATTGACTTTTGTGCATGTCACACTGTCTAATATTTGCTGTCTTTGTAGTCATCTATCTCGTCTTCCCTTTTATCTTTCCTGTTGTCACGTTGTATTCCAGCTTCCTTCTTCCCATAACATGCTCAATGAACGTGGATTGCTTCCTTCTAATCTGAGGTATAATCTTGCTTTGCCCATTGGCCTCTTTCAGGAAATCCTCATTACTAATTTTAGCTGTCCATGCTATTTTTAACATTCTTCTGTAAAACCACATCTCTGTGGTCTCTAGTGTTTTCCCTACTTGTTTACTAATTGTCCATGACTCTCGTCCCTAAGTCAAGTTTCGTTCTATATAACACTTAATAGTTCTCTTTCTTACTTCCGTTCACAAAGAGTTATTGCATAACAAACTTTTCAGTTTTCAAAACTCATCATGCTTGAAAAAAAAAACAAAAAAAAAACAAAGCAGACGTAGTTGCTGCTATATTACGTCTTCATTGTTGACGGATGTTTCCCTTTCAGGTAGACATTCAGTCAGACTTCTAGTTTAAAAAACAGACACAAGACAGACAATGGCAACATTGTCTACGGCTTAACGAGCCCGCAAGCCAGGTATGCTGATTAAACCTGCAGTTTTTGACGAGTCGAGGTGAAAATAGGAAGGGAAATAAATAAACTATATTGCTTTCTATTATCAGTTCTCTGCTTTATGCGTTCTCTGTGCGTTGCCAGATAGTGGTGTAGAATTTCTTTGAGAATTACGAGGCTTTCGTCAATGTGTGAACTAAGCTGATTCCGGTTTTAGTTTGTGTCCCCTAGCACGTGAAGTGTTTTTCAGGTAATGAGTGAGTTAATGTTGAATTGTGTGTGTGTGTGTGCGTGTGTGTGTTTGAGTGAGAGAGATAGTGCGAAAGGAAAAACATAAGCACGGATTAGAGTATGTACAATAAAATGTGTGTGTGTATGTATGTATGTAAATATTGGTAGGTAGGTAAGTCTGCTGGTCGGTCGGACGGATTTGGGTAGGTGGATGGGTAGGTAGGTAGATGAGTGGTAGTTTGGTAGGGTGAGTAGGTAGGTAGGTGTGAGTAGGTAAGTAGGTGGGTAGGCTGGCTGGCAAGTAGGTTGGTAGGTAGGGAGACTGACTGACTGTCTGTCAGGCAGGTACGTTGGCAAGTAGGTAGGTAGGTAGACTGGCTGCTTGCAGGTAGGCAGGTACGTTGGCAAGTAGGTAGGTAGTAGGTAGGTAGGTAGGTAAGTAAAAAATAAACATAAATAAGTATGTTGCAGGCACTATCAACAAATAGAAAACCAGACAGAAACAAAATAACAGAAGTGATGGGCTTACTGGGAAATCGATCCTAGTGCCATTTTAACGGTACCATCGCCTTTCTAGGGAGTGAATCTTGTGGTACGTAGGTGGGTAAGTAAGCGAGTAGGTATGTGGGCAGGTAAATATAGCTATAGACGTTGTTTAATGGAAACCAGCAACGTTACCAGGAGTGATAAAATGAGAAATGATGACATAAAAACATTACAGGAACTTCATCGTGTATCACGTTTATAGAGAGACAGAAAATTAAGTGGTTTGGCTATCTCATGAGAATGGAGCACAATAAATTACCAGTACGCACCAACAACAGTAACATATCTGGGTTCAGGGCACAGGGTAGACTAAGAGACAGACGGATAGACAACATCACAGGCATCTTACAACTATACGGGCTTACAGTAGCTAATGCGACACACTTGGCACAAGAACGCAAGCTACAGGTACCCACAACGCTTCACAGCACCAGTGGAACGGAAACTACAGGTCCCTACAACGCTTCACAGCACCAGTGGAACGGAAACTACAGGTCCCCACAACGCTTCACGGCACCAGTGGAACGGAAACTACAGGTCCCCACAACGCTTCACGGCACCAGTGGAACGGAAACTACAGGTCCCCACAACGCTTCACGGCACCAGTCGAACGGAAACTACAGGTCCCCACAACGCTTCACGGCACCAGTGGAACGGAAACTACAGGTACCCACAACGCTTCACAACACCAGTGGAACGGAAACTACAGGTCCCCACAACGCTTCACAGCACCAGTGGAACGGAAACTACAGGTCCCCACAACGCTTCACAGCACCAGTGGAACGGAAACTACAGGTCCCCACAACGCTTCACAGCACCAGTGGAACGGAAACTACAGGTCCCCACAACGTCACGGCACCAGTGGAACGGAAACTACAGGTCCCCACAACGCTTCACGGCACCAGTGGAACGGAAACTACAGGTCCCCACAACGCTTCACGGCACCAGTGGAACGGAAACTACAGGTCCCCACAACGCTTCACGGCACCAGTGGAACGGAAACTACAGGTCCCCACAACGCTTCACAACACCAGTCGAACGGAAACTACAGGTCCCCACAACGCTTCACAGCACCAGTGGAACGGAAACTACAGGTCCCCACAACGCTTCACAGCACCAGTGGAACGGAAACTACAGGTCCCCACATCGCTTCACAGCACCAGTGGAACGGAAACTACAGGTCCCCACAACGCTTCACAGCACCAGTGGAACGGAAACTACAGGTCCCCACAACGCTTCACGGCACCAGTCGAACGGAAACTACAGGTCCCCACAACGCTTCACAGCACCAGTGGAACGGAAACTACAGGTCCCCACAACGCTTCACAGCACCAGTGGAACGGAAACTACAGGTCCCCACAACGCTTCACAGCACCAGTGGAACGGAAAAAAATAAAAGTACCAGTGGACCCTATTTCGTCGCTAAATATACCTTTCTTTAAACCGTATGTCAAAATCTATATTTTCTTTTTCTTTCGCTTGGTTGTCGTCTGGTTCTCGCTTGGCGTCTCTGCAGTAACTCCTTCCGGAGCAACCTCCGCCACTTTGATAAGCAGGATGTTCTACAGACATCCACCGATGAAAGTTTGGAATTCGTACGATCAAGAGTAGATAATTCTCCACGTTTTTTGTGGTTACAGCAGCACGGAGCTCACGTCTGTTTTGACGATGCTAAAATTAGTTTTCACTAACATCACATGTGTAATCAGCAGTGACGTTAAATACGACTAGAAAGAAAACAGAGACGAAACAGCAGAAGCGCAGATGAATAAGAAACAGTTACATCAAGACAGCAAGAAAACAAACTGGAATGCCGAGAATTTTTGTATTTTTAGGTTAATACTATTTTTTACTCATCATTGCTTCTATTTTCTTCTGTCTCATGTCCTGCCTGTCTTGCTTTGCACCTTAGTGCGATATTTATGAGGTTAAAAAAAGGAAGATATATTGTCGCGGGTTTTGTCATAATTTTTTTTTCACGCGTTTCCTGCCAACAAAATTTACTTGTTTTTAAATTTCACATTCGTGGCTTGCTATTTTCTTACCGCTGTACCCAGGTCAAGCTGTCCCATTTCAAGTTAAGTAAGCGTATAACTTCGTTAAAAATCACAAACCTGGCCTAGCATACACGAAAAACCTCTGGGCACACTGTAACTATTTGTCCAACAATAGGTTGTTGGTTGATTGATTACTCTAAGATTTCTATTTCTCTCACTTTTCTACCTTGACTAGTGAGTGAAGATGGAATGGAAAACTGTGTGTTGTCTATGAAGTCTCAAAATGAATGTCTTTTTTCACTCGTGTCTTTTCCTTTGGCCTTCTTAGACATATTGTGTTTGTTTGTTTTCGTTTATTTGTTATTATTTTTTTTATTTTTTGACAGCTGACGGAGTACACCTGAAATTTTTCTGTCCGTTGTTTCCATTTCCTAGTTCTCTTTGTGAATTGTCTTGTCACTTTTTATGTCTTCAATTTTTCCCTCAAGTAGTTGCCGCCAGTGTCGGCCTTAGTAATTGTGAAGCCCGATTAGGAACATTCTGCCGGGGCTCCTCTAGGACGCGTTACATCAAAATATAGCTATAGACGTTTCTATTTTTAGCGCAATGCTATGTCATATATTCCTGATATCATCATCATAATCAGGTCCCCAAGGAGCATAGGCATTCAACAACCTAACGCCAAGCATTCCTTTAGTTGACCTGTTCATGTTTTTTTTTTTTAAATTGTTGTGGTTTAAACGGTTCTACAAGATTGGGTAACCGGCACCTTGCTCAACCGTACTTTGTAGCTTTTTACGAGACGCCTGGAAGGGAACAGTGCTCCTATTCTTTGCTCCCCTTTCGGGCGCCGGTAACATCCTGATATCAGATTTGAAATAATCTACGTTCCTTACTTTTTTTTTTTTTCAACGGGTCATGAGTACACTAGTGTGGGGCACCCTGTATTCGTGGGGCCAGATTGGGTCAAAAAGGTTAAATCGGCCCTAAGTCTGGCCCCTCGTTACCAGCATTGTTTTTGTCGTGGCGTTTTGATATCAATCTGTATAAACATAGTATGTGAACAAGTGACGATATTAGAAGTAAGCAAACCACGTGACGTTTCGAAACTGTCAGCTAGCGGTCCATTTCAGGACCAGCCCCTCTAAGGGCTAACATCAGCCTAGCGTCGAAACCGAATTAAAAATTCACACAATATACCCACACTATAACCGAAAGGGAACACCTCGGGTTAGGCTGAACAAGGTACCAACAGGGCCGGATTAAGCCAAGAAGGGCCTCTAGACTTTTTGGTATATGATTATTTAATAATACAGTATTATTTGTGATTTTGCTGGGGTCAGGGCCATAGATACAGGGGTGGGGTGGGGGGGGGGATTTGGAGGTTCCACTGGGGGGAGGGGGGTAAGAGGGGGGGGGGGATTATAATGTACCGGTACCAAAATAGTGCATTTTTAAAAAATTTGTATTAAACTCCTCTTTATTAAGTCCTATCTACGGCCCTGGCTGGGGAGCATTATGTCATTGAAGTTATTTTTGTGTTTACTTTCTTTTTAGACAGTTATGAATGCGATTGCAAAGTGCAAACATTTTCTTGTTATCCATAAATCTATGCATTTAAAAAATGTTTTCTTAACTTATGCACGGCTCCCAAAAGCTCCGGTCCTCTAGCCCATCGGCCTCCTTAGTCTTATGGATAATCTGGCCCCGGGTACCAATGCACTGTAGTACAGTAAACATTTTAAAAAATTTAAAAACAAACGTATTATTGACACATTGTTTTTTTTTCCTTCTTCTCATCCCTGTTTTTATCTTTCTCCTTGCCGTCCCTGCCCTCGTGTCACAAATTTATCTTTATCGTCTTCATTGTATAAACTCAAATAACTCTCCACGTTTCCCAGTAGGGCTCAGTTTCCTAGGTTTAACATTTAAAAAATAAGCTATTTTCTACATTCCTAGAATAATTCAAGTCTATTTTCCACATTCAAACAATTTCACTGCCCACTTTAACCGCTAATGCTGTCTAGAGTTTTTTCCCGCCCTTCAGTTATAGATTAAAAGGGAAAATTGTCTTTCTTCTGACTCACGCGCCAAGAATGTAGACACAGTACTCAAGTTAGAAGGTTCTCGACGTTCAGATCGCTGCCTCCGCCTAGAGTGAGCCAGAAAAAAAAATGGAGGGATGGGGTGCGAATGATGGGATGGCGCAAGATAAATGCATGTAATGTTCTGAGGTTTTCACGTGCGGCCTTGGCGGCAAAACGCGCGTTGCATGTCGTTCGATGTATTATTCTTTCCCCGTACCCTGGTTTTCACTAACTGCTGTCTTTGTCTTCTGTCTTTGTCTGTATTTCTCTATCTTTATCTTTCTCTCTCTCTCTCTCACTCCCTCCCTCTCCGTTTGACTCTTAAACACGTACCAAGATAAGAAAACTACACACTATACCAGGGTTGTGGAGTCGGAGTCGTGGAGTCGGTCATTGTTTAGTGGAGTCCGAGTCGTGGAGTCGGTCATTGTTTAGTGGAGTCCGATTCGTGGAGTCGGTCATTGTTTAGTGGAGTCCGAGTCGTGGAGTCGGTCATTGTTTAGTGGAGTCCGAGTCGTGGAGTCGGTCATTGTTTAGTGGAGTCCGAGTCGTAGATTCGGTCATTGTTTAGTGGAGTCCGAGTCGTGGAGTCGGTCATTGTTTAGTGGAGTCCGAGTCGTAGAGTCGGTCATTGTTTAGTGGAGTCCGAGTCGTGGAGTCGGTCATTGTTTAGTGGAGTCCGAGTCGTGGAGTCGGTCATTGTTTAGTGGAGTCGGTCATTGTTTAGTGAAGTCGGAGTCGGTAAAAAATGTCCCGACTCCGACTTCAAATTTTACGAGTTTTAAGTCAAGGCAGATCCACCACGTGTGATCCCTGCACGGGAAAGGGGGTGAGCGCTTAAAAAAAATTTGAAATAACATTTTAAAGTAGCAGAACTCCTAAAACCACTTTCGTGTTAAAGTAGCAGAACTCCTAAAACCACTTTCGTGTTAAAGTACGAGCACATTCATTGTTACATAACGTAGGAAAATTTCTGTTGACTGATCATAATTAAAGTTTTTATCACAGTTGGAAATTTGGTGACATATTGAGAAAAAAAAAACACAAGAAATGAAAAAAAATATATTTACTGTCAATTTTCCCGTCATTGTTAAAATAAAACTAGTTTGCCTCACGGTGTGTGACAAAGCAGTTATTTGTGTGCAGGTGTGGATGATTTGTTATTTTGTATTACTGTATGAATGAATGAATAGTTTAAATTGTTGTCTACGAAAGCCACGTATTCATTTATTCACACATATACCATACGTATACATATAACTCCATATAAATGCATAATTTTATGCCATATCACTAGTTTTAAAAAACTTTTAAAAAACTATAGTCAGAGTCGGACTTCTAAAATTTCCAGAGTCGGAGTCGGAAAATTGTTTGGCTGGCTCAACAACCCTGACTCCAAAACCCCTGACTCCACAACCCCTGACTCCACAAGCACTGACTTCACAACCCCCGACTCCACAACTCTGACTCTACAACCATGACTCCACAACCCCTGACTCCACAACCCCTGACTCCACAACCCATGACTCCACAACCCATGACTCCACAACCCTGAATCCACAACCCCTGACTCCACAACCCTGACTCCACAACCCCTGACTCCACAACCCTGACTCCACAACCCCTGACTCCACAACCCTAACTATGCAACCGATTTTAAACACAAGAAAAAGATACAACGTGCAGAATATGCAGGGTAATTTAAAAAAAAAGGTCACTCCCTATTTTTAAATTGTTATGTCTTCATTCTTGTCCAACTAATTTGTAGGAAATGAACGCCAATATCAAAGAAATAACCTGTTATTTTATAAGATAAAATGTTATTTACATGAACCCTACATCTGGGTGACAGATCCGGCGTGTTCAAGACTTGGCCTCACAGCGAGCAGTAATTTGCTTTCTCAAGTAACGCCAGTTTACTGGGCAATCTTCGATCTTCCTTATTTTTATTTTTTTTCTTAAAATAAACAATAAACTATGTTGGCTTATTGTCAAATGGCAGTTGTTGCCCCTTGGTTTGACATTTGTGTCACGGTATATCCAATGGATACAAATGAGGATATACAAAGTTTAGCATAGGGTGTTTTTTAATTTGTTGTTGTTGTTGTTGTTGTTGTTGTTATTGTTGCGGGTTTTGCTTTCTTGTGACGAGGCACGCTCCTTTCAACCTAGACTTAAGTCCTTTGCTTATTTCAGAGCGCAATTTGTCATTCAAAAATAAATGAACTCTGTTAACTGAAGCGATGTGTTGATAAACTCTAAGCCTTGAAAAGGACCACTAGCGTCTATCAGCTAGCCTGAAGTAGCCCTGAAAAGGACTAGTCCTAAAAAGGACTGGTAGCCCGACCAGTGTTGACGGATACTAAGTCATGAAAAAGGACTAACTTAATCCACCTGCTAGCGTAAGGCCCTGAAAAGGACTTGCCCTATAAAGGACTCACCAGCTACGCCACTGCTGCCCGAAACTCCTGACTGTTCAGCAGACACCCGGTTGTAGTAACAAATAGGGTTCTTCTTCTTCGTCGCTCTTAAATAACCACATCTATCTGGGAGTTCGTCTCAGCCTTCTCTCGTCACCATACAAGTTTGCCCCCGTCAACTCTGGTGGAGCCGACAGTCTTGGAGCCCGTGTTTGTCCTCCCCACATGGACACGTGTACCGTCTGTCCGACTTTCAATTTGTTGAACAGATGGTATTTGAATCTGCAATGGCCGGTTCTTAGTCTGAAAATGATCACTTGGTCCACTTCTTGGTAATGTATAGTATGGTTCTGCAGTGTCGGAGTCTGGGTGTTCCTCATGTCATTTTGCTCTATAATTCTTTCTGATTATTGCTTTCATCTGTTCATATGTAGCTTCTGGTTTCTGTTTGGATTTTCTTTCCCCTTCTTTGGCAAATTTGTCTGCCTTCTCATTTCCATATATATTACAGTGAATAGGGATCCACTGTACTTTTACTGTTTTGAATTCGTAGCTGGTTGTCATTATTACTTCTGCCAGGCTATCTAATTCGTTGTTTTTATTGTTCATGACGGCTGTGATGACCGATAGTGAGTCTTGTCTATAGAAAAATCTTTATTTTCCAACATAGGGAGTGATTTTTCTGTAGAATGCATGAAGTCTATAAAAAAATTTTCTGAAATATATATTACTGCTTCTTTAGCTACGATTAATGCACTTCCTCGATTATTTTGTATACTCTCTACTTTACGTAATATAATAGAGGACAGATGAAGAATAATGATTATGGGATAGTAGGGAGATGGAATGGGGTTTGACAAGACAAGTAATATAACGAAAATTTTTTATGAAGGAAAACATGAGAAGAGTTCGAAAAAAAAAAAAAAACTTTATCAGTTAATTAGTTTCTTTTCGCTACCTATGGAGCATGGCGCCATCACTGTAGCTGGTCCCCTTACACGAAGCCTACACCAACGTGTTCACAAGCTTCTGCAGCAGTGGTTTCTGTAGCAATGTATTTTACATGATGAGGTTGCCAACATCGTGCACAACCTCTTGCAGTTGCCTTGTAGGACATGCATGAGTGAGCAATAGGCCTATTCTTTCTCTGTCTCACAAGAGATCCCTCTTCCTCCCTCCTCCTCCTCCTTTCCTCCTCCTAGAAGCCCCTTCCACCCCCCCCCCCCCCCCCCCCCCCCCCCCCCCCCCCCCCCCCCCCCCCCCCCCCTCCTTCCCCCCCCCCCCCCCCCCCCCCCCCCCCCCACCCCCCCCCCCCCCCCTCCCCTCCCCCCCCCCCCCCCCCCCCCCCCCCCACACACACACACACACACACACAGGCATAACTTTATCAGTCTCAGAGGTAACTAACACTGAGTGTTTTCTGGTGGGAGGAAAGAATGAAACAGGATGGTTATAACCGGTTTTAGATGGTAGACATAGGACAGCATTGGCTGAGAACGTTAAAGTTTATTCTTAGTTGGAATTTAAGCCTAGATGGTTGCCAGATTAACATGTTACGTAATTCATTCTGCATTCAATATTTTGCTACGCCAAGTTGACAAGCTATTGCAAGAAGGCTGAAATCACTCAATATAAAGAATATCGATGTACAAGTAAGAAACCCGTCAAAATTGATGGGGTTTAAATTATAGTGTGCTCTTTCTGTTACATGTCTGTCGTAATTTTTAGACAGGTTAGAAGATAGTTATGGTCCCGTGATAGGGGTAAATGCTCGTATGTGAGAATAAAGGTGTAAGAAATAGATTTCACGAGTGAATAGTTAAGGAGAAGATCTGTCTCTGGACTGAATAGTTTCTCTAGTTCGGCCTATCCATACGACTATATTTTAGTGTAAGACAATCTTTCAACCCCTTATCTCTAGAAAGATAAGTTTAACTAGACACACCCACACACAATTATGTGACAACAAGACACACAAAAAGTGAAAAACTATGGTTAAATGGGGTATGGGTCTGACCAACACACACATGTTAAATTCTTTTTGTTGTTTATTATCATTAAACTGTTTACAACATCAAACATAAAGAGAAATCAATAAATCATGTTTTACAGACATATGAAAATAACCGAATAAGTGCCCTCCCCCTTGTTGAGAAAGGATCCCAAGAGAAGTTAATAACCCAAAAGGTCAAAGATAAGCACTAGGTTACAGAATAGACTATGAAGAACAATTTGCCCACTAAATTATTACTCCGTAAAGTACACAAGTTTAGCGAAATAAAAAAGAAGTTGGTACAATGATTTGCAACAAAGGAAATCATTCACTCTCTCTATCTCTCTCTCTGTCGTACGTGGCAACAAACAAACTCGCTTACCCACTCGTGGTGTTGAATCCCCTTGAAATAAATTACAATAGTTCCTGAACCAATGCTGTCAGGTGGGTTGCCCAAATATGGCCCCAGTCCAGCCTATATATCGAATAATAATTACAAGGTGGACGCCTAATTTGGTGGTTGAATTTTTCCTGGATGAAACAAGTGTCACCGCGAATAGTTACTGAAGCAAGACGTGCTCTGGACGTTCACAGCTGCAAAAGGAGAAAAGTAAATCCCGTATTGCGAAGCATCTGGTTGCTAAGACAAATGTTACAATATGTAAAAATGATGATGATGGTAAATCCTACCGGCTGGCTCTAAGGTAAGTGCCGATTTTGAAACAGGGTAGTTTTCTGGATCACTCCGTTTTTACCGCTGTCAAAGGTCAGGAATATATGTTCTTTCATATGCCCAGTGGGCTGGAAAAATTGAATAAATATTTATGGGTATGGTACAGTCCAGTTAAGATTTAATATTAAATCTCTTGGGCTAAGCCGGTTCACGAAGGAACTTGGGACTTATAGCCACTAAGAAGACACCATTAATCCTTCACTGAATGAAGAAAGAGGACTGAACTAGCCCAAAACTCGAAGACCCAAAATAATAATAGGACTAAGCCTAGACCGCTGGCCGCTGGTTTTTGATCAGATGCTATATTAGGAAGAAAAGAACATTTATGAAAAACTGCTAATACCCTATCCACCCGTAAGTTTTCCACTATGGCATGTCGGGAAAAAGGGTATGTGCCCTCCCCTGTTATTGCCTGCGAGACAATGAACAGCGCACAAAATCATTTATTATTTAATTTATCCATACGCGCACTTTAAAAAAATTCGCCTGTCACTACTAGCTATTTGTCGGCGTCTGTTTTTTTGTCACGTGGCATTACCACTAGACACTTATATAATTTCACACAATGAAATATAATGCGAATTCTATTCTGTCACTCATAATAATCTCAGTCAGCTAAACCGTATCTTCTTGTGTAAGAAAGTGGGTTGATGGAATTTACGTTAACTGAACAACTGGCAGGAAAATAACTACGCATTATGTTATTTCTCTAGTTTTAACAATAGGAAATTACAGTGAATTAAAATGGTAAAGTTAACACATTTTAACACTTAAGCACAGTTTCTATTACCACAGATCAGAAAATGAAATCCCCACGAGACATTTTAACACATTTAGCAAAGAATGGTTCTACTCTGGCGTGTTTAGATTATCCAAGAAATTTCTGAGCGACTCTGATAACTGAATTTGAGAGAGCGTGGTATATATACAGAAACTGGTGTTATTATCACTAGAAGATGTTAGAACTCACACCTTCTGTACAGCATCGAAATTAGGAAACTGCGTTTCCCGGATCAAAGGTTTGTTTGTTCATTCTACTCAGCGATGCTGTCCGACATCAGAAGATTTTGCCGTGCACCGGGCCTCTCTTAGATTACGTCCCCTTTCCGCGGATCAAACATTCCGTTATTTCCCGCACATCTGTCTAATGACCGATAATTGGCAAATCAGCTAGCGTGAGAAACTCAGGTAAACAAATGTGATTCGCTCCCCTGTTAGACTGGCAGGTTGCGAAAAGTTGGTAAACAACTCTGTTGTTTTGTTTCCAGAAAAAGGGGTGTGGATTCAATGGTGAGTCATACGAACTGAAAATGGCGAGGTTTGGCTTAGCCAATGGTGGACACTAAAAGGGAAAGCAACGGCTGTTAGACTACTGTATCTCTATGTCCGTTACACGTCACAATGTCCTAAAGGCGGCACTATTTTTACTTTGGTCATTTTATTACAGGTCACCGTCATCAGATCTTTGTAGTAAAAATTATATGGATGCATTAAATATGGAGCCATGGGGCAACCTTCTTTAATGACATTGAGAAGAGATATTGATCTAATGGACTGAAAATTGACTAATTAACTAATACTTCTTTTATGACAACATGTTTCGTAAATGTTTGTGTATCTTTTAAAATCTTGCAAGACTGCAAGAAAAAAATGATGTGGGACAGGACAGGACAATTTTAGAGAACTATATAGTATAATGGTATAATGTGATGTGATTGTTTGTTCCAAATTATACTAATAGAAACGTCGCTGAGGGACTAAAAACAGATCGAAAAATTATATATTATATATTATATAATATATATATATATATATATTATATATATATATATTATATATATATATATATATTTATATATATATATATATATATATTTATCTCTATCTCTCTCTCTCTGTGTATGTGTGTGTGTGGGTGAGGGGAAGTGTGGGTGGGTGGGGTGTGGTGGGTGGGGGCCCGCGTGTTTGGGTATGCGTGTCTTTCGGCAGATAAAAGATAAATAACAGATGTTTTCGTTTGCATCATGATTATTTCCCTGTCATGTCGCCCTGTGGCGTGCTATCAAGCTCGTCTTTTCGTGTTATTCTCATATTTTTTTAATAACTGACTCCATTTCTCTTCTCCGTGCATTTTTCCGTTTACCTCTCCTTCTGTGCCATGGAGATTCCAGAACAAGTACTACCTGGTAATGCTATCAGAAGATTTCCTCAGTGTTCGTCCATCGCTAGCATCTTCATCTCATCTCTTGTTCCACTGGCACTTGTCTGGCCCTCAGTGTTCGTCCATCGCTAGCATCTTCATCTCATCTCTTGTTCCACTGGCACTTGTCTGGTCCTCAGTGTTCGTCCATCGCTAGCATCTTCATCGCATCTCTTGTTCCACTGGCACTTGTCTGGTCCTCAGTGTTCGTCCATCGCTAGCATCTTCATCTCATCTCTTGTTCCACTGGCACTTGTCTGGTCCTCAGTGCTCTTCCATCGCTAGCATCTTCATCTCATCTCTTGTTCCACTGGCACTTGTCTAGCCCTCAGTGTTCGTCCATCGCGAGCATCTTCATCTCATCTCTTGTTCCACTGGCACTTGTCTGGCCCTCAGTGTTCGTCCATCGCGAGCATCTTCATCTCATCTCTTGTTCCACTGGCACCTGTCTGGTCCTCAGTGTTCGTCCATCGCGAGCATCTTCATCTCATCTCTTGTTCCACTGGCACTTGTCTGGTCCTCAGTGTTCGTCCATCGCGAGCATCTTCATCTCATCTCTTGTTCCACTGGCACTTGTCTGGCCCTCAGTGTTCGTCCATCGCGAGCATCTTCATCTCATCTCTTGTTCCACTGGCACTTGTCTGGCCCTCAGTGTGCGTCCATCGCTAGCATCTTCATCTCATCTCTTGTTCCACTGGCACTTGTCTGGTCCTCAGTGTGCGTCCATTGCCAGCATCTTCATCTCATCTCTTGCTCCACTGGCACTTGTCTGGTCCTCAGTGTTCGTCCATCGCGAGCATCTTCATCTCATCTCTTGTTCCATTGGCACTTGTCTGGTCCTCAGTGTTCGTCCATCGCGAGCATCTTCATCTCATCTCTTGGTCCACTGGCACTTGTCTGGCCCTCAGTGTTCGTCCATCGCTAGCATCTTCATCTCATCTCTTGTTCCACTGGCACTTGTCTGGCCCTCAGTGTGCGTCCATCGCTAGCATCTTCATCTCATCTCTTGTTCCACTGGCACTTTTCTGGCCCTCAGTGTTCGTCCATCGCTAGCATCTTCATCTCATCTCTTGTTCCACTGGCACTTGTCTGGCCCTAAGTGTTCGTTCATCGCGAGCATCTTCATCTCGTCTCTTGTTCCACTAGCACTTGTCTGGCCCTCAGTGTTCATCCATCGCGAGCATCTTCATCTCATCTCTTGTTCTACTGGCACTTGTCTGGCCCTCAGTGTGCGTCCATCGCTAGCATCTTCATCTCATCTCTTGTTCCACTGGCACTTGTCTGGCCCTCAGTGTTCGTCCATCGCGAGCATCTTCATCTCATCTCTTGTTCCACTGGCACTTGTCTGGCCCTCAGTGTGCGTCCATCGCTAGCATCTTCATCTCATCTCTGTTTTCACTGGCACTTGTCTGGTCCTCAGTGTTCGTCCATCGCGGGCATCTTCATCTCATCTCTTGTTCCACTGGCACTTGTCTGGTCCTCAGTGTGCGTCCATCGCTAGCATCTTCATCTCATCTGTTGTTCCACTGGCACTTGTCTGGCCCTCAGTGTGCGTCCATCGCTAGCATCTTCATCTCATCTCTTGTTCCACTGGCACTTGTCTGGCCCTCAGTGTTCGTCCATCGCTAGCATCTTCATCTCATCTCTTGTTCCACTGGCACTTGTTTGGCCCTCAGTGTGCGTCCATCGCTAGCATCTTCATCTCATCTCTTGTTGCACTAGCACTTGTCTGGCCCTCAGTGTGAGTCCATCGCTAGCATCTTCATCTCATCTCTTGTTCCACTGGCACTTTTCTGGCCCTCAGTGTGCGTCCATCGCTAGCATCTTCATCTCTTGTTCCACAGGCACTTGTCTGGCCCTCAGTGTGCGTCCATCACTAGCATCTTCATCTCATCTCTTGTTCCACTGGCACTTTTCTGGCCCTCAGTGTGCGTCCATCGCGAGCATCTTCATCTCATCTCTTGTTCCACTGGCACTTGTCTGGCCCTCAGTGTGCGTCCATCGCTAGCATCTTCATCTCATCTCTTGCTCCACTGGCACTTGTATGGTCCTCAGTGTGCGTCCATTGCCAGCATCTTCATCTCATCTCTTGTTCCACTGGCACTTGTCTGGTCCTCAGTGTTCGTCCATCGTGAGCATCTTCATCTCATCTCTTGTTCCACTGGCACTTGTCTGGCCCTCAGTGTGCGTCCATCGCTAGATACTTCATCTCATCTCTTGTTCCACTGGCACTTGTCTGGCTTGTCATCAGCTCCACATTAGTGACCTTGTCGAACCATTTCAATCCTATTATACGCAAGCACACATTTATGAAATACTAAATTTGTGGTTGATGTTTTGTGTTGTTCTGTTTTTTTTTTTTTCATTCATGCATTCATTCTCTGAAATTAGATTGTTCCTAAAGCAGCAATGCATAGCGATGAAATTGCATAAGCGACCTTACAAGATTCAAGTCCATCAAATAATGGAATGTTTTAAACGACATATTTACAACTGACGCCTCATTTATTGACAGTGTAATGTTTAATGATAAATCAAGGTTTTTCATTAGTCATCTGACCTTGCCGCATTTAAGGAACAGAAAAACCACAGGCAGTTTAGGAACGTGTAAGGGATTCCCTTAAAGTTAGCTTCTGGTGCGCGATACGAAAAACACACGTATTTGCCCGTTCGTTTGTGAAGGAACAGTTGTTAATAGCGAGAGTTATTTGGAAATCCTACAGAATTATGTGTATTTAACGCCTGAACTAACGCAATGAAGAGTAATAGCCAATGAAGTTTTTCAGCATACTGAATCATCTTGCCACTTGGCTCGCAGTACTTAACGGGCTGTTTGGATCCCGTTTCCTCAGTTAGATGGATGGGAAGAAGAAGACGAGCTTCTTAGCTATCTCGCTGGCCAGTTTTGTCTTCAGTGGACTTTCTCCTGAAGAGACATGTTAGAACGTTGATTAGTCGTCAAAAGCGCGCTCTTTAGAGCACTGTTTCATAACCAGGGGTTCATGCATCCGCTGGGTGTGCGAGACTTACCTTCCGGGGGTGCGAGACATGCCAGATATTTTAGAACGTGAATCATCATAAATTATATATAATACACAGAACTCAAAAGTATTTGTACAAAATAGAACATTGACAACGTGAATTAGATACCGACCTTAGTCACAGTCTGTAAATAACATTTTCTCAAAATAAACTTTTATTTCTATTTACCATTTCTGGCATGTTTTGCTAGCTAGAAGGTAAAGGGGTATGAGGCTTTGTAAGATGGTGTTATGGGGCGTGAGGCTTCTTTAAGATGCTGTAAAGGGGTGCGAGGCTTTTTTTAAGATGCTGTAAAGGGGTGTGAGGCTTCTTAAATGCTTGAAAGGGGTGCGTGACTTCTTTAAGATTTTGTAAAGGTGTCGAGGCTTCTTAAGATGTTGTAAAGGGGTGTGAGACTTCTTTAAGATGATGTAAAGGCGTGTGAGGCTTCTTTAAGATGCTGTAAAGGAGCGTGAGGCTTCTTAAGATGATGTAAAGGGGTTTGAGGCTTCTTTAGGATAATGTAAAGTGGCGTGAGGCTTCTTAAGATGCTATAAAGGGGTGTGAGGCTTCCTAAGATGCCATAAAGGGGTGTGAGGCTTCTTAAGATGCTGTAAAGGGGCGTGAGGCTTCTTTAAGATGATGTAAAGGGGTGCGAGGCTTCTTAAGATGCTATAAAGGGGTGTGAGGCTTCTTTAAGATGATGTAAAGGGGTGCGAGGCTTCTTAAGATGCTGCAAAGGAGTGCAAGGCTTCTTAAGATGCTGTAAAGGAGTGCAAGGCTTTTTAAGATGCTGTAAAGGGTTGCAAGGCGTCTTAAGATGCTGTAAAGGGGCGTGAGGCTTCTTTAAGATGTTGTAAAGGCGTGCGGGACTTCTAAAAGGTTAAGAAACACTGTTTCTTTCAGAGGATCTTCATATTATCCTGATATAACCAACAGCTCCATGTATATGGTAGATGTTTGAAAGGGTCGTGATACAAAGAAAGGTGGTAAACACCTTATAATAAAAATAATCTTCATATTAGAATAACTGGTGTAATCAGTGCCTTGTGCGTCCGATTGACAGAGTGGATAGAGCACTGGTCTCTCGCGGCACACGTGCCGGGTTTAAATCACTGTACCGACACGCTCCAGTCTACCCAGCTGTAAATGGGTACCTGACTTTGAGTTAGGTAAGGAAAAGGCAGCGAGGAAGGGAACTGGTCACCCTACCTCTCTCTATGCTGGAACTAGTATAGTAAAGTCTCTAACACTTCACTCCCCCTACAACAGTATCTGTTACGGGACTACCTTTTAATCAGTGCCATAACTGACATATAAATGTAGAACATGTTTATGGAACTTCTGAATCGTGTTATGTTGTGTATCCGTAATGATGGTAAATATGTTGAGACTTAACGATGCCAAGATTGTAAAATGCTAACACTTGGATACATTACCTCTCTAATATAGTTTAGCGTCCGATTGAAAGAGTGGTTATCTTCTTCTACTTTGTTCGTCCTGAAAAGGACGTTGGTTGCGTTGTGTCCGTTTACAGCGAAGCTGCAATATTTGCGCCTTTCGACCGATACATCCGCCTTCAGCACGGAATTTTTGGGACCGGGTTAGCCTTCCCTCTTCGATCCCTACTCACTCAGCCAGACTGCAGTGATGCAGCCTGTTTCCAGGACCACCACTTGGAGGTGGAGTAGGGTCTTGGTCAGCTCTGGTTCGCTGACCCTGACGCAGGCAGTCAAGCTATGGGGTCGCTGACTGCATTCCTCACTGTTGACGTCTTCTGCTTCTTCTTTCTTCTTCAACCTGGCAGAGTGATTAGAGCGCTGGTCTCTCGCGGCACACGTGCCGAGTTCGAATCACTGTACCGGCACGCTCCAGTCTACCCAGCTGTTAATGGGTACCTGAATTTGAGTTAGGGAAGAAAAAGGCAGCGACAAAGGGAACTGGTCACCCCATCACTCGATGCTGGACGTAGTATGGTAAAGTCTCTAACACTTCACTCCCCTACGGTAGTGTAATCCTATGGGACTACCGTTTTTCATACAGTTGACCTACTTTGATCAACTCGTGCATGTGCAGAATTTTTTAAAAAAGGTACAGGTAGTCCCAGAGCAATACTGCTGTAGAGGAGTGAAGTGTTAGATACTTCGCTATACTAGGTCTAGCATCGAGAGGTGGGGGTGACAAGTTCTCTTCCTCGGTGCCTTCTTCCCTGACTCAACAGCAAAGTCTGCTACCCATTTACAGCTGGGTAGACTGGAGCGCGAACTCGCCACCTTTACCTCGAGAGACCAGCGTTCTAACCACTCTGTCACTCCGACGCTCCTGTTAAGAATAGAAGAGTTAAAATGATTTGACAAGATCACCAATGTGGAACAAATGGAAGGACCTGGGCAAGAGCCAGTGGAGCAAGAGGGTGGGGTATGGGCGCTGGCTTTGAATAGATCTCATAGAGGAAAACAGTTGATAGTTGACTCAAGGCAGCGCTTTTTCTGGAATCTCAGCAGTAAGAGAAAAAGAGGAATAAAAACAAACAAACAAACAAAAAATACGTAGAGAAGGGAATTGAAGACAAACCTGAACGGGCTAAATAAGACATGGAAATGCCTTGAGCACATGGCGCACCTCGGGAAGGTTAACTTTAGAAAGTAGAGAACGCAGAGTCATGCGGTGTCCCCCTCTATTGTATTTCCGTCTATTATTGTCGTCATCATCACCCTTCAGCTCCCTAAGGAGGAAGTGTCGTCTCCTTAAATGGCGTGTGTTTATTGTAAACATGTCAGTCACTCACAAGAAAATCGCCCTCCTGCCTCTCTCACACTGCAGCTTGTTTGCCAGTTTTCTTTCTGTTATATCTTCCTGTCTGACCTTTCGCCTTGTTTGGCCGCAATTTTATTTGCCGCAGTTTTATAGTTTTTATGCTTCTTATGTTATCTCTCCCATCCTCTGCAAGATTCACTGAAAGATGTGAAGACATCTTTACCGCCAGAATAGTTTTTTTTTTTACACCCTCAAAACGTTCTCTTTGACCTGAGTAATACATTTTTCTTTTTTCTCAAAACTCCTCCTTAAACAATACTTGCTGAAATTTGAAACAAACAGAAGAATCTAAAAACTAACAAATGTGTACAACACATCATCATCACCATTCCTGCCAATTTCGCCATCAGCGTCAAGAACAACAGCAGCAACATTACCTAGACAGATGTGATTGGTTTTACAGGTGCAAGTGCCAGTAGGAATGTCAAAGTTCTTGCGAATTTCATTTTGTGCACATTCGCTATTGCACTTTGGGCGCCCTTCTCCTTTTTTTTTCCTCCTCTGCAGTATTCACATTTCGTAACGCACTTGTGGGTAACAATCATGCTTGCTTTTTTTTTTTTTTTTTTTTTTAATTAAATAGACAGTTCCCCCTAAAAGCGACTAGCGCTCTTTTTCAACTTTCTGCTTTATTTCTGACAAAATCTCTTAGCGATCATCCTTGAAAGATTAACTAGTACCTAGTTTGGATGGAGTTCTTTCTTCTTTGATTTACACGACAATGGATGTACCGTGGACGGAGTGATGACGTCACATAGCTCTTTGGGCGATAATTCATGGGTAATCTCTTTTTCCTTAAAATGCGGATTCTGAAATGTGCATGTAAATTTACTGTAAATAAAACGTACGGTTTCGGCTGAAATAGTCGCAAACGAGAATGTAAACCCGTCAAAATAATTACGGGAGAAGAATTAAAGCCACTGTTTTAAACTATCAGCATCTGTAGCACATTTAGAAGACTGAAAAGTTGGCATAAGTGAATAGAGTGTAATTTGACTGATTACTTAACAGCTCTTTCATTGCAACGTTTGTGTGTAAGTGTGCAGCTATCTTTAACATTGTTGCCTTGTTAGCCTGTGTCCTGAACATATAGGGAGGATCTACACTGAAATGCTATTTTCGTTGTTAATTGCTGGATTTCAATGAAAATGCACAGATTTAATCTATATCAATACTAGATATGCAAAATGAAGAGTTTGATGGCACTGCACCACTGGTTGCCATAGAAACGGCGGCCATATTGGATTCTATTGTTCTATTTCAATTTGCTAAAGCTTTTTCATTTACTAAGCTATGAGTACCAAATTTGAACACAACGTTTATCATTACACTTTAAAACTTTTTGTGTGATGGATTTTTGATAACTTTAATACAAAACAAGTTGTAGGACTTTGAATATAGTGTCTAACAACAGTAACAAATTTTGCTCAATTTTACATTACTTTTTGCAATAAATCAAAAGTTTGATCAGATACTCAAAATCCATCTTACAAAAAGTTTTAAAAGATTATGGGCAACATATGTGCCAATTCTTATGTCAATTAATACACACGTGTGGAAGTTTTAAGGAAATTAGGATGAGAAAAAAAGATTTTGAGAAAATCCCATTTTTCTCCATAAATAGACTACAATTAAATAAGTATGTAATATTGCCTCTAAAAAATTGCTTACTTATCATTTAGAACATACTGGTAGCATAGCCAGCTTCCTCTGCAGCTTCCTATCTGGCTTTCTGTTGAGATTTGTGCCTAATTTCCTTCCTTTTCTTAGTGCAGTTTTCTGCCCTTTTAGAGCTGACCAGTATTGGATTCTTTGTTCTATTTCAATTTGCTAAGGCTTTTTTTATTTATTATGAATACCAAACTTAAACACAACGTTTATCATTACATTTTAAAACTTTTCATAAGATGGATTTTTCATAACTTTAATTTTTTAAAAGTTGTAGGACTTTGAAAATAGTGTTTAAAAATAGTAAAAAAATTTGCTAAATTTTACACTACTTTTTGCAATAAATCAAAAGTTTTATCAGATACTTAAAATGCATCATACAAAACGTTTTAAACATTATGGGCAATATATGTGTCAATTCTTATGCCAATTAATACATAAGTGTGGAAGTTATAAGAAAATTAGTATGAGAATAATAGATTTCTTTAAAATCACATTTTTCGATATAATTAGAATATAATTAAATAAGTATGTAATACTACAGCAAAATAAAATAACTTACTTGTCATGCAGAACATACCGGCAGCATAACCATCTTCCTCTGCAGCTTCTTGTCTGGCTTTCTGTTGAGATTTGTGCCAAATTTCCTTCATTTTCTTAGTGCAGTTTTCTGCCGTTTTAGAGCTGAGCACGAAACGTTTACGCTTTCTTGCTCCTGCCAGTCGACAAGCCTCTTTTCCACTGTTCAGCCCCAGGACTTTCTTGAAAAATAAAGCAGCCTCAGGTCCTTCATTAAATTCAGCAATATTAGGGCCATATGGTTTACTTGCTATGATCTGATTGAATGCTTTGCTATCACAATCACTTTACAAGGTGTAGCAAAATTTCTGTCGCGTCAGCTTCACAAAGCACTACCTGCCTCAGCTTCCATCACACTTGAACTTCCTAGAAAGAGGTAAATGTTTACCTTAGTAAAATTTCAAATTAAGATGTAAACAAGCAATAATAAACTGTGCCTTAAAGTACAATGGAAGCAAAACAATACACGTAAGTAACGAAATATGTTTCTAAACTTGATATTTATGGAGATCAAAATAAATTACATGAATGTCTATGCTTAGACAAGGGGAAACATAACGTAAGTTTTAAAAGTAAATACCTTCAAAATTTATATCACAGCCTTGCTTCACTTTCCCCTTGATGAAGTTTCCAGTCTTTCTTCTGGTACCAAGAACCAGCTGTTGCACATGTCTGGCAGGCATTTTTTAAATAACACATAGGCATCTGTGACAAGACATGTCAATAAAATACATAAGAAACAAACATTAAGTTGGGGGAACAAATATGCACAATGCTTACAAGAATCAAGATAGTGTATTGAATTATGAGAAGTCACCCGTTATCTGTAAACTCAGGAAAACGTGATGATTTTTAATTGACTGTCTACTAATAGCTAGTTCATGTAACTCCCTGGTGGTTGAAATGAAGCACAGTGGGCCGCCTTCTTTGATGTCATTCCAGTAAGTAGCCAACGTCGTAAGAATTAGGGTTTAGGGTTAGGTTTAAGATTCTTAAACCTGGTTGAAATGAGTCACAGTGGGCCGTCTTCTTAGATGTCATCCCAATAAGTCGCCAACGTCGTTAGGGTTAGGTTTAGGATACCTATACGTAACCATTAGCTCTTTTTACTGCGTCTTTGAATTCTAATTTAAGGCCCTATCGAACAGACGGTCCTGTCTGCTTCATTTAAACCACTAAGCCTAATCCTTACTCCTGTTTACTGCGTCTCTAAATTCTTGTCAAAGGCCACATCGAACAAACGGTCCGCTGTGCTTTATTTCCCTTGTTTCATGTGTACCAATTTACTTGTAAAACTTATTTCATACCATATTATTTTTTATTTATATATTTATTTCAACCCTCCTTGCCTGAGTACTAATGTCCCAGTTTTTACCATTACATCGTCACAATAAGTACGTTTTATCTGCAGTGTAGGATAAGTCTTGCTTCCATCTCTAGCTCTGGCCTTTTCCAGTTGGAGGTAACGAGAGCATCTCGTTTTTTAGGCATTGTCACATCTATTACAAAAAAAACCTGAAATTTCGAACCATAATGTAAACACGCGGCCATATTGTTGTTGCTGGTCACGTGAACGCGCAGAGCCAATTAAAAAATTTTGAATCGAGGGGAAACCCTAAATGTTGACCTGGAAATTATAAATTTCCGATCTGGCATTTGGATTCCCGAAAAAGTGACCTGCTTTTTTTAATGTGTAGATTTGGACGAATCCAACGATGTATAATATGTAGGGGTGTAAGCTTGGTTGCTATGGAAGAAACTAGATCTAATTAGACATATTTTCTCGAGTTTTAGAAAATCTCTCCGTACCATTCCTTTTTCAAAGTCAAAATACATATTGTTAGAATGAATTTTGACATTTAATTCTGTTATATTTAGATTCAGGAGATGCTAAAGTATCAGAAAATGGACTAATCCCAAAATCCATCATTTTTGTATTTTGACGTAAATGTAATGCCCGTTCCTCCCCTTAAGATTGTCTGGGTTGCTTTCTCGTATGACCGCTACATACATGAGCAAAGGTTAACTTCTTCTTGAAGATATACACTTACATGATCAATTGCTTGTTACTGTACTTTGTTGATTGTCGTGACAAGAACTAAAATCACAGGAAACTGGCGACATCTCATGATGACAGGAAAGCTGGTATCGTTTGGCTCTAAACTGATGTGTGGAAATAAAACTCGTCCACTTTAATTACTGCCTGTGATGATTTTTTTGTATTTAATGAAAATACAATCCTCTGCCTTTACTTTTTAAAGAATGTTAAAGCTACAAAAAGTATGAAGTATTGAGTGATTCTTTCGTTGTGAAACTAAATTATTAACTGCTCCGTCATATCTACACAGGTTGCTTCCGAAGAGATCTGTGAAATCCGAATAAAGTAGATTATAGGCATCAATAAGGGATTATTCTAATGGGTATCAATTACAGCAGGCCTCTGTTTTTTTTTTTTCCTGGAAACGCTGATATGAATATTTCTAACACGCTGAACGAATTAGTGTGCGTGCGTATTCTATTAATGGCTTTTCAATTTAGTTTTCACGGTTCAGTGTGCTCCTTTTCCGTATTTTCCCGAAAAGACGATGGGATTGTTTCATTGTTGGCTACGAACGTTTCATTAAGAAAACTCAAAGTATGGGGACAGTGAAGTTCAAATGAACATGTAAGGCAATGTTTCTTAAACTTTCCCGAAGCAAGCACCTTCCTACAAGTGGCGATAATTCTGCGAACTGGCTCCCAAAAATTACATCAGTTTGGTTTGTTTTGGTTTGGTCTTTTTTAAAGGGCCATCTTCAGTGCACACGGGCAACTCCATCAGTGAATCGATCTCTTCCACTAGATCACACAAGGAGGATCTCAGCACAGTGCATGAATTCCGTAGCACCGACGAGGATCGCAATATGGATCACACATTCTATAAATATGTTTGTGGGGGGTATGTTTCCTGATTTTTAAATTTTGCCAGAGTAGAGGCAGTACGGCCCACTCTTTACGATTTCCAACTGCCGAGGCATTTTTTAACGTGCGGACTCTCCCAGTTTCAGATAGCGAGGCAGTGGTTGCATGTCTGTACAGATGCTGCTCTATCCGGCAAACCTCTACACCAGTGGTTCCCAAATTGGGCGGTACCGCCCCCTGGGGGCGTTGGGCGGATCCAAAGGGGCGATAAGCGAATAGGGTGCAACAGGGGGGCAATAAATAGTAAGGGATGATTGAGGATTTACCAGGCTAAATCAACAATATTACTTAATATAACGTTTACAAGTAAAAACGGTTCTCGTTAACGCTTAAAAAGAGAATGTAGCCTGAACAAACCCTAACCCACTGTGTCTCCCTAACGTCGCACGTTCCAGTTTCTCATACAGCTTGTAGCAGAGGGTTCCATTGGCCTGCCATTGAAACATCATTTTTTGATGATGCGTAGATGGCAGAGCGGATAGTGTGATTCGCTTGCATGGCTAGGCGGGGTTGTCGCACGGAAGGTCCAGTGTTCAAATCCTGGGTAAGCCACTCATGTCTGTTGTTTTTTCTGTTGTCTGGTGTTCTACTTCTTTATTTCCTGCGAGTGCCTGATAACATACCTTTATATTTGTTTCATATTAATTTCATATTAATTTACTGTTTACAGGCCTCAGGTTTCCCTCCCTTATTTGTAATAAATGTTTGTACAATACCAAACCTACCCACTATCCTGTTCTCACTGTTCTAGTCTACTATCATTTACTGGACACAGTATTAAGGTCCTAAGGGTCTTGTTGGATTCGGCCTATACTGCTTGATAGAAATACAACAGAAGTGATTGCGTCATTAATAGGCTGAACTGCCCATGGAGGACTTCTGGTGTCGTGTATTGTGGTTCGCACTATTGACCTGCCATTGAAACATCATTTTTTGATGATGCGTAGATGGCAGAGCGGATAGTGTGATTCGCTTGCATGGCTAGGCGGGGTTGTCGCACGGAAGGTCCAGTGTTCAAATCCTTGGTAAGCCACTCATGTCTGTTGTTTTTCTGTTGTCTGGTGTTCTACTTCTTTATTTCCTGCGAGTGCCTGATAACATACCTTTATATTTGTTTCATATTAATTTCATATTAATTTACTGTTTACAGGCCTCAGGTTTCCCTCCCTTATTTGTAATAAATGTTTGTACAATACCAAACCTACCCACTATCCTGTTCTCACTGTTCTAGTCTACTATCATTTACTGGACACAGTATTAAGGTCCTAAGGGTCTTGTTGGATTCGGCCTATACTGCTTGATAGAAATACAACAGAAGTGATTGCGTCATTAATAGGCTGAACTGCCCATGGAGGACTTCTGGTGTCGTGTATTGTGGTTCGCACTATTGACCTGCCATTGAAACATCATTTTTTGATGATGCGTAGATGGCAGAGCGGATAGTGTGATTCGCTTGCATGGCTAGGCGGGGTTGTCGCACGGAAGGTCCAGTGTTCAAATCCTGGGTAAGCCACTCATGTCTGTTGTTTTTCTGTTGTCTGGTGTTCTACTTCTTTATTTCCTGCGAGTGCCTGATAACATACCTTTATATTTGTTTCATATTAATTTCATATTAATTTACAGCATGGAGTGCACGTACCAGTCGGTACAAGACGCTTTCCAATGGGTACATGGAACATTTGGTAATTAATTGCGTTATTCTTTTAAAATATTAAGCAGCAGTGTTAGTAAAAACAAAAGATTGCGTTTGTGTGTGTGGGGTAGGGGAAAAAAAAAAGGGGGGGGGGGGTTACTAATGTACTCTCTTATACTGTTGATGAATGTTGGTTATATTGGATTACGTAATTAAGTTTTTTTTTTTTAAATTTAAATTAATAAGGAAGCATATTTGTGGCTTTATATTAGAATTTTAAAAAAATTGAGCAATTAGTAGTCACAATTTTTAACTAGCAGTTGTTCTTATCTTCCACTCTACAGGGTTTTTTATGTAATGCAGGTAAAAACAAAGGGGGGGGGGGGGGGCGCTGGGGATGGGCTCTGGGAACCAAGGGGGCGATGACTCGAAAAAGTTTGGGAAACACTGCTCTACACCTTCAGGTGGAAGAAGAAGGAAAGCCCATCAGTTATAGCTGCAGCTTGTTTCTGTTTAAAGGCTGGAATGGAACCAAGGATGATCAAAGGTTTCACATCGACATAATGCAAATCTGTTAGAGGGCAAGTCCTGACACAACAGATCAATCACCTGTTTGTCTTAATACTTGATTTCAAATTCACCCTGAGAGATATTGTGCTCTCTGAGTTAACCTCTACACTCAACGGTAGAAGAGAAAACGACTTCGAAACGAAATGAAACAATCTTCAGTGTGTATCGGTCATTAGCTATTTCAAAACGCCTTGTAGTATTTGGTCGCTTTGCAACACAGCCGTTACAAAATTATTTGGTGAGTAAGCAGAGAATGTAATGTTCATTAGAAGAGAATATAATGTTCATCAGAATATAATGTAATATTCATTAGAAGAGGATAGAATGTTATGTTGATTAGAAGTCAGAACCTAGGCTGCCACATCTGCTATGTAACTAAACTACCTGTGATATTCAAACAATTCAGAAAAACTCAAACTTCAACAATATAAAATTAATAAGTCAGTACAATTTCTGAATTTATTATATACGTCTATCTTTCTTTGTGCTGAATTATGAATGTTGGATGATGGTAATCAATGAAGAAATATATTACAAAATTTTGATGATGGTGAATTTATTCTAAGTAACTAACTAAGAATGTTCTTTCTTGGTTCTTCCAAGTAGGTGAAGCAAAGTTTGTCAAATATTCTGTTTTCACTCTAGTCTCTTGGCTATGCTAAACTCAATTAGTTATCATCATTAACACTGTCTTTGACAGGTCACTCAGGGTGCACGAATTTAATACACTGATTAGGTAACTAGACTGTCTAATGACGGTCTTCACTTGTATTATTATACAGCACTTCAGAATAGATCTTGCTCTAGTCCACCAACAACTTCTGGGGAATAGGACTTGAGATCTGGACATCAATAACAGAGACTCCTGTGTAGTTTAAGGTAGATCTTATGGTACTTTGGCCACATAAAAAGGCATAACACCTTGCAGAAGACCATAACAGAAGGGAGAGTTGAAGGCAAACGTGCAAGGGGAAGACAACGCTATAAGTGGGAAGATAACATCAAGAGATGGACGGGAAAGAGTCTATCAGAGTGCACCACCAAGACAAGAGACAGAAGACGTTGGAGATCCATTACAGCCAACCTTCGTTGTGGAGATGGCAACTGATGATGATGATGATGGTTCTGGATTCTCGACCTCTGAATTTTGATGAAACTTATGAACCTGAGGACAATTATAATTAAACCTGTGGCTAGCTTTTGGTTATATTAATGTGTTTTCAGATGTTTGCATGTATATGGATGATGATACATGGATTAGTCTGATTAGCCATAGCAAGACAAGACAGGTGTCTATCTGCAGAACCTTACTAAAGTTACAACAATATTATATATATATATATATATATATATATATATATATATATATATATATATATATATATATATATATATATATATATATATATATATATATATATATATATATATATATATATATATATATATATATATATATATATATATATATATGCCTCAACTATTTACACTCATGGTATGATGTCTTAGTCACCTTTACTTCCTCTGCCTGTCAAGTCATCTCTGAAAAATGCTGTAACTTTCTAGCAGGCAGTATTAATCTTGATAAGGACTGTTGACAGGACTCTGTTGAGTCACTGTTAGTTATATTGTCGGTTTCCATCTTTAGCAATCAAACCAGTTAATACATGTATTATGCATGGTAGCATATCAACCAACTAAAATCTTGAAATAAACAGTTATATTAATTTCACAAACATATACAGTAATCCTACATACCCTCTTAGGATACTATAAAGTACACAAACACTTGGTTTGGTGGAGATAGTGCTGCCCGGCAACAGATGTTAAAGGTTTCAGCCTCGACAATTGTCTCTCTTCAGTCTATCTCTGGCCTTCGCTGTGTAAATGTGTGTTTTGAGTTCGTTCGTTCGTTCGTTCGTTTGTTTGTCTTCTATGTCTTTTCCAGTATCTTTAATAGTGCTTTTTCTATGATTGCTGTGAGTATTCTTTCTAGAGTTTCCTCGATGATTTCTTTTCTTGTTTCTTGTGTGTTGGTTGTAATTTCCTCTACGGCTCTTCGCTCTGCTTCGATTCTCTTGAGGATTTCTGTGTTTTCTTGTTTCAGCTCTGTCAGCCTCTTGACATCTGCTTCTATCTGCTGCTGAACTCTTTTCATGTCTTCCAGCATTTCTTTAGCGCTCTGTAGATCAATTACGTCAGTTTGTTTTTCGGGAGTCTGCCTGCTTTTGTTTTCGCCCTGGAGTTTTCGTTTCATTTCTTTTACTTCCGCTGTCAGCTGGTGTAACTGTCTTCTGTCACTCGTGCGCTGTTTTTCTGCTACATCTGCAGCCACTTTGTATTTTCATTCTCTGAAGGGGATGTTTTTGGACACGGCCTCCTTCAAGATGCTCTTTGTTTCCTGGTACATCGGGCAGCCTCGGTATCTAGCCCCGTGGTTTCCGAGGCAGTTTGCACAGGTGCGGTTTGAGTTTATTGCTTTGTAGTTGTGTTCCTCCTTCGCCTTCGGACAGTCGCGATATAGGTGGCCACCCGCACAATATCGACAGACTGCATCTCTCCTGCACGTTTTCTTTGTGTGTGAGAACTGCTGGCAGTTGGAGCACTGCATCACCGGAGGGATATATGCCTCTGTCCTCTTTGATGTCTCTTTGAGTGTCGGTCTTTCAGGTCTTGTCACTCCTTCAATAGTAACTACCACCAGATTGGTATCTTTTCCATTCCATGTCCTTAACCTCTCGACCTGTATGACCTGGGCACCTGTGTTTTCAGTCTGTAGGCAACCCTGGACTTCGCTAGGGGACCATCTTGTATCCACCCCTCTTAGCACCAATTTCTTTGTTGTCTTGCTGGTCTCCATCACTACTTTTATCTGGGGAGGCAGCATGAATTCTTTCGGTCCGGCCTCCAGTTCTGTCATCAGTGAAGTTGTCTTCTCCGTGTTGTTGAGCGAAAGCACGACTCCCTTTTCGTGTCTCCGTACCTTAGAGATGCTTCTCCTGCCTGTTATTGTTTCTAGGATGCTGATCACTTTGTCATCTAGTAGGGCCCTGAGTGATGCCTCACCTCCAGACGTCTGTGTGATCTTAATGTGGTAGGGTGGGCGAGATGATGATGATGATAATATTGTGATGTGTGACCACTCTCTTGTCACACTCGCACCGACCCGAACAATAATAAAACTCTTGATTCTAGAGGCAGGGGCTATATTTATTTTTATAACCCATTCAGTGACAAAGCAAACATTAAACAAATAAACTAGCAAACATAGCAAAACAAAACTAAACAAAACAAAACAAAACAAAACACCCAACAGTGCCCGATGCTAATCTGAAGAAGCAAACAAAGCACAGAAAAGTTAAAATCATAATATAATACTGAATGAGAAACACCACGCTCTCACCTGTCAAACTGTCCTACGCCGCCACCTGACACACTCAACTATCACACACACACACACTCATGTGTGTCATCCAATGCGACTAGTAAGGTGTTGTGCGTGGGGCTGGCAATCTCACCATGTAACACAGGTTGCTACGGGAACCACTACTGCAAGAGCACACACTCAGCTATCACACACACACTCATGCATGTCGTCCAATGAGACTAGTAAGGTGTTGTGCGTGGGGCTGGCAATCTCACCATGTAACACAGGTTGCTACGGGAACCACTACTGCAAGAGCACACACTCAGCTATCACACACACACACTCATGCATGTCGTCCAATGAGACTAGTAAGGTGTTGTGCGTGGGGAAATCTCACCATGTAACACAGATTGCTACCGAAACACTAATGCCCTAGCATATGAATACTTAAAATGAAGGCAAATCACACTGTTGGCCCCATGCTCCCTCAAGGAGCGGAGAAGAGAAATATATATCTTGAAGTGAGCCCACGTGCTCTCACAACCATTCCTCACATAACCATAATTAAATAATCATAAAATGGACATAAAATAATATTCAACTATATGTACAACAAATACTCTCAGTAATGAGAATAAGCTACTACCTCGTAACCGATCCACATCAGTATTCGTTACTGCATTCTGAAGCATGTCGTATGTGACGACTGGTGCGCCTGGCAACAAGCGTGTCGTATATAACCACTGGTGCGACTGGGAATCTCATCACATGAAACACATCGTTACCGAAACAACCACTGCAATAGCATAAAAATGCTTCTTGTCGGCTTGTGATAGACACCAGCCACATTGGTGTTTCCATGCTCCGCCGGGAGCAACCAGAGAAACACATGTCTCAACAAAGGAGTGGCCTCGCGCTCTCCAGAAATCTAAATACATATTCTCACCTCACAGTAACCCATTAAATATACAGTAGAATTATGATAAGTAGGCTATCGTGAAATACACTCAATTACTTTTACATAAAAGAAATAAGATAATTACTCTTGACTTTAACAAAACTGGCATTAACACGAAAGCTATCTCTTTCCTTTACTGGGGAAAATTATCTTAATCTGCTTCCCACCCCCGTCTCAATTCACACAATATAAAACTGGCGTTTTCTTTATACACACGCGTGGTGATGCGCCGCCTTTCATGACCACGTGGTGCTATCTTGATATTTTGCTAACAAGCCTATATCATCTAAATTCAAGTAATAGATGCTTCTCTGTCCAGTTTCATGTATAAAACACTCTCCTACTAAATTTGCCCGGTCTGATGGATGAAATACTTGATACTAAACTCTTACATACGTGATTTGGTCTTAACACTAGTGAAATATATCCACACATTATTTCCCCTCAATTATATTTCAAGACTAAATTATCAGGTCCTGGAAACACATTCACTTTTTCATTTAAACATTAGAACAGACACGCTGAATACTAATAATAAAACTACAGAATACTAAAGCTAATTTAAATTATCTCACGTGTCATGTC
>JAMPIV010004820.1:0-82711 GCA_024509875.1 Oreohelix idahoensis
TAAGGTAAGGATTTAATTCTTTCTTTTGGTATACTTTATGTTATTATTCTTGATTATATTTTGTTTAGGGTTACTTGAGAATTTTAGTCTTTGCGACAAATTTTTAAAAAAAATCTTAGTGACGAATGTTTAATTTTCATTTTCATCTAAAAATGTTCGTGAAAAAGTTGCTGGCCTAGATGCAGACAGCCTGCATCAAAGCGTTCGTGTGCTCATGCGCAGTGGTTTTACGTAGCAATGACTATACTAGCCCCATGCGCAATGTCACATTAGTCGCCTCTTTCGACAATGTCTGAATGAGCAGGAGCCTTATTATTTGTTTGTCTCCACACCGACAACTGGGAACTGAGCGTGGCATACTGTAGTTATAGTCTTGTTATTCACGTTATTGTCTTTCCTTTCATCATTCTCACTATTCTCGTAATTGCTTCCTTCATTTCACGTCTACTGATGTGCTTCTGACCTCTTGGCTAACAGCCTAATAATCCAGGCGCAAAAGAAAGTTGGAATTACTCGGCTTAATAATCGTAAAGATGATGGAGAACTACCATCGTGGCAGGTAGATAAGATGGTGTTAAAAATGTGCATCACTTTCTCCGGCTTGTTATTATTGTTGGTATTATTATTATTATTATTATTATTATTACTGTGTGTATATGACTTGGAACCAGTGGATTCTAAGTCAGAAGTGCTTGTATTTTCGGAATACGTATAAACTATGTGCCTGTTGAAAAAGAGATGAGAAAAAAGACGCTGATGAGAGATAGAACAAACTCTGAAGAAACATGTTGATAACAGTACAAGGCAATACTTCTTCTTGAATCCCCAGGTTAAGAGAGGTAGGCGATGACCGAAGTGGAGACAGTAATAAAATGGATAAACAAAAGACTTATTGATATGTTATTAGAAATATCGCCGTGGCGTATATTAAAAGTGAACATGTATTTAAAGAAGATTAAAAATTTCAAGAATATGATAAACCAGTAGTAATAATTACACCTGAAATAAACTGTTACAAGTTGTAACATACCATAATCCCCGCCCCACGTGGTTAAGTTCATGAGGGTCTCTTAATACGCACAGAAAGAATAAGGCTCTCTCATTTGAGCAATCGTACGACTTGAAAGATTTTACGCATAGGGCTTGCAACGTCTTAATGTAAAACAAATTGTTATGTAAGCCACTGCTGCTAGAATACACGAATACTTTGGTGCAGGTCGTCACGGGGACTAGCTGTAGTCGGGGCTCCATGCTCCATAAGGAGCGAAAAGATAAGGTATGGGTGGTAATGATAAGTTTATCTTGGCTCTAAATAAAAGTAGACAATTTTAAAGAAACCATCAAGAAACACTATCAAGAACGAAAAATGTTTATCCCCACGGCTCTTAACGGCATCGTCTTCTTCTTCTTCAAGTGATAAAGTCAATCCTTAACTTTCTGTGCCCAGCAATGGTAGTATCCCCCTTCAGTCATAACTGACTATGGGAATGTTCTACTGCGATGGTAATCCTCAGTTGTTGTTGTTGTTCTGATATTTTTTGGCTTATGTTCCTTTCGACGTGTTTTTTTTTTTTTCTCTTCAGCTTGTTGTGAGAGCTTCTCCTCGTCCAATCTGATTTGGTGCTTTAGGAAGTATCGACACTTGGTGCAATCGGCAGCTTCATCCTCCCAGGTTGATGGATTTATGTAAAATGCCTTCATGTCTCTTTTGCACGCATCTTTGAACCTCAGCGTGGTCGCCCAACTTTTCTTTTGCTATCTCCTAGTTGTGAGTAGAAAATATCTTTCGGGATGCGACCATCTTCCATGCAGCGGATTTGACGAAGCCAGCGTAGTCTGCGCTGTCTAAGAGGTGCTACATACTTTGAAGACCAGCACGTGACAGCACATCGACAATCCTTCAACAGCTCAACTGTTCCCAGTACTTATTAAAATTCCGTTGTTGATCTTTCCATGCCAGGATGTTGTACTGTCAGTTATCTTCTCTCTTTGTTGTCCTCCATATCTTTTTTCATCCAGTCTTTTCTGTTGTCACAAAATAGACCAGCTTTTCTATAACATACAACATGCCCCAGTTGGGGTTTTAGGTAGTGCGAGGCCCAATGCAAGCGTAAACTTGCAATGCCTCTGTTAAATAAGTTATTGTTGTATCGACAAACATATATTTGTGAGAGAGGCCCCTGAAGTGAGAGGCCCCTGAAGTGCAAAGCCGTAGGCAAAAGCCGAGGATGCCTGTGTCTAATACCGTCACTGACATGCACAAAGAAAGTGGCACGTTTAAAAAGAAAAAAATTAAAGCGACCTTTCCTTGCTGATACTCTGAATCATCATCATCATCGTCATCATCATCATTTTCGCTTCTTATGGAGCATGGAGCCACCCTACAGCTGTTCCTCTTACAGGAAGCCTGAATAAAGCATTTGCTTGCTCCTGAAGTGGTGTATCCTGTAGCAATTTGTTTTATATCATGAGGTTACCAGTTCCAACCTCACATTAGTCGCCTTGTACGACATGCCTGAGGGGGCAGTAGCCTATTATTTCTTTGTCTCATCAGATACCCCCTGACAGTACACCGGACATTTCTTTGTCTCATCAGATACCCCCTGACAGTACACCGGACATTTCTTTGTCTCATCAGATACCCCCTGACAGTACACCGGACGTTTCTTTGTCTCATCAGATACCCCCTGACAGTACACCGGACGTTTCTTTGTCTCATCAGATACCCCCTGACAGTACACCGGACGTTTCTTTGTCTCATCAGATACCCCCTGACAGTACACCGGACCTTTCTTTGTCTCATCAGATACCCCCTGACAGTACACCGGACGTTTCTTTGTATAACATCCTTCAATGTTCTCCATATCAATAAGTCATCATCAGAATTGTCATATTTTTATTTAGCTCAATGTTTCAAAATTATATATATATATATTGTGCATTTATATTAATTTTCATTGCACATCTCATTAACAAATCGATGTCAGCAAAAACAAACAGAAGCTTATCCACGGTGACAAACTATAAAGATATCTGTGGATAAAGAATCGTAACCGAATGACTGGCCCAGGATGAAACTGGGGAGATTGTCCAGATTTTGTGCTTCTGCTTTTGTGAAGTAAATATTTCTACCAAGTTCGTTTCTGAAAATGGCTTCAAGTTTCCTCCATCATTTATTCAAGAAATGCTTCGTGAATCCATAGCAATTCCTATGAAATACTGATGCGTCTACAACACTCACATAATTCGTTTTTTATTTCCCGCTGAAAGAAAATAAACTAAATTCTTCATAAATATACCGCCATTTTCAAGACCATTTTCCGTTTTGCTCATTACGGACAAGGGAGTACCACTTCAGATGGTTCCCTGGTATGAAACCTGCACTAAAGCATTCTTGTGCTCTTGAAGTAGTAGATTATGTATCACATTTGTTTTACATAATGAGGCTGCCAGCGCCATGCACAACATCACATTAGTCGCCTGGTACAACATCACATTAGTCGCCTGGTACAACATCACATTAGTCGCCTGGTACAACATCACATTAGTCGTCTGGTACAACATCACATTAGTCGCCTGGTACAACATCACATTAGTCGTCTGGTACAACATCACATTAGTCGTCTGGTACAACATCACATTAGTCGCCTGGTACAACATCACATTTGTCGCCTAGTACAACATCACATTAGTCGTCTGGTACAACATCACATTAGTCGCCTAGTACAACATCACATTTGTCGCCTAGTACAACATCACATTAGTCGCCTAGTACAACATCCCATTTGTCGCCTAGTACAACATCACATTAGTCGCCTAGTACAACATCACATTTGTCGCCTAGTACAACATCACATTAGTCGCCTAGTACAACATCACATTAGTCGCCTAGTACAACATCACATTTGTCGCATAGTACAACATCACATTTGTCGCCTAGTACAACATCACATTTGTCGCCTAGTACAACATCACATTTGTCGCCTAGTACAACATCACATTTGTCGCCTAGTACAACATCACATTAGTCGCCTAGTACAACATCACATTAGTCGCCTAGTACAACATCACATTAGTCGCCTAGTACAACATCACATTTGTCGCATAGTACAACATCACATTTGTCGCCTAGTACAACATCACATTTGTCGCCTAGTACAACATCACATTAGTCGCCTAGTACAACATCACATTTGTCGCATAGTACAACATCACATTAGTCGCCTAGTACAACATCACATTTGTCGCCTAGTACAACATCACATTTGTCGCCTAATACAACATGTGACCAGTAGTCCTCTTCTTTCTTTCTCTCATGATAACATAATATATGACGGCGCCATTTCTAGAAAAAGGCGTCACAACTGTGTGACGCTCTATCGATCAAGACTTTGCGATGACTAAATTAGTCTTCCGATTACAGATATGTATATACAAGGACAAAATTAACACCGTACAGGGTTCCATAGACAGCGTACTAAAGTCATCGTTGAATAAACTCCTCCCCTGTTAGTCAATATTTCTCCTATGATTCTTCTTCTGCGTTCAGTTTGTAGTCATGCAAAATTTGCGAGCATGACGCCAGGAAGAAGTCCACAGTCATTTCTCGGTCAGCGCTGCATCCCCATAGCTTCTGCTTGAGCTCAGCACCCCTTGGTCAGGTCAGACGTCGTGGGTCCTCATGGGTTGGGCAGTTTATTCTTCCTATGATTAATAATGACGTATTTATGCAGTCATTCGCACTCAATGTTGCTACTTAACATCTTCATTCCAACAAGAAAGAAATGCGTTTACTTTCTAAGCTGGTATGTTTTGCCAGTTCGTTCCCAGGGTCTCAGAGAGACATAGAAAGTATACGACTACAGCACCCCCTCAGGAGTGTCTTACAAGGTGACTAATATGAGGTAGTGATTGAGGCAGCCAACCTCATCCTGTAAAATAATGGCTACAAAAATAACCGCAGCAAGCGCATGTGAATGCTAGGTGTAGCCTTCCTGCAAGAGGACCAACTGTAGTGGTGGATCCATGCTCCATCAGGAACACAACAGAAAATAATGCTGTTGATGATGATGATGTTTTAATTACCATTTTATAAAGTTGTAGATTCTCATTTAGATCGCCCAAGTGGCAGAGTGGTTAAGCGTACTTGTATCTAGAGGTAAAGGGACTTGGTTCGAAACCAGGTCGTATCACCACCCCAGTCTACGCAGTTGTAAAAATGGGTACCCCGACTCTGCTCATGAGTTAGAAAAAGATAAAGTCAGCGAGGAAGGGAGTCGTTCACCCCACTTCATAAAACTGAGACCTTATACGTGAAGTCTTTAACACTTCACTCCTCTACGGCAGTTATCTGCTATTTTACAACTTCATCTGTTAACATTCTTATCATAAATGTGAATTCAGGCAGGCTTACCAATCTTTATCAACATGTAGATAACAGAATGTCTCACATTTAAATAGATAACTTTTTTTGTTGTTCAGATATAGCTAATAAATTATTGTAATTATGGAAGAGGTATATTTAGACAGCCACGTGTGGTTACTGTGTGGATTCTCTGTGGAGATCAAGGAAGAATAGATTTACTGCTACCTCAGGCATGTCGTAAGTGGCGACTATAAGATGAGGTTGGGCATGGTGCTGGAAGCCTAATAATGTAAAAAAAAAATTGTGACAGAGACCACTGCTGCAAGGGCATGTTAATGTGTTGGTGCAGCAGGTCCCTGCAAAAGACACAAAAAAAAGGGGGGGGGGGGAATCAGCCCAGTGTTTGCTACATAGGGTACACTTTCACTCATTTTTGCTGCTTAACCATTGTCATTCCATCGCGCAATGCTGTTTGCTTTTCCAGGTCAGCATGTTCTAACATACTCATGTTTTGGATTCCGACTATACGTTCAGACACGCAAATTAGCCTTTCTCAAAATTACTCAAATCTAGTTAGATAATTTTTTTCTCAGATATAGATAAAGCAACAACAAAAATTTGCCAGATCCAGCCAGACAGAATTTCTCATACCTTGCCCGATAACATCATATCTAAATAAATCCTTGCTAATAGAAGTAGTCGGGAGCCGTAGCTAGGGTGGTATTTTAGACAGCGCTAACATATTTATACGTGCTTTACTTACTTTATAGGTACACCATTGTCCTAAAGTCTGGTGCGGATGTTGGGCTAACATATTTATACGTGCTTTACTTACTTTATAGGTACACCTTTGTCCTAAAGTCTGGTGCGGATGTTGGGATAACATATTTATACGTGCTTTACTTACTTTATATGTATACCCTTGTCCTAAAGTCTGGTGCGGATGTTGGGCTAACATATTTATACGTGCTTTACTTACTTTATAAGTACAACCTTGTCCTAAAGTCTGGTGCGGATTTGAAGCTCTTGTTCTTGAGTCAAGTGTGTTGCAATGTCTGCTGTGATATCGTGTTGTGATATCGTGTTGTGATATCGTGTTGGCGTATGTTTTCTGTAATAGTATCTTTCCATCTGCCTCTTGGTCTTCAACGTAGCCTAAAACCAGATCGTCTGCTGTTGTAGCGCGTATTAATAACTGTAATGATTGTAGTGGTATTGATGGTATTGTATGATGATGATGGTACTACATGTAAATTGTATGAGGCCAGCTGTGAAGGCTCCTGAGATAAAATGTAGTTGAGAATTATCAGAAGGCCTTTCTTGCTACCACTACGACCTCACACTTAATTTTTTTTTTCTTAATGAATGTGGCTACGTAAAGTGTCTAGGGTAATGATGTGTAATGTGGTGTGTTAGTTATAAATACACCCACAGACATTTAAGAAGACTAATAAGATTAACAAGTGTTAAAATACACTGAACTAACTCACGTGTATAAAGTTTTTGATATAATTATATTACATTTATTGGTTCTGGATCAAGTTTTATGTGACCAGAACTTGTTTTAAAAGAAGGATTGAAAATTTATGAAAAAAAAATGCATGGAATGTTACATAATAAATGCAAGAGCGTACCTATTTAAGTACTAGACTAGTTAGTTTTATTAAAAAAGTTCGAGTAGTCATCTCTTTGGGAGGATATTTACTGTTTGTGCTGTTGGGGTGGCCTCATCACACCTGTCTATATTGACTACACAATGTCCAGAAAATGGTGGGAATTTTTACGGGGATATTAGTCACTACCAATAGTTGGTGAATGTCCAGCAGACCAGAGGCTCACTCATCTTTTTGTAGCTCTGGTGCTGAAAACTTGCGGTCCCACCTCTCCGTGCTGGCGGGCAATAATGGTGGTCCTGTCACAAGAACTGCACAGATACACTCGAGTACAGTCACCCACCGAATAGACTCTGCTTTGTTGTCGATAGAAACTCACAGCTCTGCAATCAAAGTATGGGCCATGTGTCAAAATCTATTCTCTACCCACGTCTGGACACAACACTGACACAACAACCACATCATACAGACAGGTCAGATCTCTCTGACCAAACAGCACAGTTACCATGGTGGGCCTACATCAGACAGATCCTCCCAGACCATAGATTCTGAAAAATATTTATTAGTTGTCGGCCCTAAAAGAAGATAGGTAACCTGTTTCAACGCTTGATCTATCTTGCATAATCCTTGCTGTAGTTTATGTACCTTGTTGGTCCCTAGACCCTGACTTGGGCGGGGGGTCTAGAGCAAATCCCTACTTGTTTGTAAGGCTAGATTTTGATATGGCAGTATCAAATCACTCGAACATGAAACAATATTCAAAATATATAAAGAAATAATTTCAATCTTACCAGATTATGAATACATAACACAGAATTGCTAGCAAAACTCAGCTGAGCTGCTGGCTATAGTATGGCGTCCCTAAATTTATTCACTGTCTTTCATATGGGAAAACACCACACTTTAAAATCTGTGTCTAACACTGAACAATTATTGAAGAATGACCCCACTTTCGCGTCTGAGCGCTAATGATATGATTGTCTGTGGCCAATCACTGCCTAGTTGTACTTTAAATTTCAAATTTCTACACTAAAGTCATTTCAGTCATGCTTCAGTCAAGTATGGATGGTTATCTGTTAGTCTGTCCGTCTCTACTTGTGTTTTCTAAAAAAAATGTGCTTGATTTTTGAAGCAACCTTTCTCTCCCCTTAAAATTTTGTCGTAAAAAGTTATATTTAGACACAGCTACCGCTCAAAAAAACCCTCTCCTCCATAATAAGTAACTTTGAACACCTGTTCCCAAGGTCGTGTTTTTGTGTGCAAATAACGACACTTTTTATTCAAGGCAGTCTGTCGATGATGTAAACTACACTGTCTTTTGTCATTATCTTCAATATTATCTATCCGTTTGTAAAATTAAGATCATATTATTTCATTGCTCAGAATAGGCCATCCGGCCAGCTAATTTTTATATTCCTAACATTAATATTAAGAAAAATTACTTTTTAAATTTTTGTAATTTTCCTACCATCCGCGTTCTGCCGCTCAATTCAAATCAAGGCTTGGTATCGCAAAACGTCCAATTCCGTACCTCGTGTCAATTTGGGGGACGTGAATTTTTACTTTCCTCCATCCCCCCCCCATTGCGTCTCCTTAGCCTTTCCAGTCATATTTTTTTTCTTTTGATCCGCCGTTCCCCTCCTGTCTAGCAAGTCAATTTTATGGAGGGTGATGACCCGCGGTCTAGGCGATCATGTACATCAGCAGCCTACGCATTATGTTTTTATCCTTAAATGTTATCTTTTGAGTATTTTACCGTTGTATCTCTGTCAATTTCACTACACATCTCCCCACTTGAAAACATGCCTATGGCAAGTTCCAAAACCAGCGATACACATAGGTAAAATTACTCCTCACGTCTGCCACTACTCTAATTTTGATCACAGGGGTGCCGACTGAGGAAATCTGCACCGACATTCAATTTGCCTGGGATATATTGGATACTGAACTGATAAGGTTGAAGCAATAAAGACCACCTCAGCAATCTTGCGTTTTCATGCTTAGCCTGAGACAAGAACACGAGAGGCTGATGATCCGTCTCCACCACAAAAGTCCTACCATACAGATAGATTTGAAACTTCTTTATTGCCCAGATTAATGCTAAACATTCTTTTTCGCTTGTGGAGTATCCTTGTTCCGCCTTATTCAATTTACGGCTTGCATAAGCGACTGGTTTCAGTTCCCCATCAGGTGAAGATGATCTTTGCAACAAAGCCCCTCCGAGTCCCACATTACTTGCATCGGTTCTTAAGACAAAGTCCTGTGTCAAATCAGGCAGTTTGAGAATAGGCTTGCTAGTGAGTTTTTCCTTTAACTCTTGGAACGCTAGTTCACATTGTGCAGTCCAAATAATTTTATCTGGAAGTCCCTTGCGAGTCAGATCAGTCAGAGGAGCACAAATAGCGTTAAAATTCTTGATGTATTTCTGATAAAATCCGCATAACGACACAAATGATCGCACGTCTTTTTTTGTTTGCGGCCTAGGTGCTCTCTGCAGTTTTTCCAAGTTCTTAGGATCAGGGGTCATATTACCCTGATATACAGTGTGTCCCAAGAATTCCAACTCTTTGCATCCAATACAACATTTTGTTGGCCTAGCAGTTAAGTTCGCCTCCCGAAGTCTATCAAACAACATCTCCAGAGCTTCAATGTGTTCTTCAAAGGTCTCGGTGGCGACGAGAATATCATCCATGAAATTTGTGATACATGGGTTATTCAGGGGGTCCAACAATTTTCGCATCATCCTTGAAAACACACTCGGAGCATTTTTCAGTCCGAATGGTAGCATATTGAATTCATAATGTCCATCCGAAGTGCTAAAAGCCAAATAAGGTCTCACTTCAGGCTTCACTGGGATCTGGTAATAGCCTTTACTAAGATCCACCTTTGAAAAGTATTTTGCCTTGTTCAGTCTGGCAAATAGCTGTTTTGTGTCTGGTAATGGATCCACTTGTCCTTCTGTGACAGCATTCAGTTTCCTGTAATCTATGCACAGTCTGTGTTCCCCAGACGGTTTCCTCAACAAAACGACACTAGAACTAAAAGATGATTCACTGTGCGAAATAATCCCCTCCTTCAATAAATAATCTATTTCTTCCTTTAATGCCTTCTCCTTCGCGAACGGAATAGAATAGGCTCTCATACAGATTGGGTTTGAGTCTACCAGTTTCATGTCATACTGTAGCAAATTTGTATGGCCTGGTTTATCTGTTAATACATCTGTATGTTCCTCCAGAACCTTTTGAACTCTCTCCCTCTGGTTTTTAGTCAGGTGCTTACTGACTTTTACCTGTGCTGCTGTTTCACAAGGATGTAATGGGTATTCATGTGAGGTGAGTGGTTCCTTTTGCATCTGGGTTGCAATAGCTAAGGTCAATAAGGGGGTGCTTTCCTGGAGTGGTCTGTCCAGATACTTCTTTAACAGGTTTACATGATAAACTTTTTCCTTCCCCTTTTTGTCAATTTTATAGTTTGTTCTAGACACCTTCTCTAGAACCGTATATGGACCTTGCCAACCAATTTGTAATTTATTCTGGCTTCCGGGTAGTAAAAGCAGCACCTTCTCTCCGACTGCCAGTTCCCTGTCCTTTGCCTTCCTATTAAAGTATGCTGCATGTTTCTTCCTGGCTTGTTTCAAATTATCATTTGCCAGTTTCCATCCAGCTTTCAAACGAGTGGTCAGTTCGTTCACGTATTGATACGATGAGGTAACAGTCTCTTCCGCCTTCTCATCTGTCCAGGTCCTTAATAGAGCTTCTAAAGGCCCTTTTATTGGCCTCCCAAATAGCAGAGTTGCGGGAGCCATCCCGGTTGAACTATGTGGTACCTCCCGGTACGCAAACAATGCGGCGGGCAGGAATTGATCCCACAGATCCGGTTTTTTTCGTGTGCCAGCTTTCTCAGGATAGAAATGAGAGTCCCATTGAACCTCTCTACTTGGCCGTTCCCTTGTGGATGGTACGGACTACAATGAAAGTGCCTGGCTTGAAATAGCTTAAAAACTTCTTCCGTTAGTTTCCCCTTGAACTGAGAACCATTATCCGTCAAGATTTGATGCGGGAATCCTAATCGGGTAAATATTGTAAGTAGTGCCTCTGCTACATGTTTTGAATCAATTGATGGCAGGGCTACCGCCTCTCCCCACATAAAACAAGTGTCCACCAGAGTAAGGATGTAACTGTTCCTCCTCTTGGTCCGAGTGAGAGGTCCTACAATATCCACTGCAACCCTCTCAAAAGGTGTTCCCACTATGGGCATTTCCCCTAGAGTTGCAGGAGCAGTCCAGTGCTTTGGAGCTACCCTTTGACATTCTGGGCAGGATTTGACATATCTTTTTATATCCTCCGTTATCCCTGGCCAGAAGTAATGACAAGCTATACGCTGTCCGGTGGCGCTGATCCCCATGTGACCACTGAAGGGAATCGCATGTCCGAGTTCCATCACTTTATCTCTATATGAAATGGGAAGAACCAGCTGGTTGTGACCATTTGTTCCAGTTCCGGCCTTCCTGTATAAGAGTTTGTTCTTCATGAAATATTCCCCCTTGCTCGGAGGTGTGTGGCATTTGGGTAATTTTTTAAAACATGGCTGGAGTGTCCTATCCTCAGCCTGCGCCTTCCTCATCTCCTCTGGATGAGCATTTATAGGTTCACCTTCTTCCTCCTTCTTCTGTGACCTGGTCTGCACTGTCGCCATGATCACAGGTTTCTCGGGATTCCCCAAGAAGACGTATCTACACCCCAATATCAGAGGGTAGATTGGTTCATCTATCACTGCTGCTCTGATTTCTCCTTCCACATAGCGAGTTTTCACCGTTATCCTTGCGATGGGAAGTGTGTCATGAGTGGTATGTCCTTAGTCGCCCCTTGTATTTCCACTGTTTCTGTGGTATACTGACTTGGGTCCACTAGGCTAGACTTCACAACTGAATCATAATCCAAACCTGTATCATAAAGGCACCTTATGGTGACCCCATTACAAATAACATCCTCACAAACTGGGGGGTGATAAGGTTCCTGTTGTCCCTTAGGATTAACCTTTACTCTTTGCGTCCCCGACTTCATTGCAGCAATGTTTGAAGGTTTCCTTCTACAAAATTCGGTGTTATGGTTATCCTTCTTGCACCATTTGCACCATCTTTTTCCTTGGTTCAACGGTTTTCTTTCATTGAACTTTTGGTCATTGAACTGTGAGTTTCTGTCGCGATAGTCATTTCTTTGCCGCTCAAAGTTTGTCCTACCCTTATTTCCCTGCTCTCTATTATCAAATTTATTAAATTGCTGTGGAGCTTTAAAATTGTCTATGTGCTTCTTCTTAGCACCACTTACCTCTGCCTGAGCTGCCTGATACCTCTCAGCAACATTTAAAATTTCCCCCAACTTCTCTGCACCCTGTTCCATGAGAAATTTTCTCATGTCTGGAGCCATGGACTCTCTCAATTGCTCAATCATGATCATTTCTTTAAGATCTTGGGTCTTCCCCAGAGCCGTCCATTTCTCCAAATAGGTTTCTATTCTGGCAGAAAATTGGTGGTATGTCTCCCCAGACAACAGTTTGGCATTTCTGAATTTCTTACGATAAAATTCACCATTCTTTTCGTACCTTAATAACAAAGCCTGCTTTAACATGTCATAATTGTCTTGGTCTTCCCTGTTCATTTTGGCAAATACTTCGTAAGAAGTACCCCTCAATCCCTGTGATAGCTTTAAGCTCCACCTCTCTCTCTAACCCATATGTAGTAGCTAATAACTCAAAACGTCCTAGGTACCCCTCTATGTCATCGTCTTTTTCAACAAAATGGTCTAAATGAAACCCCATAGCTGAGTTTGAGGCTCCCATACTGGGCGTAGCATCTGAGGCAAAAGGGCTGGCACCATTTTCAGGAGCCGGGCCTTGTAATTCCAGCTCCCTTAGTCGTAATTCGTGCTCCCTTTGCAACCTTCTATCTTCTGCCTCCCTTTCGGCCTTTTTATCTTCTGCCTCCCTTTCGGCAGTCAACCTTTTTTCTTCTGCCTCAATCTGCAGCCTCTTAATTTCTCTATCAGCCTCAATTTGTAACCTCTTCTCTTCAGCTACCTTTCTATCTTCCCTTTCAATATATTTATCACATTCAGTCGTTACGTATTGAATTAAAATTTGACCATCCATCCCCATCTCCTTCGCAGTGAGCACAGCAGCTGATCTAAACTTTGCTAGCTCTGCCATACTTTTTGGACAATATAATAATATACAAGATAAATCTCTAACCAGTAAATACACTAAGTACTTCTAATTACTATATGACTATAGTCTAACTAATTCTAACTAACCAGTTAACTAATTAATTATTACTGGCTGTGAAGATTCACCAACTTTTATCTGCAGGGACACTTTTAATTTTAAAGGAAATTTTACAATTTATTTCCCTACTTTTATTTCTCCCACCAGGAGATCCTAATTTTACTGTTGGGCTAATTATCCCTGGACAAGACCCCAATTTATGTAGTGGTATTGATGGTATTGTATGATGATGATGGTACTACATGTAAATTGTATGAGGCCAGCTGTGAAGGCTCCTGAGATAAAATGTAGTTGAGAATTATCAGAAGGCCTTTCTTGCTACCACTACGACCTCACACTTAATTTTTTTTTTTCTTAATGAATGTGGCTACGTAAAGTGTCTAGGGTAATGATGTGTAATGTGGTGTGTTTGTTATAAATACACCCACAGACATTTAAGAAGACTAATAAGATTAACAAGTGTTAAAATACACTGAACTAACTCACGTGTATAAAGTTTTTGATATAATTATATTACATTTATTGGTTCTGGATCAAGTTTTATGTGACCAGAACTTGTTTTAAAAGAAGGATTGAAAATTTATGAAAAAAAATGCATGGAATGTTACATAATAAATGCAAGAGCGTACCTATTTAAGTACTAGACTAGTTAGTTTTATTAAAAAAGTTCGAGTAGTCATCTCTTTGGGAGGATATTTACTGTTTGTGCTGTTGGGGTGGCCTCATCACACCTGTCTATATTGACTACACAATGTCCAGAAAATGGTGGGAATTTTTACGGGGATATTAGTCACTACCAATAGTTGGTGAATGTCCAGCAGACCAGAGGCTCACTCATCTTTTTGTAGCTCTGGTGCTGAAAACTTGCGGTCCCACCTCTCCGTGCTGGCGGGCAATAATGGTGGTCTCTGTCACAAGAACTGCACAGATACACTCGAGTACAGTCACCCACCGAATAGACTCTGCTTTGTTGTCGATAGAAACTCACAGCTCTGCAATCAAAGTATGGGCCATGTGTCAAAATCTATTCTCTACCCACGTCTGGACACAACACTGACACAACAACCACATCATACAGACAGGTCAGATCTCTCTGACCAAACAGCACAGTTACCATGGTGGGCCTACATCAGACAGATCCTCCCAGACCATAGATTCTGAAAAAATATTTATTAGTTGTCGGCCCTAAAAGAAGATAGGTAACCTGTTTCAACGCTTGATCTATCTTGCATAATCCTTGCTGTAGTTTATGTACCTTGTTGGTCCCTAGACCCTGACTTGGGCGGGGGGTCTAGAGCAAATCCCTACTTGTTTGTAAGGCTAGATTTTGATATGGCAGTATCAAATCACTCGAACATGAAACAATATTCAAAATATATAAAGAAATAATTTCAATCTTACCAGATTATGAATACATAACACAGAATTGCTAGCAAAACTCAGCTGAGCTGCTGGCTATAGTATGGCGTCCCTAAATTTATTCACTGTCTTTCATATGGGAAAACACCACACTTTAAAATCTGTGTCTAACACTGAACAATTATTGAAGAATGACCCCACTTTCGCGTCTGAGCGCTAATGATATGATTGTCTGTGGCCAATCACTGCCTAGTTGTACTTTAAATTTCAAATTTCTACACTAAAGTCATTTCAGTCATGCTTCAGTCAAGTATGGATGGTTATCTGTTAGTCTGTCCGTCTCTACTTGTGTTTCTAAAAAAAATGTGCTTGATTTTTGAAGCAACCTTTCTCTCCCCTTAAAATTTTGTCGTAAAAAGTTATATTTAGACACAGCTACCGCTCAAAAACCCTCTCCTCCATAATAAGTAACTTTGAACACCTGCGTCCCCAAGGTCGTGTTTTGTGTGCAAATAACGACACTTTTTATTCAAGGCAGTCTGTCGATGATGTAAACTACACTGTCTTTTGTCATTATCTTCAATATTATCTATCCGTTTGTAAAATTAAGATCATATTATTTCATTGCTCAGAATAGGCCATCCGGCCAGCTAATTTTTATATTCCTAACATTAATATTAAGAAAAATTACTTTTTAAATTTTTGTAATTTTCCTACCATCCGCGTTCTGCCGCTCAATTCAAATCAAGGCTTGGTATCGCAAAACGTCCAATTCCGTACCTCGTGTCAATTTGGGGGACGTGAATTTTTACTTTCCTCCACCCCCCCCCCCCCCCATTGCGTCTCCTTAGCCTTTCCAGTCATATTTTTTTTCTTTTGATCCGCCGTTCCCCTCCTGTCTAGCAAGTCAATTTTATGGAGGGTGATGACCCGCGGTCTAGGCGATCATGTACATCAGCAGCCTACGCATTATGTTTTTATCCTTAAATGTTATCTTTTGAGTATTTTACCGTTGTATCTCTGTCAATTTCACTACAATGATAGGGCGCCATCCTCATGAGATAACCAAACCACTTTATTTGCCTTATCTCTCTTAATTTGATGCAGGATGGGTTTACACAATTTTTCTAATGTCATAATTTCTCCTTCTGTCGCCCACTTAATGGCTCGTCTTAAGAATTTCACCTCTAACATTCTAATCTTCAAATCAGACCAGAACGTCTTTTATATTTAGATATGCGCCCTAATATAACCGACTTGGTTGAATGTGAAGCGCCTCGTTGAAACGAGGCAACATTTTATTTCAAAAATGAAAAATAGCACCTCTCTCTACGTGGTTGTCGTCTCCTGTGCTCTTGCCAGGGGCTATGTTTGACCTGATAACAAAGAGTTAGTACAAATATACTATTTATCCATTGTAGTGTACTTTCTATATTGATATTCCGATGTTTGAATAGTGGTGATAGTTGGTAAGTCACTTCATTGGATTTTTAGATAAAGGTCTTATCGGATGAGAGCCGCGGTAGCTCAGTGGTTAGTACACTGGCTTGCCAGCTCAGTGGCACATAGTTAAATCCCTATTTGAGGTTGGATTTTTTAAACAGCACACGGCTCCGGGATCGACCCAGCCTCGTGAATTGGGTACCAGAGCAGCTCTGGGAAAGTTAAATGCTGCCGGCGTGATGCTGACCACATCACCCCTAGTGTGCCGTACGATCAAGAAAATATGTGCCAAACACCATACTTTCAATATGCTACATGGGCATACCTTTATGCGATGGATATGATTATGCGGAAGAAATTAATTAACCCTGATGTTGGAAAAAAAGTAGTTCCGACTGAAGAGCAGATTAAAAATACAGGTGCATTACTATCGTTACTGTATTCTTCCACAGGATCAGGTAACTTAACGTTAACTATCAGGTGGTTGGTATCTCTGAATCGAGAATCATCAGGAGAGTGAGTTTATGTGGGTGAACTATGGATGGCTTTCACAGTGGGATTAGTCGTGTACCTCTTATGCTTCCAGCTGAGCACCCGAGTCATGTGATTAAATCAGAAGCTGAGTTCCAGGCAGCCATGGACAGTCTTGGCCGCCACGCAGATCACCACGGTGTCTACAGCAGTGGCAGTGGTACGCTGAACAGCAGCAGCAGCGCCAACAACATTAACCACGGCTTTAACCGCCTCAGCCCGTGTAGCGACGACAGCTCACTAGCGGTAAGTTTTCACCTAGATGTTAGCAATTCTATATGTTTACAATGCCAACCACTCTATATTTGGGGTTTAGGAAATTCATATCTTCATGATAACAACCCGACAGCCCAGTGAGAAATCGGGTTGCTATTGTTAGTACAGCGTCCGATTGGCTGCGCAAATGGAGCGCTTGCCTCTCGCGTGAAAGTTACTAGGTTCAGGGATAGAAAACTAGTAGCGTCACGATCCAGATGTACCCAGCTGTAAATTGGTACCTGACTCTACTTTTGAGGTAAGGAAGGCAAAGGCAGCGAGGAAGGGAACTGGTCACCCCATCTCATAACGATGGACCTAGTACATTGAAGTCTCTAATACGCCACTCCCCTCCGGCAGTACCTACTATTGGATTACCTTTTGTTTAACGTTAATACGGGGGTGTTTAAAGTTTTATTATTCTTCTAGTATGACGGTGACTGGGTGGGTGAAATGTTCAAGACTTGACTATACTATGGCACGTTTCACTAGCTTTGCCCTCAAAAAAATGTAATTATCTGATTAACCGTCCAACGTATTAATGCCATTTTTTGCATACAATGTTATATTGGGTTAGACCCAACAAATATGTACTTTATATCTGCGCATCTTGTCTAGTTCCCATAAACGAATGAAATCCTTTGATCTTTGTCGGCATACTAATTATTGTGTATCGAGAAAAGAAATTGTACCACTTCAGTCACAGATTCTGTGAATTGATTAGGCATAGGCGTGTCTACTATTACAATAATGTGGCCATCACGTTTGCATATGAATACCTGTTGAAGATGATTTCTTAAATGATCTGCATGCGAGATACTCGTGACATTGTTTGTCATTGACATTTAGTGTGCTACCAAACTGGACCTTCACTGATCTAATACTACTCGTCAAAAGTCAAGGGCCACCCTATTATTTTCAATACACTTTTATATAAAGCGCATAAAATGATTAAATGAAGGAAGTTTTTAGTAAAAATGGGTGCAATATCTTCCTCTGACAGTCCTCTAAGCACGTTAAGCATAAAAATAACCATGGTGATCACGTGCAATTTGGTTTGCTGACAATAAATTCCCATTTTTAATCTGTTTTTTCAAACTTCCGTAGAACCAAACAGGTGAAGTAATCGTGCTGATTGACATTCCACGTGCAATGGCGACGTTTCGTGAACAGAGTTCACTCTTAATTTGTTTTACAATCAGCAGACTTAGGGTAGTTTCATCACTTGCAAAAACCATGCCACCGAGAAGAAGTCTTGACACCTTACAAAGAATGAGGGCTACAGCGTGGGTTGAAAGTGGTTTATCTGTCCGTGAGGTTGCTAGACGGCTTGCAGTGTCACACTCTACTATCCAAAGAATTTTTGAGAGATTTCAGGCCACAGGAAGTGTGGAGGATCGCCACCGGCCAGGTCGCTCTAGATGCACCAATAGACATGATGACCGGTACCTCTTGTTGTCAGCCCTGCGCCATCGAACAGTGACTTGTTCCACTCTAAGATGTCAGCTGAGACAAACTGTAAACGTTAATGTCAGTCAAAGCACCATTCGCAGACGTTTACATGAATTTGGACTGGCTGCTCGACGTCCTGCAGTCCGAATCCCTCTTACTCCTGCTCATCGCAGAGCCCGTGTTGCTTGGTGTCGCGAGCACATCCGATGGACAAGGCAACAATGGAGTCAAGTTCTCTTCACTGATGAATCTCGCTTCACTGTGTCATTCAATGATGGCAGGATTCGAGTTTGGAGACGACCAGGAGAGCGATTTACTGATGACACAATTCGAGACGTGGATCGTTATTGTAGGGGTTCTGTCATGGTCTGGGGAAGCTTCTACAGACGCGGCAGGACCCCACTCTACATCATCCAAGGCAACTTGACCGGCCCAAGATACCAGAACGAAATCTTGAGACCAATTTTTCAGCCTGCTCTGGACGCCATAGGGGGTAATGCCATCCTCCAAGATGATAACGCTCGACCCCATCGAGCTCGTGTGGTGAATGAGTTTATTCAGCAACATGGGGTCATCAGGATGGCGTGGCCAGCTCATTCACCTGACCTTTCTCCGATTGAGCACCTCTGGGATGTCCTTGGTCGAAGATTGTCAACAAATCACCCCCTGCCAATGGATGTTGCACAGCTGACTGCATTTCTGCTTCAGGAATGGCAAGCTGTTCCTCAGGATACTCTTCGGACCCTTGTGGACTCGATACGTCTACGCTGTCTTGAATGCCTTGCTGCAAACGGTGGTCATACCCGATTTTGAAATGTCTATTTGTCCAATATCTATTGTGTGACTTTTGAAAAGGTGGGTGACACACTTCACAGCTTCATTGCGTTTGAATGTGTGTTTCCATTTCTTTGCGTGACATGTAAATTTGGTATTCAATAAATGCCGTTTTGACTGATACCAATTACGTTTTATATCAGATTTGTTTTATGGTTTCAACCAAGGTTTTTCTAAGTGGCCCTTGACTTTTGACGAGTAGTATATTTCAATAGGTATCACCACTTTGCGGTTCATAAATATCATAATGGAACGTTGCTCCTCTACTGTGCTTGTAAATAACGGTAAGGTCATCTTTAAAGAAATTAAACTTCATCCGAATCATAATCAGATGTCTCTGAGAAATTGATGATCAATCTCGGCTGAATGAAGGACAAACCATCATTCGTCCAATATTCCTCTTCCTCTTGTAACACATGGTTCTCACATTTCTTCCAATAATCCCTGGCTATATTGGAGATGGCGGCTTTTGTAAGTATTTCAACATCTTTTAATTTGAACGTTCTATTTTCTGTTGCTACCTGTTCCTTAATTTTAGCCCAGGCTAATTCTATTGGGTTTAAGTGAGAATGGTAAAGAGGCAATCTTAAACATCTGTGACCATGTTAATGGATTGCCTTGTCTATGTATGCTGTGTCTTTTTTTACAATTCCAAGTAATTCAGGCTTCAGGGACATTTCCTTGAATGGAATGTTGTTTTTGGTCAGCCAAATCTTTGTTACATCTATTTGTGATTTGCTGTAATGTCATGAAATGTACTCGCAGACTCATTTTTCCTACTTAACCACACAATACTTTTTGTAAACACACCTTTGATTGACAATGTGTGCATAACACCGGATATAAACTGTTTTATGTTCAAGAAGTGCAATTTCACGCAATTTCACGCTAAAATCATGCCAATTGTTTGATAAACCAAAAATGTGCAAACGAGGTCGTATAATTTACTGTAGACATTTCAATATGTGTGTGTGTGATGTGTGTTGGCAAGTAGGATGTTGATATTATATCGCAAAGAAACGAAAATTGAAACCTATGGCCGCATTTTAATGAAAATTTTATTTCATTGGGTATATACCATTTCAAATTCACACACAAAATTTCACTTATATGCGTTATATATTCGCTGAGATATAGCATTTTGAAATTGGGCAAAGCTAGTGAAACGCGCTTTTTATAGGTCCACATTTATGTGGTGAGCTGACCAGTTCCTTTTATCGTTGATTTTTCCACTCCTAACTCTAGAATAGAGTCAGGTGTCCATTTACAGCTGGGTAGGATGGAGCGTGAACTCGGAACTGGTAAAGTTGCGTTCCACCCACTCTGCCTATCCAATTCTAAAATCATAAATGAGCCTCACTTTGATTTGCTTGAAAACTGCGCTTGAGAGCTTCAAAGATAATTATTTTAAATTTAAAAAAAAACCAAACCACGAGTTGCTGTCATTTTTTACCTTTAAAAACAAAACCAAAAATCGGCGTTTAAAATATTTCTTTTCTCTACCGTCTGGACATTTTATCCTTCATGTTTTATCCTTCTTCCCGCGCTCACAGCAACGTCGACGGCGTTTCCCATGATGCAGTTTGAGTGAGCTATCAGCTAAAACATTTCATTAGTGAACCCAGCAGGTTCCTGATTTTATCCAACAGCATCATTAGCACCACCCACAACAAGTATCTTTTATTTACTCTTTTATGAGGTCGCCCCATCGCCGTTTTCACTTTGTTGGTCGAATCTTATTCTATTTCTCGTGAGAACTTTTCAATCCACAGCAATACAAGACACAATATGTTAACCTCGGATACGCTTTAGACGAATAGCGAAAAAACAAAATCACCATGTGGTGAAGATACAAGACTTAAATATGTGGGTTATCCTTGAACAGTTAGTCTACGAACATATTTTACGTTGATATTAACATGAGTTGTTTCTGTATTGTCGTGAATTCTAAACTTCTAATTTTATCTCATTAGCTATCTAATATATTTTTTTTTTGTAATCAGGTTATCAAGCTGCTTTTATTTTGTTGAATTCCCTGGCCAATATTCCCTATAATTATTTATATTTCTTTGCTCTTATGTTGTTCTAATATGCTGTTTTTAATCTGAATATCTTAATGAGCAGACGTATATTCCAGCAATAATAACTAGGCAAAAGTAGTCCCTTACTGCCGTAGCGTTGTGAACTGTTAGAGATTTAACCATACTAAGTCCAGCTTTTTAATGAGATGGGGTGACCTTTCCTTGCTGCTTTTTGCTTTCCATAAATCAAAAGCAGAGTTATGTACCCATTAACAGCTAGGTAAACTGGAGCATGGCCCAAACAGGTGTCGATCCCGGATCCCCGGTAACTTTACCACATTAGCGCTGTAACCGTTTAGTCAATCGGATGTTCAACGATAATATATCTCACATCTAGGTGTCTTAAATAGGTAAAGGTAACCGCATAGCAGATACTGCTTGTTACGGATTGCCTCCCCTGCTTTGCAGTAGTGATCCAACAGTGACCAAAACTCAAGAGTATCTAATATGGCTTCCAAGGTATATACCTGCGCGCAAGATTACTCTTGGCAGAGATGTAGATTGAAAATTGAAGTCATGAACAATGTTGCATTGGGCTGAACAATTGTTAACGCGTTATATCTGGTCCATCGCCTTTTGTGAAGGATTTAAGCAATGGTTTAGCCCGTTAAGCCCCCAGTTGGTGTAATCCAACGGATGCCCTCTTATAAGTAATGGCTCTCTCTCTCTCTCTCTCTCTCTCTCTCTCTCTCTATATATATATATATATATATATATATATATATATATATATATATATATATATATATAGATATATATATATATATATATATATATGTAATGTAAGTGTTATAGTCTTGCTCATACGTTTGCTTTCATACTTCTAATGACTGAATAAACAATTATTTGTTTAGTTTAAAATAACATACAACAAATTTAATAGTCAATTAGTTCAAATAAGGATTAAACGGGGGTGAAAGGTAAGTTAAATTTTTCCTCACAGAGGTTGGATCGGGGCGCTTTCAATGTCCGTGTTTTGCTGTTGCCTGCGACATAAAAAAAACTTAACTCCAGATGAGTCCTGCAGCTATGGTTCATCAATTATGTGATGACGGAAGCCTTTTCCACACTCTCTTCCACCGTAGGCAGTTAAGGTGGATGCTTTTCCTTCACAATAGCGGCGTTAGTACCACAAATCATCTGATGGCTTGTAACCACGAACTTTAGACAAATAGAAAGAAACAAATGCCAGCTAAGTACATTTGTTCGCCGCAGACTAACAGGCCCATTGTCATGCGCTCCACCCACTAATGTTAACCTCTCAGAAGAATTAAATTCCTGAGCACACAGGGAATATGATGAAAATTCACCAATATCCTTCTGGGTGTTAACTAGAAAATTGCGTCTCGAATGCGTGAATAATGATTTGCCTGAATTATAATAAAAAAAGGTACATAATTCTCACAAGATAATATGTTACACCTTTGACACATGTGAAGTAATCATCACTCATTACTCATCACTACTCCAGTCGGAGTCTGAGGTCGCTCTGCTGTCGGGTTTCCCTCACGACTAGTCAGAAACAATCACCAGCTCTTGCAGTAGTTGTTCATACATTTACTATTTTCATATGTTGAGGGTGCCAGGTTTGTATATAACCATTTAGCTAGAAACCTATAGAATTTACGTTAGTAAATAAATTGTTTACACTTACCCCAACATTTTGGGAATACACAATCTCCTTGTACAGATTTAGACTAGACACAGCTCTGTATTAGATGCTTCGAAATCACTTAGGTCTAGAAATTAGAGTTAATTCCTCTGACGGCTGATGTTCTGCGAAATCCTGGCCTGGGAAAACTTTTGTTTAATTCCTCTATGACTTGGTCTGGGAAATTAGAGTTAATTCCTCTGACGGCAGATGTTCTGTGAAATCACCTGGGCCTGGGAAAACTTTTGTTAAATTTCTCTATGACTTGTGATCAAATTCGTAGGATTCCAGTCTTGTTAATTAAAGTCCTGGCCCCTTTAAGTTTCCAGTCTTGTATTAAAAATGTGGGTTTACTTGTGAATTCCAAAGTTGTCCGATACTCGATCTGTTACTTGTAGAATTTCTAAGTCCAATGTCTCCTTTTCCTTTCTGGCTTTTAGGAGTCGCTGATATGACTTGTGCGCTGCAGTCTCTCTGTGTGATCTGTGTCTGTGTTTTCATCCCACTATATTCTCAGTTCTTAGTGCAAACCACAGATTGCACTTCCGACTAGTGTGCCAATAAAATACATTGTATATTTCAACTCCTCAAAATGAACTAATCCAATCGAATCTCGTTCAGCACTACGTGGGTAGGGGCGTTTTTTTAAATTCGAAAAATACCTTCACGTGTTTCACAATATTAAATTTAATTTCCACGAGTGACTGATACTACTGTAAAAGTCTGTTAGCTACATACGCCCACACAGAGCTATAAATAAATAGATGTATGCTGCCACCACTGTTGGAATCGAATGTTATAGCTATCATATATAATATCGCCACACAGGCTCATTATCCATATGTGTACTGCTGGACTGTTAACGTGTCTGGAATGTTTGAAGGGTGTGTGGGAACAGTCACTCACACCACACAGCTCACGTACGTGTCATGGAGTGTTGCAACGACTGGTGACGTTTAGGGAACAGTTTATTTACACCACAACACGGTCACGATGACATAGACGAAATACCGCATATTACACAGCTTATAATAGCATACCAAAAGGATCCACATCGTAGTACTAGCGTATAATAATAATCCATCAAGAAGACTGCTGGCAATCGCAGTACTGATAGTTATTTGGCCTCAAATACATTACATCTCAACGCTATTTAATCCACCAAGAAGACTGCTGGCAATCGCAGTACTAATAGTTATTTGGCCTCAAATACATTACATCTCAGCGCTATTTAATGCATCAAGAAGACTGCTGGCAATCGCAGTACTAATAGTTATATCACTCAAAACACTGGCCTGTACACTCCAAGGCCTTAGAAACATCTCCTTAAATTAAGTACATCTTATCTGCAGATAATCACACATAAATCCATAAGCAATAATGCCTGTACCAGAATATCCACTGGTACACATCGAAAACACTCAACATCTTCCCAGAACATTCGCTCGGGAACACACTGTCACGAAATTATTCTTTCCCAGAACACCCTAGCCAATTACACATGCCCGAGGCTAACTCCTCGAGAACTATCGCTCACAGCTGAAAAATAGCTTAGAAAATTCATCTCATGCGGTAACTCAGCCGCAGTGAGAAGCGTTCTGAATCTCGAAGATTCGAATATAATTCGTTCATATATGTTTTAAATAAATTAACAGCTAGACAAACGCTGTTCAAGTGGGATAACCACAATAATCTTTTGTACATCCCAGACTTATCACGATTAATGCCCTTGCTTAGAATTGGACTTAACAGTGACCTCTTACAGTGATGTCATATCGTTGCGTCAGACTTCCGCCGGCATCCTGTGCACAACTCATAAACACCATCTGTGAACTCATTTGAAGTCCAGATGCTACCTATCGCCAATATTGTCTCTCCAGACAGATTATCGTGATAATCACACACAGGGATGGTCCCGTGAAACGATAAACGCATCTACCACCTGTGTAATCTGCCCACCTCAGACTTCTATCTCATACAGACAATATTGGCTTCTATAGATGTTGATCGGACGAGACCGTCTTTTCATGATAAGAATTTCGCTCGCTGACCGGTGATAATGACTGAGTATTGTTACGATAATACCCCAGTTCACCTGGCGGAACGTAAATAAGTCTGAGGAGTGGTAAACACGATAAAGACAGTCCCATAGCAAATACTTCCGTAGGGGAGTGGAGTGTTAGAGACTTTCCCCCACTAGATTCAGCTTATAGCGTAAAATAATGAATGGAAGGTCATAAAAAGATGCCAAATAATAGCGATGAGTGAGAGGAAGAGAAAATTAAGAAAAAAAGTGATTCTGCAGGAGTGGACGTGAGATCGCACAACCGTATCGTCACACTGCCGCAGGGGAGTAAAGTGTTAGAGATTTCACTATACTATAGCCCAGCTTTATGAAGTGCTGCGACTGGTTCTTTCCTTACTGCCTCTGTCTTGCCTTATTAAAACAGCAGAGTCAGGTACCCGTTTACAGCCGGGTAGACTGAAGCGTGAAGCTACCATGCTTCGAAACCGGTAGCTTTGAATGCAGAAGCAAGCGCTATAACCAACTTGAAACTTAACACTACTGAGCGTATTGGCGGGTACTTGAATAGGAATGTGTTTCAACTCTTTTTTACATTAAGGTGGATTTTTTTTAAACTATAAACAAGTACCGTGACACAGCTAAAGGAACAAAAAATCGGACTGGAACTGAATGTACATGACCTGCTAACAGAACTAAGAATTTCTCATGGCTTAGAATTACATTAAACGGTAACCTAATATGGACGCAACAAATTGATACGTGCAATGAAGCAATGAAAGGTAACGGATAAGATGATGAAACTGCAATCCATGAAAGAAAGAAGAGACTACAGAGTATTACACCAGGAAGAACAAAATTAAGAGGTTCACAAACCATCCAGCGAATAAAAGAAGGAAATGATATAGCCAACGTAGACTCTAGAGAAGCTGCTTTGTACAAAAAGCTAAAAAACTTGCTTTCACTTTAACAGACCTTGCACAGAGGCATGGTCTCAAACGATGAGTAGCAAATTCCCACCATGAAAAGTGTAGCGGGAGGTTATTTAAAAGTATTTATTATGTAAGAGTATGCCAGTAACGAGTTCTGACCTTACAAGTAATACCCCAGTCTTAGAAATAAGCACTGGTGTATTGTTATCATAAAAATAGTCAGACTGTGAAAACCCTGGCCCAGTTGGTAAGAAGTAGAACCAGAATTTAAGGTGTCTCCTCCCTGTGACTATCTTATGATTACTTATATTCTAGGGGATAAGTAAAATGTACATTCACTGAACCCACAAAATGGAAGAAGTGAATAAATCCTCAGGTACAGTTAAAACAGTTTAATAATTACACTAATATTCTATTACTGCTAGTTGGAACGGAGCATTGAAATAAATATATAGAAAATTAAGTCACACAATTACTATTATTGTCTGTTTAGACTTCAAGATCTTAAATAATAAAGTTACTGAAATCACTGTTATTAGTCCTTTGATAAATGTCATCACTTGACTATTTGCTGTGTTTCATATATTGTGGTAGTCAGTGTCCTAAGTGACACTTATCTGACTCTTGATCCTGCTGACACGGACTGTCCGTTGCATATATCAGTATCGGTAGACCCAGCACTAGGAATGCCGAAGACCAGTTGAAGTTCACTCTTTGGGGTCCTGCACATTTGTGGGATTGCCTCTGATGAACCACACAGGTTTCTGATACTGGACAGCCTGGTTTGAGTTATTTCATGGAACCTGCAACATATCAGCCTTGGCTAGTATCTGGCTAGACTTGTAGCTGACTAGCACAGATGTCAGACCAGTCAGTCATCAGATGTCACCGTTATACAATCATAGTAAGTAAGGACATCAATTCAGTGATATAGCATTAATATTAACATTTCAAGTAAGGGTAACTGACTAGCACATAAGTCAGACTAGTCAGTCATCAGGTGTCAAAGTTATACAGTCAGAGCAAGTAACATCATTTCAATTATACAGAATTAATATTAACATATCAGTAATAAACATCATCTGGTTTATTCCGCTCCTATACCTTGATCCTTCTAAACCATATCAAGTACAAATTCAAATACTGATGCTATTCTTAGCATCTACACAAAATTAATACATAAATAAAGAAAGTGAGTGACCATGTGATCAGGTTGCTTTCTACTGAAACTGGCTGTAGAACACTCCAGTTTACCAGCTGTAAATGGGTACAAAGTTGTGCGCTCGAACTAGGGAAGGCAAAGGCAGCGAGGAAGGGGACTAGTCACCTTAACCTCGTAAACTGAGATCTTCCATGATGAAGTTTCTAACACTTCATTTCCCTATGACAATCTCTGCCATGGGACTGCCTTTATCTTCGTAAGCGATAAAGCAATATGATAAATATATCTTCATTTGGCCGTGGGGCTATTTGTGATTAATTTTTGTACAAGCAACAATCATCCACAATGCACATGTTTAGATCATATTAAAAATACAATACATTATATCAATGACTATTATACAGGCATATTTTGTGAATTCTATATGAACCTGAAATAACAAATATTATAACCGGTAGTTATCATAATTTCGCTTACCCTCAGACTTCAGATACTGGACTTAAAAATGTTTCTGGCGATCCGCTCACAATTCATGGGTAGTGGCGAAACTCTGCCTCCAGTCTGGCTCAAACCTCCTTCGATGTGTATCTCTCTCCGTTTACCGATCCGCTACTTATACGCAAAGCGCGGACGTATCGGAGAGTACCGACGTCACAGCTTAAACCTAACCTGAAAAATCCTTCCCGAACAGTGATTTCGGCCGATCTGTGCGTCGACTGAAATTTTGCCTTTATCATTCTCGGCATATATAATATCCATATAGTTCCATCTTATCTAGTTTTATACAGCTGATAAAACTCTATCTTCCTATCCATGTAATTTCCCAAACTGTTATTTGTTGATTTTAATATTTAGAACAGAAGTGGGTTTACATGCTTTTAGCGTAACTGTGGGCAGCCGAAATACGCATATATCTCCGTAAATGAGAACTTCCTACCGTTCCATCTTATATGCAGTTATACACCATCCTTCCCTGTACTGAAATGTAAAATCCTTTTCATACGGATTCTCTTCTGTTGTTATTTATCGTTGGCGATTTCCTCTGTCCGATACACATTTCGCTGATACGCCGCCATTTTGAAAGCGGTCACTCGATCGTAGATGGGTTTATAAATCTAACTGAACCCATTTGCAATGACTTGAAACCAATTTTGCGACATAGCTCCCCCATATTTTAAGCTGGATGATATCTAGCTTAACTATTGGGTACAAGACAATTGCAAATCGACCATTCCGAGGTTAGTTTTCCTTCTTTCTATCCTCCTCAAGCTCTGTGGGATGGCGACTGAGAAAATCTGCGCCCACATTGTTTTCCAAGAATATATTCATCCTTTACTATCTCTCTCCTTCCTGTTCGGCTTTTCATCCAGGCTCTTACTGCTGGTGAAACGGGGTCAGTAGGTTTCCCATGAAGTTTACCGCCCTCTTTTCGTTGATAGTTGGATGTGGTTTTCCCTCGCAAATCCGTAGGTGTTTGATTTTCGCTACGTGATTTGTTCCTTTTTTCCAGCGCATGGAGTTCAGACTGCAATTGAACCTGAGTGGGATGTTTCCTTTCCCCTCCCGTGCAAATCTCGGGAGTACCCCTGATTGCTGGGTTGCTTGTAGATTTTTGATGAAGACTCTTCCGTCGACTTTCTGAATCTACATAGGTGCACTCTGGACAGGAATTTACATACTGATTTATGTCTTCCGTAATACCTGGCCAGTAGAACTGGGTGGCTATTCTTTGTTTGGTGGCACCATTACCCAGGTGTTCACTCAAAGTTGATATGTGTCCCCAGCCTATAACCTTATTCCTATAGGTGGATGGTACAACAATTTGACCATGACTTTTCGTCCCTCTGCCAGCTTTCCTGTACAAGAGTCCATGTTTCATATAGAAATGTCCTTTCCTTGGAGCTTTATGTGTTTTTGATAATTTGCCAAAACAAGGCTTCAACGTGCTGTCTGCTTCTTGAGCCCGTTTCATTTCAGTCGAATGAAATTTTAATTTGGTGTCCCTCTCTATGTTCCTGGAGTCAGACCTGGTCTGGATTTCTGCCATAACCATAGGTTTTACAGGGTCTCCCAAGAAAACATATTTACGCCCCAACATTAGGGGGTAAAAGGGATCATCTATCACTGCTGCATTTATCTCCCCTTCCACATAGCGACAACTGACATGAATCTTTGCTATGGGTAAAGTAAGGGGTGATGTTCCTTTTAGTGGCCCTTGAATCTCTACTGTTTCTGTGGTGATTTGTTCAGGGCACACCAGAGATGCACACACGACTGCATCATAGGACAAACCTGTGTCATACATTCCTGTGACTTGTTTGCCATTCACAGTCACTATCTCCTGGGTAGGTGGGTGATGGAGGCTATTCTGACTCACAGTCAGTTCCTTCCTAACAGAAGTCCTCACCTGTAAACATGCAGCATGATGAAGGGGTTTTTTCCTCCCACATTCATCAGTGTTGGGGTTGCTCATCTTACAAAATTTGCACCACTTATCTCCCTGTTTGTAGGGTTTATTTTCCTGAGTCTGAGGGTTCTTGTCCTTATTATCAAATCTTGGCTTATTTCTGTATGGATGATCCTTCTGGTCAAACTGGGTATTCTGTGGTGGTGGCTTATATCCTTCTACCTGCTTTCTTTTTGTTCCTACCAATTCAGCTTGAGCTGCTTGGTATCTCTCTGCGCATTTCAAAATGTCTTCCAGCCTCTCTGCTCCTTGTTCCATAAGGAATTTCTCATTTCTTGAGACATGGAATCTTTCACTTGCTCTAACATAACCATTTCTTTCAGATCCTCGTAGGTTTTCTGATACTTACCTAAACTACTCCATTTCAACAAATACGTTTCTAGCCTAGCTGAGAACTGGTTATATGTTTCTCCAGGTAGAGGTTTAGAAGTTCTAAATTTCTTCCTATATGCCTCAGAGTTCTTTTCATACCGGATCAGTAAGGCTTGCTTTAGTATTTCATAATTTTCCTGATCTTCTTTGGGGAGTTTCAGAAACACATCATATGCAATACCTCTCAATCCCTGGGATAACTTTAGACTCCATTTATCCTTTTCCAGTCCATATGTAGAGGCTAGCCTTTCATACCTATCCAGGTACGACTCAATTGCGTCCTCCTTTTCAACAAATGGATCTAGGTGGAAGTTCATGGCCCCATTTGCTGTGTTCTGAAAAGAGCTATTCGCAGAATGAGGTGAGCTATTACCATGGGTAATAGTCCCAGCCTGAAGTTCAAGATCAAGCTGTCTCATTTTCAGCTCATGGTCTCTCTCTGCTTGTAACCTCCTTTCTTCTCTCTCAGCTTCTAATTTCTTGGCTTCTCTTTCTGCATCCAATTTCTTGGCTTCTCTTTCTGCTTCCAATTTCTTGGCTTCTCTTTCTGCTTCCAATTTCTTGGCTTCTCTTTCTGCTTCCAATTGCTTTGCTTCTCTCTCGGTGTACTTTTCACATTCCGTCGTGACATACCGGATCAGAGCGTCACCATCCATGCCAAGCTCTTTTCCCACCTGCAGTGTAGCAGACCTAAATTTGACCAAGTCAGCCATGATGTATCTGTAGTCTAATAGGGGCAAGCGATCTTACTCAAACTAATTTACTACAATATAATTAACTTATTTAAAATTAAAGTTAATTAAACTGACTTCACCATATATGAAACAGCTGTCTTATCTGTACTCAATGGTACTCCTACAAAAAATATAATTATTTCCTATTATGTTTACTCTTTCCAAAAAAAAAAATTTGTTCAAAAAAGAAAATTTCCTACACAGCAGAAATAGAAAGATGGCTCAGGAATATCAAAGATATATCCCGGACGAGCCCCCACTGTAGCGGGAGGTTATTTAAAAGTATTTATTATGTAAGAGTATGCCAGTAACGAGTTCTGACCTTACAAGTAATACCCCAGTCTTAGAAATAAGCACTGGTGTATTGTTATCATAAAAATAGTCAGACTGTGAAAACCCTGGCCCAGTTGGTAAGAAGTAGAACCAGAATTTAAGGTGTCTCCTCCCTGTGACTATCTTATGATTACTTATATTCTAGGGGATAAGTAAAATGTACATTCACTGAACCCACAAAATGGAAGAAGTGAATAAATCCTCAGGTACAGTTAAAACAGTTTAATAATTACACTAATATTCTATTACTGCTAGTTGGAACGGAGCATTGAAATAAATATATAGAAAATTAAGTCACACAATTACTATTATTGTCTGTTTAGACTTCAAGATCTTAAATAATAAAGTTACTGAAATCACTGTTATTAGTCCTTTGATAAATGTCATCACTTGACTATTTGCTGTGTTTCATATATTGTGGTAGTCAGTGTCCTAAGTGACACTTATCTGACTCTTGATCCTGCTGACACGGACTGTCCGTTGCATATATCAGTATCGGTAGACCCAGCACTAGGAATGCCGAAGACCAGTTGAAGTTCACTCTTTGGGGTCCTGCACATTTGTGGGATTGCCTCTGATGAACCACACAGGTTTCTGATACTGGACAGCCTGGTTTGAGTTATTTCATGGAACCTGCAACATATCAGCCTTGGCTAGTATCTGGCTAGACTTGTAGCTGACTAGCACAGATGTCAGACCAGTCAGTCATCAGATGTCACCGTTATACAATCATAGTAAGTAAGGACATCAATTCAGTGATATAGCATTAATATTAACATTTCAAGTAAGGGTAACTGACTAGCACATAAGTCAGACTAGTCAGTCATCAGGTGTCAAAGTTATACAGTCAGAGCAAGTAACATCATTTCAATTATACAGAATTAATATTAACATATCAGTAATAAACATCTCTGGTTTATTCCGCTCCTATACCTTGATCCTTCTAAACCATATCAAGTACAAATTCAAATACTGATGCTATTCTTAGCATCTACACAAAATTAATACATAAATAAAGAAAGTGAGTGACCATGTGATCAGGTTGCTTTCTACTGAAACTGGCTGTAGAACACTCCAGTTTACCAGCTGTAAATGGGTACAAAGTTGTGCGCTCGAACTAGGGAAGGCAAAGGCAGCGAGGAAGGGGACTAGTCACCTTAACCTCGTAAACTGGGATCTTCCATGATGAAGTTTCTAACACTTCATTTCCCTATGACAATCTCTGCCATGGGACTGCCTTTATCTTCGTAAGCGATAAAGCAATATGATAAATATATCTTCATTTGGCCGTGGGGCTATTTGTGATTAATTTTTGTACAAGCAACAATCATCCACAATGCACATGTTTAGATCATATTAAAAATACAATACATTATATCAATGACTATTATACAGGCATATTTTGTGAATTCTATATGAACCTGAAATAACAAATATTATAACCGGTAGTTATCATAATTTCGCTTACCCTCAGACTTCAGATACTGGACTTAAAAATGTTTCTGGCGATCCGCTCACCATTCATGGGTAGTGGCGAAACTCTGCCTCCAGTCTGGCTCAAACCTCCTTCGATGTGTATCTCTCTCAGTTTACCGATCCGCTACTTATACGCAAAGCGCGGACGTATCGGAGAGTACCGACGTCACAGCTTAAACCTAAGCTGAAAAATCCTTCCCGAACAGTGATTTCGGCCGATCTGTGCGTCGACTGAAATTTTGCCTTTATCATTCTCGGCATATATAATATCCATATAGTTCCATCTTATCTAGTTTTATACAGCTGATAAAACTCTATCTTCCTATCCATGTAATTTCCCAAACTGTTATTTGTTGATTTTAATATTTAGAACAGAAGTGGGTTTACATGCTTTTAGCGTAACTGTGGGCAGCCGAAATACGCATATATCTCCGTAAATGAGAACTTCCTACCGTTCCATCTTATATGCAGTTATACACCATCCTTCCCTGTACTGAAATGTAAAATCCTTTTCATACGGATTCCCTTCTGTTGTTATTTATCGTTGGCGATTTCCTCTGTCCGATACACATTTCGCTGATACGCCGCCATTTTGAAAGCGGTCACTCGATCGTAGATGGGTTTATAAATCTAACTGAACCTATTTGCAATGACTTGAAACCAATTTTGCGACAAAAAGGAGAACAAGATTTCTAGAGTTGGTTGACAACATGCCAGAAGTCATGAAAAAATTGCAGCCACACGAATGCAGAAAATGAGAAATGGCTATACAATACATTTAAAAAAGACGTACTCAACCACAGATTAGAATAATATATACCCAGCAAGAAGTGCGTGGTTTTAACATGCCGTAGACGTTAAAGTAGAGAACGAACGAACGAACGAATTTTATTTTCAAAGGGTTGAGAATTGGGCACGCAGGCCCGTCTGACATTCTGCCCTTTCTTTCTCTCACCTTTCAAACTGAATTCATTTATTCTCACATGCATTTTACATATCAATGTCAGGGAATTTTATTTTACTTTACAACGTTGAATAAAATAGCACACTCATATTAACATTAACTACTTATAAGCATGACATAAAATATGTTGAAAAGTACAAACATCATCATTAGAACCTACAGTTGACATTATAAGAAAGGATAATTTGATTAGGGGGGGGCATATGTCGCAAAATTGGTTTCAAGTCATTGCAAACGGGATCAGTTAGATTTATAAACCCGTCTACGATCGAACGACCGCTTTCAAAATGGCGGCGTATCAGCGAAATGTGTATCGGACAGAGGAAATCGCCAACGATAATAAAAACAGAAGGGAATCCGTATGAAAAGGATTTTACATTTCAGTACAGGGAAGGATGGTGTATAACTGCATATAAGATGGAACGGTAGGAAGTTCTCATTTACGGAGATATATGCGTATTTCGGCTGCCCACAGTTACGCTAAAAGCATGTAAACCCACTTCTGTTCTAAATATTAAAATCAACAAATAACAGTTTGGGAATTTACATGGATAGGAAGATAGAGTTTTATCAGCTGTATAACACTAGATAAGATGGAACAATATGGATATTATATATGCTGAGAATGAGAAAGGCAAAATTTCAGTCGACGCACAGATCGGCTGAAATCACGGTTCGGGAAGGATTTTTTCAGGTCTAGTCTTAGGCTGTGACGTATCTGCTCTCCGATACGTTCGCGCTATCGTATATAAAGCGTTTCGGTAAAACTCTGAGAAGACCCAACGCAAGAGGTTGAGACAAGACTGAGGGCAGATAACGCCACGACTCTAAATCCATCTGAAGTGTGAGCGGATCGCCAGAAAATTTCAGTCTAAGTGTCTGGTGTCTGAGGGTAAGCGAATTTACGATAGCTATCCTGTATAATAATTTCTTTTATTTTGTATTACAGGTTCATTTAGAATTCACAAAATATGCCTGTATAATATTCATTGATATAACGTATTATTATTTTAATATGATTTATTCATGTGCTTAGTGGAAGATGGTTGCTTGTACAAAAAACGTATCAAAACTAGCCCCACAGCCAAATAGAAAATATTTATTATATTTAATGCTGTATCTCGTCGATATTAAATGCATTATCGCTTACGAAGATAAAGGCAGTCCCATGACCAGAGATTGTCGTAGGGAAATAAATTGTTAGAAGCTTCAGCATGGAAGATACCGCTTTTACGAGGTTAGGTGTCTAGTCCCCTTCCTCGCTGCCTTTGCCTTCCCTAGTTCGAGCGCATAACTTCGTACCCATTTACAGCTGGTAAACTGGAGTGTTCTACAGCCAGTTTCAGTAGAAAGCAACCTGATCACGTGGTCACTCACTCTATTTATTTTATGTATTAATTTTGGGTAGTTGCTAAGATAGCATTAGATTTGAATTTGTACTTGATATGATTTGGAAGGATCAAGTTATAGAATATGAAGGGATGTATAGGAGCGGATTAAACCAGATGATGTTTATTACTGATATGTTAATATTAATTCTGTATCATTGAAATGATGTTACTTGCTATGACTGTATAACTCTGACACCTGATGACTGACTTGTCTGACTTATGTGCTAGTCAGTTATACTTAATTGAAATGTTAATATTAATGCTATATCACTGAAATGATGTCCTTACTTACTATGATTGTATAACGGTGACATCTGATGACTGACTGGTCTGACATCTGTGCTAGTCAGCTACAAGTCTAGCCAGATACTAGCCAAGGCTGATATGTTGCAGGTTCCATGAAATAACTCAAACCAGACTGTCCAGTATCAGAAGCCGGTGTAGTTCATCCGAGGCAATCCCACCAAAGTGCAGGACCCCAAAGAGTGAACTTCAACTGGTCATTGGCATCCCTACTGTTGGGCCTACCAACCAAGTCTGATATCAGCAACGGACAGTTTCAGCAGTATCAAGTTGGAAAGATAAGTGTCCTGTTTGACACTGACCACCTATACATGTGAAACAGCCAATAGTTCAAAACAATAATTACCCATACAGAAACTCAGTCAACTGATGACAGTTATCCTTAAATTCAAAGGACTAATAACAGTGATTTCAGTAACTTTATTATTTAAGATCTTGAAGTTTAAACAGACAATAATAGTAATTGTGTGAATATTTTTATATATATGTGTATACTCTTTTCCAACTAGTAGAAATAGAATATTAGTGTAAATATTAAAATATTTTTAACTGTACCTGAGGAATTATTCACTTATTACATTTGTGGTCACAGTGAATGTTCATTTTATTATCCCCTAGAATATAAGTAATCATAAGATAGTCACAGGGAGGAGACACCTTAAATCCTGGTACTACTTCTTACCAACTGGGCCAGGGTTTTCACAGTCTGACTATTTTTATGATAACAATACACCAGTGCTTATTTCTAAGACTGGGGTGTTACTTGTAAGACCAGAACTCTTTACTGGCATACTTTTACATAATAAATAATTTTAAATAACCTCCCGAAAAGTCGACGATTGTATGAATAGGGACTGAGGTTGTTTATTAGGTTATGTGGAAGACAATTCCAAAGATGAGCAGCAGAGTACGCTAAGCTTTTCTTGAATAAGTCAAGCCTAGACTTGGGTACGTGCAATTTGTTTAAGCGTTGACTGCGTCTTTCGTTCTATTTGAACATTAGCCACAGATATGCTGGAGCATTATGTGACAGGATTTTTTGAACAAATTTAGCTTTGTTAAACAGAAGGCGCTTTCTTAAGGGCATTATTTGGAGATTTTTATTTAGATCTATACAGTGAGTTAGGCAGTTGTCAGAGACTAGACGCACTGCACGCTTTTGTAGTGAACGGAGTCTCTTTGTGTTGGACATTGAGCAACCATCCCAAATTGTGGAGCAATAGTAAAAGTTTGCTTGTATGTGAGATATATAGAACACTTTTCGTGCGTCTTCATCTAGGAAATGTTTGATTTTAGCTAACTGGTAAACTTTCTGTGCCGTTTGCTTGGTCAGTGCATACACATGTGAGTTCCAATTTAGATGCAGGTCAACGACTATACTTAAAGTTTTATGTCCATTAACGTTTTCAATTAGTAAGGTACCAATGTAGATCTGAAGTCTATATCTCAGTGGTCACTTGAAAATGTCCAATCAACTAGAAACCTGAGACAGAAGCATTAAAAGTAGTTGTAATAACTATCGTGGAAAATCAGGATGATGATAAAGCTAACATATGGATTCCTTACGCACTCCTTATTAGTGCTAACAGCGGGAAGAAACCATACAATTGCGACAACCTTTCAGAAGCACTACTGGAAACCACAAACAAATTCAACAATGGGAGAGTGTAATGGGACATACAGACAAACAAATAGACAGGCAGACAGAAAGGCGGTCGGACGGATGGACAGAGAGATAATCAAGCTAAACAGAGCTCTATTCTGTATAATGTACGAGACAAAGACAGAAATCAATACTACTTCTTCAAGCACGTCTACTAATGTAAGGATTTGCATGGGGTTTGTAACCTCACCGTATACAACAAACTGCTGGAGAAACCACCTCCTCAAAAGCACAGGAAGCCCACTAAAAAAATAATAACAAGTAATGTTACCAGCGCCCATCACACACGAGAAAATATCATAGCTTTGTCCGTGGCGCAGTGGCACTTCGTGGTTATATTCATAACGGCGCACCCTGACCGCGCCCGTAGCAGGAACACAGCGGGGGAATCTAGGGGACTCCAGAGATACAAATCAAATTAGATATACGTCTCTGAGATACGTCGCACGATCAAGGCACGGAACTGGCTATTGTGAATACGGGAAAGCTCGCCAGATCTGGGAAAAAAGAAAAAGCCAGGCTGGCGAGTTACAACTGTGAGTTCAAGTGGAGTTTCATCTCATTCCGGATTGTGTTCCAGTGTCACAATGAATTAATGAATAATGCGTGAACATCGCCGAGAAATGTTGGATTATCCAGCTATATCAACAATCCTATTTATAACGTCGTTTACAATTACCCAGAATGCTCGTCACAATGTTAAGATACTACAAATATTGTCGTCTGCCACGGAGTTATGTTAGCATGCCAGATTTTTGTTTCAGTTTGAAAACGAAAATGTTTATGACTGACAACTTGTATTACTCTGACAGAATGACTTAATTAATACAACAGCCATGGGGGAGAGAACGGTAGATAAAGAAAGTAAAAGAGTTTTGTTCAGCTGAAAAGAGGTAAAGATGGTGCCATTGCAGATAATGCCCAGGGAAGTGAAGTGTTAGAGACTTTACTATACTAGGTGTCAGCTTTTATGAAGTGGAGTCACCGGTTGTGGAGTCACCGGTCTTCTTCTTCGCTGCCTTTGTCTTCCATAAAGTAAGAGCAGAATAATGTCTCAGTTTATAGGTGGTTAGACTGGAGCGTGACGCTACTAGGTTTCGAACCCAGTAACTTTATCTCTAGAAGCAAGCACCCTAATTCTTGTCTCTTTTTTTTTTTTAAAGAAATTCGATACCCGTTTAACCCGTTCCGAGATGGGCACTTTCGGTTACAATCAGGGCATATTGCCTGAGCGTTGTGTACGATTGTTAACGCTTGACCGTTATGTGATAGGGTGGGCGAGATGATGATGATGTTGTGATATTTGATCACTCTCTTGCACACTCGCAACCGACCCGATCAACAATAAAACTCTGATTCTTAAGGCAGGGGGCTGTATTTATTCATACAACCCAGTCAGTGACCAAGCGTATGAAGCAAACATTAAACAAATAAAACAAAGCAAACAAAACAAAACACCCAACCAGTGATCTATTGCTAATTCTGGTTTCTTTGTCCATCTGCTACCCACACAGGGCGCCTCGTTTCGTTTTCTCTTGTCTGGACTGATCTTCAAAAAGGGCCGCTGCGTTGTTGTTGTTTGTTGTTGTTTTCGTCTACTATGTTGCTGTAATACCCTGTTCAACCTGAAAGTTGGTTATAATTGGGGTATATTGTGTGTTAGGTTCTTCGGTGCTAGTCGTCTGTTAGTCCTGAAAAGGACTGGTCCTGAAAAGGACCACTAGCTGGTTGTCTGGTTTCCTCTTCGTTGCTTGTCGGTCGTGGTGTGTTCATGGTGTTCATTTCCTGCCTTCCTATCTGTCTTGTGTCGTTTTGTTAGTTTTTGCTTTCCTCGTTTCTGTTTCTCTTGTCTTCCTGCTTTCCTGTATCTGTAATAGTGTTTTTTCTATTATTGCAGGTAAAAGTTTTTCAAGTGTTTCTTCGATGACTTCCTCGTCTGATTGTTCGTTTGTTTTGGTCGCTCTTGTGTTTGATGTCATTTCCTCAATGGCTCTTCGCTCTGTTTCGATTCTCTTGAGGATTGTGGAGTTTTCTTCCTTCAGTTCTGTCAGCCTCTTGACATCTGTTTTTATCTGCTGCTGGATTCTTTTCATTTCTTCCATCATATCTTTGACGCTCTGTAGATTTATTACGTCTTCACCACTGTCGGTTGGTTCTTCGGGAGCCTGCTTGCTTCTGTTTACGACCTGTAGTTTCATTTCTTTCACTTCAGCGGTCAGCTTGTGTAACTGTCGTCTATCTATTATGCGCTGTTTTTCTGCACCATCCGCAGCCACTCTGTGTTTTGCCTCCTTGAAGGGGATGTTTTTGGACACGGCCTCCTTCAAGATGCTCTTTGTTTCCTGAAACACAGGGCAGCCTCGGTACCTTGCCCCATGGTTTCCATGGCAGTTTGCACAGGTACGGTTTGCATTAATTGATTTGTAGTTGTGGTCCTCCTTCGCCCTGGGGCAGTCGCCATATTGGTGGTTTCCCGCGCAATATTGGCAGACAGCGTCTCTCCTGCATGTTTTCTTGGTGTGTGAAAACTGTTGGCAGTTAGAGCACTGCATGACCGGAGGTATATATGGTTCTGTCCTTTTTGTTGATGTTTCGAGCGTTAGTCTCTCGGGTCTTGTCGATCCTTCTACCGTAACTATCATCAGGTTGGTATCTTTCTTGGCCCAGGTTTTTAGCCTTTCGACCTGCGTGATTTTAAGATTTGCGTTTTCAGCTTGAAGGCGTCTGTGGGCCTCGCCTTCGGAACATCTGGTATCCACCCCTCTGATGACCAACTTCTTTGTTGTCTTGTACTTTTCCACCACCACTTTTATTTGGTGGGGCAACTGGATTTCCTTTGGACCGGATTCCAGTTCGATCATCAGCAAGGTTGTTTTGTCTGTGTTGTTGAGAGAAAGCACTACTCCCTTTTCGTGCCTTCCTTCTTTGGCGATACCTCTCCGTCCAGTTATCACCTCGAGGATGTTGATCACTTTGTTGTCGGGTAGGGCCCTGAGTGAGGCCTCACTTCCTGACGTCTGGGTGATCTTAACAATCCTCTCCTGTATCGTTTCTGAGTTGCTTTTATTTTTAGTGTTTGGTCTTTGTTTCCTTCTACAGGCTTGGTTCGAATCTTGTTCTTGGTTATACGGTGTGATATCTTGCGTCTGAGCCCTTGAGTTGTCAGCTGTTGTTTCCTCAGGATCAGGAATGGTATCTTGCTTCTCAGTGGTTTCGATGTCCAGCACGCCTGGGGCTACTTCTACTGTTGCTTCTTGAAGAACGAGCCTAAGGGACTCGTCTCCGTCTTCAAGTCTTCGAAGTGCATCTAAAATGGTCTCTGCGATATCTTCCTCTTGTACCTGTCTGTGTTGAGGAGCTGCCTCTATCACTTCCTTCATAGTACTTGCAGGTGGGTCGGCTGTCATCTCGGCATCGTGCGGCTTCTCTGTCATAGACCGGGTTTCTGCTGACGAGTCGGGTACGTGTGGTGGTGGCAGCCTGGATATAAGCTGTTGTTTTCTTTTCTCCAGCTGTCGTAACGCTCTCCAAATTTCTTTATGTTCTGGGTCTTCTTTATCTAGGCAAGGGGTCGGGCCACTCAGACTCTCAGTCGGGTCGACGCATGTCACAGCTAACTCCGTCGTGTCCGGAGTTATAGAAGGGCCGGTCCCGGCACGAGTACTTGGGGCAGTCTTGCTCTCTGGCTGTCTGTCATTGTTGATATTGTGATTACCCTGGCTGTTCTGCGCTGGTGGGCTGGTGTAGACCTTCCTCTTTTTAGCGTGTGGCTTATGTCTGGGCATTTTGACGATAACGCGATCTTTTCTCGAGTAGTGGCGTCCTGAGAAGGACGTTGGTGTCTTGTCTGTATCGTGTGTGGTTATCGAAACCAAAGGGCCGCTGCTGGCCATCGCATTCTTTATATAGGCGCTAGGCTTAACCACTCACAAGAGTAGTGCGCGCAGTAATTGGGTCACTTAAATAACACTCGCCTTAGATGCTCTAGAAGGAGCCAAAAACACAAATATAACACACAACTATTTCTAGGCTTTATTGTGGCCTAGTAATATATCTTATTCTTGAAGATGTTGTGGTAAAAAGGCAGTGAACCACGGAGACAATGGGGATGACAAGATGGCGCGGTTACAGTCACTTCAGACCTTATTTTTTTGTAATGACTGAATGTCCGATTGTCTAAGCGGTTAGAGCGCTGATCTCCGGTGGTACAGTTTGATTCCGGGATCAAAACCTGGTAGTATAGCATTTCAGTCCACCCAGCTGTATCTGGGTACTTAACTCTACTCTTGAGTTAGGGAAGGCAAAGACAGCGAGGAAAAGAACTGGTTACCTCACCTCATAAAGCTGGACCTAGTCTACTGAAGTCTCTAACAGTTCACTCTACTACGGCAGTATCTGTTATAGGACTACCTTTACCTTTATTGACGTCAGCTCTGAGAAGGGATGGTCCTAAAAAAGGACCACTAGCTAACTGCCAAGAGCCGTCACGTGACGCGTTTATCCCTAGTATTGCTGTTGTTAATTAAATGTTGTTTTATGTTTTGCAAGTGGATTGTTTTTTTCTTCTACATTACAACGTTTAGAGTATGATTTCTGAACATGTGTGTCCACACGTCCCTTGTGGGGTCCATGAACGGAATCTAGGGGGTACGTGAATATAGCCTAAAATTCAAAATGTACATTGTTTAATTATGCGTTTATGTACATTTTTTTTATCAAAGAAAGGGTCCGTAGCCTTCTTAGTGACAATCAAAAGGGTGTGTAGCCTTCTTAGTGACAATCAAAAGGGTGTGTAGCCTTCTTAGTGACAATCAAAAGAGTGTGTAGCCTTCTTATTGACAATCAAAAGGGTGTGTAGCCTTCTTAGTTTCAATCAAAAGGGTGTGTAGCCTTCTTAGTGACAATCAAAAGAGTGTGTTGCCTTCTTAGTGACAATCAAAAGAGTGTGTAGCCTTCTTAGTGACAATCAAAAGGGTGTGTAGCCTTCTTAGTGACAATCAAAAGGGTGTGTAGCCTTCTTAGTGACAATCAAAAGGGTGTGTAGTCTTCTTAGTGACAATCAAAAGGGTGTGTAGCCTTCTTAGTGACAATTAAAAGGGTGTGTAGTCTTCTTAGTACAATCAACAGGGTCCATAGCCATCATCGAACAAAGAGGTCTATGACACACAAAGTTAAGAAACCCTGCTTTAAACGCGCATTGCTCAGTTGTATCATACATACAATCCAGAATTTTTCGAAAAATTGTAGCAGAGACCAACATGAATTTGATCTGCAGTGCCAGGTAACTTATTTCTTTACACACAGTTTTGACGACAACCGTGTTTAGATAAATGTCACAGCGACCTTGTTTGCCATTAAAACTTGCCCTGTGACCCAAGAACATTGAGAAAACAGCATATGACAGACCTTGTTCCACGTTTTACATCTATCATCGTAATCATCATCATTGTTTCCAGTCTTGTTCCCTATGGAGCATGGAGCCACCACTACTGGTGGTTCCCAGTAAATCTACACTAATGCACTCATGTTCTCTCACAGCAGTAGTTTCTGTAGTACGATAATTGTTTCCACAAGATTTTGCCGACCCCACACTCAAGCTCGCATTAGTCGCCGTTTATTTCAATGGCCGAGTGAACATTAGACCCATTCTTTCTTTGCCCCCCCCCCCCCCCTCGAGACTCCTGGAAACTACGTTCTACACGTTTTATATTTATGTCCATGTTAAAGCTCGGATATTTCTTTTCTCCCTCTTATTTGCTTTTGTTTTTAATCACACAAAGATTGTGGTTTATGTTGGTTAACATGTTAGTTCTTATGCTGTTGCAAAAAAAAAAAAAACCCCACTCCAGCAGCATATAAGATTAAATCTAACGTGCCCTTCGTATTTATGATCCTGAAAATTCTAATGATTTCGCTGTGATGACAGGTCAAGGTCGCCGTTTGTGACCCGCGTTGTTGTAAGCACGGGTGCTCCTCGGCAGACGACTGAAAGAGTTGTACTGCTATGCTTTCAAGACTTCATTAACACGCGCATTTCAGGCACGTCTTTCAAGCGTGCTACAGTGTTGGGAATTCAGATTCGAGAGATGGCTGCGACATGCTGCTATATGAATTTTCTGGATTTTCTTCTTCAGCAATCAGCATTCTTTAGCTGGTAGCCCAGTAACTGACGCGCTGACTCACTAGCTAGGGCTGGTCTGGGGAAAGCTATAACTGTTTTATTGAGCTCTCCATGAGGCTGTGATCTATCTATCTATCTATCTATCTATCTATCTATCTATCTATCTATCTATCTATCTATCTATCTATCTATCTATCTATCTATCTATCCGTCCTTCCGTCCATCCGTTTGTCTGTCTGTCTGTCCGTCCGCTTAATGTAAAATGAGGAAAATTCCAGAAATGATGTCAAAATGACAGGAAGGAATATTTCTGAACAAATGCCATTGACAGAACCGGAATCCAGACCCCTGAACACATTCTCCCAAACTGCCCAACCCATGATGATCCACCATGCCTGATCTGACCAGTGGGTGCTAACCTCCGGCATAAGCTATGGAGCTGCCACTCTGACCTTGAAAAGACTGTGGACGTCATCCTGGCGACAGGCCTGCAGATTAAGCATGACTACAAACTGAACGCAGAAGAAGCAGAAGAATGTAAAATGGGGAAAATTCCAGAAATGTTGTCAAAATGACAGACATGAATGTTTCTGGGCTAATGCCATTGACAGATGGGAAGAAATGCGATTTATTGCTGAGTACGATTTAGTTTACACGCCGCTTTTGCGTAAAAGGTTGCACGTTTGGTGGGAAAAGATGGGACAGGACGTTACCGATTAGTCGATTCTTTAAAAGGGGAATGCTATCTTAAGTAAACGCATTGTATCATATATCCAACTGCCCCTCTATAGTTCCTGAACGGTCTAAGAGAAGATAAAGACGGAATAACACTATTGCTCCCTCATATTGTAAGAAGTGCTAATGTGCGCTTGTTCAAGGGAGTGACAACCTCATCATGTGAAACAACCACTGAAAGAGTACATGAATGTTTAAGTACAAGCTTCCTGCAAGGAACGCTAACTGCAGTGTTGGCAATGTTGAATGATATAATCAACTTGTAGTGAATCGATTATTTATTTCACAAACTAACAACTACAAAAAATTGATATTTTCACTGCACCGTTGCTGCTTCTGAACACTGCTCAGATATCTTAAATCTGTCTAATAATTCAATTTCCATCAATGCAAAATACATTATCTTTTTTTTCTTTTCCCAGGAGTTTCCCAGGTCATGTTCCTCCGAAGACAGCTGCGGCGACGGTATCAGAGGTGACCATAACGGGTCTAGAAAAAGACATTTCAAGTCAGACCAATCTCACAGCAGCGCCAGTGAAGTGGCCAGGAAAGCCAGAAGAAAAAGCCCTCAGTCGGCTGAAGATCTTCAGGCACAACGATGCTTAGCAAACGTTAGAGAGCGTCAGAGAACCGAGTCGCTAAATGAAGCTTTCTCTCAGCTAAGGAAGATCATACCAACCTTGCCGTCTGATAAACTCAGCAAGATCCAGACCTTGAAGCTGGCGTGTAGATACATCGACTTCCTGTTTCAGATTTTGCGAAGCGACGAAGCAGAGATGAAATATTTTCCATCAAGTTGTAGCTACATGGCCCACGAGAGACTCAGTTACGCTTTCAGTGTCTGGCGGATGGAAGGGGCGTGGCATATGACTGATCACTAAATCACCTTTAACCTTGTATAATTTGCGACTGGACACGTGATGATTTGAATCGCTCTAGCGTGTTGTTTCTTTACACCAACCCCAAAGTTGTAAAATGAATTCACAATCAGGACCGTGAGCAGTGCAAAACTGTACCTGCGTCTACAATAATTATATACGTTTTGTTAACGAAATATCATATAGAGCTGCGATCATGGGTTTGATCGTTTAAATAAGTATGTGCTTTAATAGTCAGTGTGTGAGGTCTTACAAGTCCTGCCACTGCGACATGCGCTCCATTTCAGAATTCATGTTTCTTCTTTGGTCTGGACTTTGATACCATAACATTAGTGCGACTGTTATTACTTGTTTCTGAAAAAGGCTAATTGTGCTGACTTAATGTAAAGGCGTCGGTTGTTTGATAGACTGATAGGCAATATTACTGTTTATCCCGGAAATTAACAGAGTAATAAAGTCCGTCATACCGATAACGAAGTTGGGCTGTGAGCACGCAGCAGTCAAGTACTCATCACATTTTTTTTTTTTTTTTTTTTTGTAACGAACCTTCGAACATTATAAAACTGCAGCAGTAATGTTATAGAAGAACAATTGTTGAAAACTGACGCATATACGAAATAAATCGATGGCGTTGGTTTAACATATTCCAGTTTTTAGTGATGCATTTTGTATACTTCTTGACTAGAGCTGACCAAGATAAGGAACTACGGTGTAAATGCAAGTCTTTGCAGTGCAAAGGAAGAGACAGTTTGATTTTATTCATTACGTTTCGGGTTAGAACGTTAGAAAACACAACTATAACAGGAAAACGTGACGGAAAGAGAGTTAGAGGACGACAAACGGAGAAGATACAAGACAGGCTGTATAAGATGGCAGGGGAGGTTCAACAGCGGTCGTTTTGTAGAACATCAGGCAGTGTAAAGTGTAGGAAGGTGTGGTTGCCTAAGCCAGTTTGCACGAGACTTGATAACATAACATCAGGAGCATTCGAAAACAAGATGCGAGGTGTAGGTTAAGTGTGTTGTTTTTGCTATTTTAGAGGTTTGTCGCAGGAAACTTAATTTAATGATTGAGTTCAGGACATTCGTAAAGTGTCAAGTTATCGTTAATAATTAATATTGCCTATGTGGATTGTATGACTTAAAATGAATTTATGTCAATATTCAGTTTAACATGCAATGTTGTGTGTAATGTAATGAGAAGTATAGTTGAATGTATTCTTCATCAGCATTCTTTGTTGATCAGCTTTATATGGAACATAGCATGCGGTATGAACGGATGTTCAGTATAGCGTCAGATGCTACTTGTGTTTTATAGACCACCAGATACGAATTGGTGTTCTAAAGACCATCAGATACCATTTGGTGTTCTATAAACCACTTGATGTTCTATAAACCATTAGCTGCCACATGGTGTTCTATAGATAATCAGATACCACATGATGTTCTACATAGCACCAAATGCCACATCGTAGCACCATTTTGTGTTCTATATAGTGTCAGTTATTAGTGAGTGTTCAGTATAGCATCAGAGCAAACGTCACCTTCAGTACTGCATTGCGTGTTAGCATCACATGTCTCTAGGTGTTTAGTATAGCGTCAGATGCTACCTGGTATTCAGTATAGCGTCAGAAGCTACCTGGTATTCAGTATAGCGTCAGATGCTACCTGGTATTCAGTATAGCGTCAGATGCTACCTGGTATTCAGTATAGCGTCAGATGCTACCTGGTATTCAGTATAGCGTCAGATGCTACCTGGTATTCAGTATAGCGTCAGATGCTACCTGGTATTCAGTATAGCGTCAGATGCTACCTGGTATTCAGTATAGCGTCAGATGCTACCTGGTATTCAGTATAGCGTCAGATGCTACCTGGTATTCAGTATAGCGTCAGATGCTACCTGGTATTCAGTATAGCGTCAGATGCTACCTGGCATTCAGTATAGCGTCAGATGCTAGCTGGCATTCAGTATAGCGTCAGATGCTAGCTGGTATTCAGTATAGCGTCAGATGCTACCTGGTATTCAGTATAGCGTCTGATATCACTGTGTGGTGTAATATGGAACTGGACACGATGTACAATTTTCTGTAATATATTTTATTGCCTTTTCTATTTATTTTGTTAGAACTTTTTTCTGTGTTATCGGTTTGTGAAGGATCTGGTTTTTATACATATACCACTCGACGCTGATACCTAAAACGTCCCTTCTTTCTAGTTGTAGTGTTGATTTACTTTATATTACATAAATTAACGACATAACACATGATACAACCTCAAGAGTGGCTCTAACAAGTTTGACTTTATGAAAAACATCTCGAAGTAGAACAACTTTTATTGATGTAACGATAGCGTTTGTAAATGGAGATGGCGTGGATGTAAATCTCAGCTAGGATACAGAAAGTTTACAGCTGAAAATTAATCCATCATATCTCATTCTCTAATGTCTTCAACAGACAAACCGATGACACAAAGAAGAGAGTATTTTTTCTGTGTTATCGGTTTGTCTATTAATTCAGTGTTTATAATTTAGTAGATGCCCAATTTGATCTGGTGTAAAATACTACATTGAGACTTCCGTTCATATCAAAACGTTCATTACAAAAACACTAAACTTCTCATGCCTGAGTTGAAGAAAAACACTCTAACATGTCCATACCTCAAAACATATGACTAAGCTGCAATCAGTAACATTCAGACGATAAGAACGTTCCTTCTTTACTCATATTTCTTCTTCTTCTCCGCGCCTTTGAAAATCTTATCATTCAAACACACTCAACCAGAGTAAGTCGACGTGACACGTCTCCTCAACTTCAAGATTGACCTCTCAATTCACTTTTAACACAGAGCAAAAATCTCACTCTTTATGTGACCTAGCTGACAACCTTATAGACTCAGAGAATGACCTTTTGCCTTTCAACATCTGATTGTCTTCACCTTTTAGAGAAATTGTGCCATTCCCTTGATTCACGCTTTTCATCCAAATTCATTCTGCAACGTTTCTACGAGTACATTCCTCCATGTGACACTTCGTAGCCTGTGGAAGAACACTCCATTCATTCATGCTGACGCAGCGACTTTTCACTCACAGTTAAGCACGAAACCATAATAATATAATATGTACTATCTACCATATACTACTATCATAATTACCTCCCTTTTTACATAGTCTTCGTTTGCGGCCAGCTATTTCCTTTCTCCCTCTGGATCATAGACTTTCAGTCAGCTCATACCAAGCTCTCCTGCGATGTGCCATCCGTACAAGTTCTTTCTGTGTCTTCTGTTTCCTTTCATATATTTCTCCAGTTCTCTTCTCCGTGTGCTTTTTGATTTCCTTCTGTTTCTTTCATCTGGGGATACCTACCCTGTATTACTATCAACTGGTTTCCTTTGAAAATAAAGTTCGTTCGTTCGATGTCTAACCTATCAAACGCTGAAGTCTTTGCACTACCTCTTACTCCACTGATAGGAACTTAACGCACAGAAAATTCAAACAGAACAAGAACACGGTAAATGAAAACAATAACTATTAATAATGATTAAATATCGTTCAATGCACGAATTATAATACCAGTAATATAACTCAAAGTATTGTGTTGCCAGATCGCAAATTAGTAGTAAACTGAGTAGTCTATCGTATAGGGTTGAGAACCTTTGACATATAAGGTTATGTATGTGTGTGTGTGTGTGTGCATCTATATGGGGGCTGGGATTGATTTTAAAATTCTTAATCGAGTTATCGAATGTCTTTAATCGAAGATTAATCGATCAATTTTAAACAATTTAATAAATTATAACAAATCATAAATAACATTTTTTTTAAAAATTCACTAAGGGCTTTGTTTACTTTACATGTTATAAGGCCACATCGTCCTGAAAATATACTAACAATTCTGAAAAGTTACTACCAAGCAATTAATAATTATTTATCATACTTGCCAAATTCCATATCATAGACCTCTAACATTTTTAAAAAAAAATCCTAGTTTACCGAGGCGCGCCCGTTCAACCTGGACACATGATCTGTTGGTTATATTAGGACTCATGTCCAAATATAAATGATCTTGTGATCTGTTTTAATGTGCGTCTAACAAGGCAAATACTCTCGTATTTAAGCACAGAACATAACCATTACTAAAAATGGAGTAATCGATTAAAGTTTGTTTATCAATTAATCGATTAAAAATGTAATCGATTAATCGAGTGATTAATATATAATTCAAGAACACACACACACATATATATATATGTATATATATATATATATATATATATATATATATATATATATATATATATATATATATATATATATATATATATATATATATATATATATATATATATATATATATATATACATACATACATACATACATACATACATACATACATACATACATACATATATATATATATATATATATATATATATATATATATATATATATATATATATATATATATATATATATATATACCCGTTTGCCAGTCACTTCGATTACGGAAACAATAGCAAATGGATTGATTTGCCGTTGCCCTAAATACGCCATTAGGCGTGATGGGAAACAATGGCAAAGAAAACCAATCTGCTGTTGCCCTAAGACGCCACTAGGCGTAATGGCCACTGACTGCTTTGACGGTCAGTGGCTAAGGATGGAAGAGGAAGAAGAAGAATATATATATATATATATAGGGTGATTGAAAGACACGCACTGTTTTTAAACTTTTTACATTTTCACTTGTATCTGTTGGATATCAATACAAAAATATAAAAAAATATAGCAACCAGGTTCAATAACTCCAATTTGAATTTTAAAAATTTCATTATTTTTTACTTTTTTAAATTTCCAGAAACAAACAAAAAATGAAATAAAATCTAAATTGGCCAATAAACTGACGTTACAAGAGACAGCAGAAATTACTTCCCGCCATGAGGTCACTTGTTGAATAAGCCGGATATGACGTTGAGCAGTCACGTGCATAGCATTTTATGTAACAAAATAGCCGTTAATTTTATTGACCTTGACCTTGTTTGATGTAAATTATTTGGATAGGCATGAATAAATAACAATCTTAAAATAGGAGTGACTTGTCGATCACTGTATAAAGTCGATGTTCAGCATACGATTTATTGCCACTGGGTATTCAAAAAACGTGAGCTCTACATTTATAGGTTTTTTGTATTTTAAAAATCTCGTATGTAATCGTTTTGTGTATTACAAAAAATTGAAACTCAATTTACATTTTAAAACTTGTTTGTCTTCCCCAAATCCTCGCGTAAAGCCCGGGTGTCTGCGTAAAGCCCGGGTGTCTGCGTAAAGCCCGGGGGTCTGCGTAAAGCCCGGGGGTCTGCGTAAAGACAAAGAAAGAACACGGCTACAACATCCTCAAGCATATCGTGCTGGCCGACTAATACGAGCTTGTGCATATGGGTAGCAATCTCTGTTCACGTGATAATGATAAATAACACTTTGGTCACATGACTCACAAGACTTAAGAGAACATCTTGACACTTATAAAAATGTGCATATGTCTTCACACTCGTTGGTTCCAGGTTTCTTTCGCAAAGCTGGAATACAATTTTTAGGAGGTCATCAGGTATACATCCACTGTTGTAGAAGTCATTCAATAATGTAATTATTGTATCTATTGTCTCTATTTCAGGTTCACCCGCAACTTTAGTGTCTTCAACTGTTGTAATATCTTGTCCAGGAGCGTAGCCTTTTTAATGCTGCTTATGTATATAAGATTTAGTTTATATGATTGAAGTATGTGTGCATGTAACATTTTATTACAGTAATGCATCGTCACGAAAATCAGGATTATGTCAGTTTTCATGCTTTCGAAAAAAAAAATATATATATATATATATATTAAAATACAATAGATTTGGTTGAATACAATTACTGTATAATTTAAAATTCATAAATGAAAAAAAAAATGTATTCCTTCACCTCACTTTAGGCGTAACAACAATGTTATGCACACAAAAATGCTAACACTGATTGTATATGTATTTTTGAAGTATTTGAAAGTGGACATTTATTTAAATACATTCAATATGCAAAAACCATGAGTGCTGTTCATTGATATACTTTCCAATCAACATACACAATTGTGGAATGATTTCTAAATGGTAGTGATTGTTTTATCGTTAATATGGAAGTTAATATGGAAGTTAATATGGAAGTTGTAGACTTCCCCTTCTGGTCATTGTCATCATTTCTCTTGTCACTCCATATGGAGCATGGAGATAAAAACTTCAGGAGGCTTCAGGAGGCCTGCATCGAAAGCTTTTAGGTGCTCATTTAGCGGTGGATTCTGTAGCAATTTGTTTCATACAGTGAGGTTGCCAGTACCGTGCACAACCTCATATTAGTCGTCTGCTGCAGTAGTAGTCCTGTTCTGTCTTATGTCTCCTCAGAGACCCCCGGGAAATACATAAGACTTGTCTAGCCATACCTGGTTCTTGAAATCAGGAAACACACCTCGTGTTTTAGCTACGTGTTGTGATCTATTTGGGTCATTTAAATTGTGCGTATTGACTGCCTGGAGTTTGTCATTTGTCGTGAGAGCTTGTTGCAATGTAGAAGTTGTGATTTCATTGTCATCGTTTCTGAGCTTGTGATTAGAATATACCAGGACGAGTACCTCGTGGTCTGAAGGTAATCATTAAATAGTGGCATTAAGAACTAGGAGGTAAATAAAAAAATTACATAGTAACCGACGTAATGGGAAATAAAGCTCTACATTGAAGCGTACTGTGTTGCAAAGTGAAAGATGTGGTAAACTATGGGCTGTGAAGGGAAGTATTACGCAACACCCCTGTGTTATGTGTTGTGAAGCATGACATAACAACCCCTGAGTTGTGGGATGCGAAGCATTAAATAGTACATCGTGTGGTGGGAAGTTAAGGAAGTTTAGAATTACCTCTATGTTGGAGAGAAGAAGTACACATTATCCTTATGAACTGTCAGTTGAAGCACTGCATAGTACAATTAGGTGTGAAGTGAATCATTACACAGTACTTCTATGCGATAAAGTGAAGTATTACGTAGTACTGCTAATTTGTATGAAGTGAAGCTTTACATAGTAGTTCTATACAGAAAGAAATTCATCCTTACATAGTTTTATCACCTTATTTTAACACTTTGTTTTAACACTACGTTGGAACATTGGAAGAGGTACAATGAAAAGCTGTTTTCATAAATAATTGCAGGGTTTCAACAAACATACACCGGCTTGACCAACAAAGACAATAGTTATGTATAACAGAGCTTTTGACGGTACAATGTTATTATTTGACCTTGGCAAAGTACCAAGTTCGATACAAGGTGACGTCACATGCCAGTCTAACCAGCTGTAAATGGGTACCTGGCTCTGCTCTTGAGCTAGGGAAAGTAAAGGCAGTGAGAAAGGGAGCTGGTCATCCCACCACTCGAAACTGGACCTAGTTTAGTGAAGTCTCTAACACTACACTTCTCTATGGCAGTATCTGCTAGTGGATCCCATTGACCTGTTTGTTCCATTATGGACACGATGACCAAACTGCGTTTTATTACTATTGTTCAATACTGTAAGGCTTTGTAATTTTGTCAGTTCTACACGTCAAAGTTTAATCAAACATGTCATCGTTTTGTTAAAACACTTTTTTTCAGAATTGATTGCAGCAGTGGCCCAACGGTGGCCAAAACTCAAGAGTATCTAATATGGGTCTTCAAAGGTGTTTCCCTTCGCACAAGATTACTCTTGGCAGAGTGGTAGATAGAAGGGTAATGATGCTTCTGTCTCAAGGGTGTGTTCATGAGATATTTCCGAAGTCAAGAACAATGCTGCATTGGCAGGGCAAATGTTAACTTTATATCGGTCCGCCGCCTTTTATGAAAAATTAAGCAATTATTAATGTCAGCTCGTCAAGGCCCCACCCTGATTTACTCAGTGGAATTCTTATTTTTTAGGTATAGCTCTGTTTAGAGTGTATTTAGTAAATTGACTGCGACAAACATGTAGTACATTCAAAATGATTAAATCGAAGCTAAATTTGTATAATTACAAATAACAAATTTAATAATCATTTAGGTTTAACAAGGTTTTAGAAAATTTGAATAATGATTTAACAGAAAGTTGTCATCACTGTTGTGATGGGATGAATGTTTATAAAGAGTTCACGTGGCAGCTTATAGGTTTCACTTATCTGCCGATTTTAGGTTCTGCTCCCGCTGATGGTTTGGTTTTTGGTAGACTGATCACTGGAGTTCTCGCGTCTCTGGTCAAGATTAAAGGCGCAGCACGTTCCAAGTAAGATCATGGAGTAACTGCCAAGCTGGTCCCGCGTATCTAAAATCCTCTGATGATGGTTACTAGTTATACGTCAGTCCACATACCCTCACTCTGTTCCAGAGCTTAGTACCCTCACTGGTACCACCAACAACTATGGTAAAAGAATAGAAACAAAACACTCTCCTGAGTATTGCGTTTTCCAACCCATAGTTATGGGTCTTCTCTCTATTCCACCATCCCATCTACCTCAGAATTTACCCTCGATGAGAATTAAACTTAATCCCTCGAGAGAAAACTGTCTTTACATTTATTTTTCATTTAAATGAAAAAGTTAATAGTACAGATATAATATGCTTACATTTACATCTCCACTGATTGAAAAGTGTTCACAGTATAAATTGAATATGTTTTAATTTATATCTACACTTGTTGAACAGTTTGAAACTTTAATTAATTTTAAAATGAATATGTTTACATAGGCATTTACACTGATTTGAAAATGTAAATATTATACTTAGAATGTACATAATTTCTTTCCTCTTTCCCTCCCTGGTCCATATGGAACATGGGACTACCTATGCTTTTAGTTCTCTGTAAGAAACTAGCAACAAAGCAGTCACCAGCCCTTGCAGTGGTGGTTCATGAAATCATCTTTCTATACGCTGAGGTTGCCAGCCTCAAATGACTTAGACATCTGTCGTAGATTTCCGATAGGAGAATTAAGACTAGGTTTGGTCCCTTCTGAATAGGTTTGAATGGGTGGTAGACTCAGTGAGAGTTAGTGAAAGGTAATAGAATTTCCACACACGTGAGATGATAGATTTGATATAGTGGCTGTCTCTGAAAGCGAAAAGAATTCTTCTCTCTCTCACCTATCTTCTACAACAGTTGTTACAGCGTCAGACAGACTACACCAATATACATATTACGTATATTTCTATCACTCACAGGCACGCACATACACGTGGCGACATGTAAACACACAGACGTGGGAAAACTATAACAATGATATATATATTATCTAGAACGAGCTGACCAAACACGATCCTTTAGTTCAAGAGCGATTTTAATATCAGGAAAAATCGGCTCACAACATCAAAGAAAGTACATCAAGGAAAATACATATACACATAGTCATAAAAAATCAAGGAAATGTTGCAAGGATGATAGCCCCGTTATAGTGTTAACTCTAGGTTTAGCCCGGCCCCGTTAAGAGAACAGATGATGGCGCCCGAGTCACAGATACATAGGGTTTGAGTCTAAGAGTTTTTCTTTGTTTTATCTCGTAATTATATGCACAGAGTTTGAAAAAAATCTGATTTAACCTAAGACAAAACACAAGAACTCTAGCCTTAGCAACAAATTATGCAGATTGGAAAAAAAAAATTAGGACAGCAACAGGGTGTCAAAGATAAAATAGTGAAAAATATCACTCAAACCAGCGTACACTCATTCATTCCGCCATGGCTTCTCATACTTGTACTCACGACTTTGCTTGCTGCCTCTTGGAACACATTGATTTTAGATTTTCACACAGACTCAAAAAATGCAGTCTTCTGCCAAGAAGTCCCCAGTTCCAAAAGACGTATTTAACTTGGAGTCTCCGGGAACGACTACTTGGGTATGCAAATTTGTTCAAATGTCTGATTAAGTCACCTAACAATTATTCCAGGCGCGGGAGTTAGCAGAGCACAGTGTCAATAGCGTAGGTTTCTAAAAAATGATGAATGTCAGGTCGGTGCCTTCCCTCAGTATAGGATTCACTTTAGTCACACCACAGATTTGTCCACAAGATATAATCTAGTCGGGAAATGATTGTTAATATTCACGCCACCAGGCAGCAAATTATATAGAGTTTCTAGAAGAAATTAAGTGCTGGCTCCAAGGTCCAGTATTTATCATTACAGTCTTTGAAAACCCGTTATAGGGATATTAGTATTTCTGTCTAACTTGCACCGTCAGATCAGTGTTACTTGAGAAAACCCACGTGGTTCAAAATAAGGACTGTCTATTTCTTCACAAGTATGGAAACTACTACTAGGTGCTGGTAAAGTTAGGGTCACCCCAAAACTTTCACTGTGTGGAGGGAAAATAACACATATAATATAATAAACAGAATCTGAACTGGTTATAACTTACATTTAAACTTGCAAGCAGAGAGCTTTGCTTATCATTTAAACTTCCCGTGACGTAAGTTATAATTAAAAATCAGCAATCCTCATAAATTAAGAACACGTGCGTATTCCGTCACCATTCATGAGGCTCGATTCTAGAGTTTATACGTTAGTTTAGAAAAATACACTCGACTGAGTATTAGCAGTTAAATTAAATTTATAAATAGCTACAATTGCCGTTATAAGCTAGAAATTTTAATTTTATTCTGCTTTCCACTGAATGCTTCCCTAGAAAATATAATAGCCTACCACTTTATTTCTCTTCTGCGCTAAAGAAATAGATTAAAATGAATTAAGCGATTTAACACTTTAACACTCACAAAATCTATATATCTATCATATTAATTACCTCAATCACAGAATTACAGGTAGTCGCACAACTTAAGAATAAAAATGCTGAAAATATTTCTGGAAGTCTAGAAGTTCGACAAATTGCCGAAACAAACTGAGATCTTCGCTAACAGCTATTCTGTTTTCGAGCGACCTATCTACTGTGAGTCTATGAGCGAGAATGAAATTAAAGTTTCAAACTTGGCCAATATCTTAAAATCAGACAAAGGGCCCAAACTATTTCGCCACGCGAAATTATCTCCCCTACTCCCAACATTTACGTCCGCTTAACGCGTGTCGTAACTGTCACCTACTGACCACGATGTACGCGTGTCAGTTTCAAATCCCAGACAGCCTGACTCCATTGCATGGCAGTTTTTACACTACAGCTGACCATGGCCCAAGTGAGCGCCGTGTCATTTTGGGATTTTCCAGACAAATGTCTGGATACTGACCGGTGCAGATGTAAAGTATCACACCTCACCGGGACTAATGCCGAGAAGAAACTCGCGCGCTCGGTGAGAATGTAGACGATTTGCTACGTCCTATGTTCAGCGAACCGACTTATCACGCCTTATGACGCCCTGCAGCCCTGACATCTACGTAATATCGTCCTAGCGCGATTCTCAGTTTAAGAGAAAGGAAAACAGGTAAAGTTTGCGAATTATATGAAAATAATATTCGCAAAACGAATGGATGAAAAATATACAGGAAAAACGAAATACAGAGATAATAAAAGAGAGAATTTTAGTGAAAGAATAGGAAGAAGATGTAGGAAATTAAATGAATATAAACCCTACGTGACAACATCCACTAGCGATTTTCACATATTAATATTCACATGGCAATATATTCATGTTAGTTCACATGTTAGTAATGAAAATATATAAAATATGAAATGCACAACTTACGCCAATCCTGGCACACATAATGTTTGCTCAGATGAATAAAGGTACTGGTAGATGCCTCCTGCACGTGTACTTGGAGGTCGTTATTTTAATAACATAATTCCCTCTATGACTCTGTGTGTTTCAGTTTCCTAAGATTCCGGTTCCTTATTAAAATGGTAGAGTTTTCCTGGGCTGTGTAAGTCCTTCCAAAATACTCCAATAGAAGTCCGGCCTGATAAATGGAATTCTGAGTTCAAACTTCTGGCAAGGTCTGGTTGTGTCGTCTTGGCAAGCGACTTCTCACAGTGAACTAGACTTGTAAAAATTGTCAGATTATATTGCAAGTCTGCCCACGCATTTGTTGTTACAAGGCTAATCAGAACGCCAATCGTTTTCAAACATGCGTGTTGTGTGGGGAAATTAAAATATTCCGACATGGAATAATTTATGTGTATAATGCAGAGGTCACCTCTCCCATATATGGTAATAAAACATCCGATTGCCTGGCCTGCAAACTCACTAACACATCGGTAAACTCATACGGCAATGTGTTTCAGATGTAACAACTTATTACTTATGTATAAAGTAATGTCTTCGTGATAGTCGGACAGGAAACGATTATGTCATTTATGTCTGTCCATAAGGTGTCTCACAGACGAGTAATCTTGTTATCTCTCGCTTGATTACGCAAAACCCGTCTCTTTACCACCGTGGCAACAGACGCAATCTTGCCTTATCAGCGCTTAAACAAATACGCTGTGGCGATTTTAGTGTTAATCAGTCGCGGCCAAGGTTTGGTACACGAAAATTTACCAACATGACTGCCTTTTCAATATTGCATCACCTGTCTACTATGTCAGCAGGGATGGGCAGGTAAACAGACAAGACGAATTATTACTAAAAGGAGTGTAATAATGAAAGTACAAAATATCTGCTACATAGCAGAGAAAGAAAAAGTGCTGACCATGGAAAAGCACGCAATTAATGAGTACAACAAATGTAACTGATTACTGCCGGTGGTGAAAGAGAGATCAAGAAGTGGTCGCCCCAAATCCATCTTGTGACATCGAGCCACTGGATTTAAATTTAGTTTCCAAAAATAGTAACAAATTTAGCCAAGCGGTTTGCAATATTATTTGGAATAAACCACAATTTTGATAAAGCATAATACATCTGATTAGACAAAAGTCTGGAACGTTTCTGGTCCAGATTTCGTGTTCATTGATGAATAAATAAGCAAATTCTAAAAGGATTGGCAGCAAACAAGAAGATTTTGAGAAATTAATTATTTTGTTCATACGCAAAGCACAAATTCTTTAGAATATACAATTTAATGCAAAACTGATAGTTATAAATCATAATAATCATTTGTCTTTATGCTCCTTGTAGAGCATGGCACTACGATTGTAGCTTGACCCCTAGCAGGAAGCCTGCACATTGACATTGACATGCTCGTCAAGCGGTGGTTTCTGTAGCAATTTGTTTTATATGAAGAGGTTACCAGCCACGAGCATAAACAACGTTTTAGTTGCCTTGTACAAGTCTGTTCTTTCTTTGTCTCTTCAGAGTTCCCCGGGTACTTCACGGGACGAGAATTATAAATGGCGTGCACAAAAACTTTAACATGTCTTTTTAAGACATTTTTTTGTCTCGGTGGTTTGTTCCACACACAAATATTGATTTATATTTTATATACTTGTTGTTTTAATTGTGCTACTTAAATCAAGCCATAATTAACAGTACATTTCATAAGAAATCCAACCAATGGTGTTATAAAAAAAATACCAAAGTTATTAGTAATATCGTTCCATATTAGTACATCTAAGTTTTCAGTTGTGTGTTATTGGCACACGGGGAGACAAAAACTGACAATAGCTGTAACAAATAATCATACACTGTGAGGTCTCACTATTACTATATCAATGTTTTGTGATATGTTCGTTTCAGCAGCTAAAATAAACTATCCTGTATTCCACATTTATTATCTCACTGTCTTATCCTAGCTCCGTTAAATAACATGAGTGATGCACGTTCAAATATCCAAGACAATGTTAAAAGTCATTTCATTATTACTGTAGTGTACATTGTGTCCTTTTTGTGAGAACTGAGATCTGAACATTAACCTTCCAATGAATACCATCATTATCATAACCATTTTCATCAATTGATCAATACCCATTATCTCCTCATCGAGCACAGTCCTTCACCAAACTCCTGCCAAGTCCTCCTGGCCTGTCCATGTTGCGTGCTGAAGTTTTTGTGGTTTAAAATTTCTACAGAATGGGGTAAAACTGCCCTATGTCCAGCCCTCCTCAATTGCTTTTTACGACTTGTATGGTAGTTACAGTGTTATTATTCTATGCTCCCCTATCGAGCCCTAGCAACACACGAATGTCTTTTCATCACCGTCACTAATAATGTCATCATAGGGTCAGTGTCATAACCAGTAAAATAATAAAATAGAGACTTACAAAGGATTAAAAAACATGATAAATATTTGAAAGGAAATGGATGGAGTACAAATAAGAAGGCGATTCTTTTGTCCTATTAATCCTTTATTAGAAACTGTATGAAGCCAGATTACATTTTATACGATACATCACCACGCATTATGAATAATAGCGGGATTGCCCAGATTGGTATCAATAGCAGCATAAGATGTGGCTTTAGAAAACGTGTCTCTGCAATTACCTAGAAAGGAAGTGAGATTTAACTACATGGCCAAATTAATGTTAGACAAGATTCATCCTTCATGTAATTATGAATACACACTTTAAAAATAATTATATTTCATAAACAACATACACAATTTTAATTTTCTTTATCACAATTAGCTTAAAGAGAGAGACAGTTTCACAATGATTTCATTTTGTTGATGATGGGCATTTTGAACAGTTACACTAAATGTATGCTATTGTGAAACAACTGTCTGTCTCTGATCTTTACAATGGGGTAAAGATAATTGCAATTGTGCATTTTGTTCATTAGATATAAATTTTTGAAATGTGTATACATGATTCTGAAATACTCGATATATATATATATTTACTTTTACAATGAGCTGACCATACAATGAGGACAATAGCAGACAGCATTACATAGAGTACACGGGGAAAGAGATATAGAGTGAGTCCACAAAAAAATAAAAAAATAACACCCAGAAAAGGGAACTGAAAACTGACATCATCATAATCACTCTTCAACTCACCAAGGGCAACAATCTTTCAAATAATGTATGCCAAGTCTTCCTGTCCAGCACCATTAGCTCAAGGTCTGTGCATGTCTGCTTCATGTCCTTCATGTCTTTTTCATGTCCTTCATGTCTGCTTCATGTCCCCCATGTCTGCTTCATGTCCTTCATGTCTGTCTCCAGTTCTCTTCTCCATGTGTTCCTTGGTCTCCCTCTACCTCTCTTACCCTGCGGATTCCAGACCAAGGACTGCCTTGAAATACTATCAATAGATTTCCTCAAAGTGGGTCCTATCCATCTCCAACGTCTTCTCAACTCTTGTTCCACTGGCACTTGTCTGGTTCTTGTCATCAGTTCCACTGGCACTTGTCTGGTTCTTGTCATCAGTTCCACTGGCACCTGTCTGGTTCTTGTCATCAGTTCCACTGGCACTTGTCTGGTTCTTGTCATCAGTTCCACTGGCACCTGTCTGGTTCTTGTCATCAGTTCCACTGGCACCTGTCTGGTTCTTGTCATCAGTTCCACTGGCACCTGTCTGGTTCTTGTCATCAGTTCCACTGGCACCTGTCTGGTTCTTGTCATCAGTTCCACTGGCACCTGTCTGATTCTTGTCATCAGTTCCACTGGCACCTGTCTGATTCTTGTCATCAGTTCCACTGGCACCTGTCTGGTTCTTGTCATCAGTTCCACTGGCACCTGTCTGATTCTTGTCATCAGTTCCACTGGCACCTGTCTGGTTCTTGTCATCAGTTCCACTGGCACCTGTCTGGTTATTGTCATCAGTTCCACTGGCACTTGTCTGGTTCTTGTCATCAGTTCCACTGGCACTTGTCTGGTTCTTGTCATCAGTTCCACTGGCACTTGTCTGGTTCTTGTCATCAGTTCCACTGGCACTTGTCTGGTTATTGTCATCAGTTCCACTGGCACCTGTCTGGTTATTGTCATCAGTTCCACTGGCACTTGTCTGGTTCTTGTCATCAGTTCCACTGGCACCTGTCTGGTTCTTGTCATCAGTTCCACTGGCACCTGTCTGGTTCTTGTCATCAGTTCCACTGGCACCTGTCTGGTTCTTGTCATCAGTTCCACTGGCACTTGTCTGGTTATTGTCATCAGTTCCACTGGCACCTGTCTGGTTATTGTCATCAGTTCCACTGGCACTTGTCTGGTTCTTGTCATCAGTTCCACTGGCACTTGTCTGGTTCTTGTCATCAGTTCTACTGGCACTTGTCTGGTTATTGTCATCAGTTCCACTGGCACCTGTCTGGTTATTGTCATCAGTTCCACTGGCACTTGTCTGGTTCTTGTCATCAGTTCCACTGGCACCTGTCTGGTTCTTGTCATCAGTTCCACTGGCACCTGTCTGGTTCTTGTCATCAGTTCCACTGGCACTTGTCTGGTTCTTGTCATCAGTTCCACTGGCACTTGTCTGGTTATTGTCGTCAGTTCCACTGGCACCTGTCTGGTTATTGTCATCAGTTCCACTGGCACTTGTTTGGTTCTTGTCATCAGTTCCACTGGCACCTGTCTGGTTATTGTCATCAGTTCCACTGGCACCTGTCTGGTTATTGTCATCAGTTCCACTGGCACCTGTCTGGCACCTGTCCACTGGCACCTGTCTGCTTCTTGTCATCAGTTCCACTGGCACCTGTCTGCTTCTTGTCATCAGTTCCACTGGCACCTGGACATGATTTTTTTTTTTTTTTAAAATCCCCGTACATAACCCGGGAAACAGGTATGAACGGGATTTAAAAAAAAAAAAAGGAAGGCAAAGACATTGAAATGATGGCACAGGACAAGAAGACGTGATGTAAATTTGCTGAAACTTGATTCTCCACAGTTTGCTGAAACTTGATTCTCCACAGTTTGCTGAAACTTGATTCTCCACAGTTTGCTGAAACTTGATTCTCCACAGTTTGCTGTAAAGTTATAACGAAATTGATGATTAATTAACATTTAAAACAAAAACATTCACAATTAGAGTTTGTAATAAAATGGGGCACAGTATGGCGTACACCAGCGTCGTCCAATTGCAGTCCCGCGGGCCAAGTGCAGCCCCCGTAAAATTGTTTTGTGGCCCGCACTCATACAACAAATATTTTTTTAATTATATGGTATAATTAATATTTTTGAGTTTAGATTCAAAACGTCCGATGGTAAGCAATGTTTTACTGCCTGCAGTCAGCATCCGAAACTGTTCAACTGACATTGATATCGAGACTCTGGTTAAAGAAAATTCACACCCCCAAACTTCCCATTAGGACATCAGAACAAAACAGACATTATTTCCATAGTAATTCAATGCTCATTTAAATTTTTAATATTTATTTTTCTTTTCGCACTCTGTGATTTTCATCGATTTTCACTGAGCTTTTATTTTAAATAATTTTTGATCATAAATGGCCCGCGAACTTTAAATTTTTGGTTTATGTGGCCCTCGGGGTTGAATAAGTTGGACCACCCTGGCGTAAATGATTAGAAAGTATTGATCGGTAGGCAAATAGTAGCACTGAAATAAGTTATCTACAACTGTCAATCTATGTATCTTAGTTATAGGCCATCCGGGCTTGAAAGGGATGTTTTTATCATTTAAATTAAACAAAGTAAATAAAAAGTCTTGCAAACAGAAATTAGTGAGCGCTTCTGTGAAATTAAATGAATGTTACGAGCTAAACTAATATAACTAATCTGATATAAACAGTAGGGCGTGACATAGTCAAAGCAATACAGGTGTATATGGTCATTTGGGTATTATCATCGCTTTCTTTTGCGCCCTCTATGGAGTTTGGACCCGCCACTTCAGCCAGCCTCCTGCAGGAAGCCTCCACCCAGCAGTCACATGCTTTTGCTGCGGTGGTATCCGTGGCAACCTGTTTTACATAATGAGGTAGCCATTCCCATGCACAACCTTATTTCAGTCGCCTTGTACGACATGCCTGAGGAGGCAGTAGGCATATTCTTTCACTGTCTGTTCACAGACTCCGGGGAACTAGATGTGACATTATATTTGTTAGCGCAATCAAGTGTCTTCTCCATCATCATCATCATCATCACCACCATTACTATCATCATCAAAGCCCTGTTCCCGAGCATAGAATTTATACGGGTGGCTATCTTTACAAAATTTCTTCGCGTTTTCAATTGTCGGAAAGAAAACAGATGCAGACACGGGTAAACATACATGTCACGCCAAATCCACTTTAACCTGAGTCTCCGTTTGGCCTTTTCGCATCTTGACAAATTGGCACAGCCCTAACTTCTCACACCCACTTCCGGTATAAAGAACTCTTCAGTTTAAAATGTCTGAAAAGTCAACGTCTGCTTCCGGCACGTGTGCTTTCCTGACAATATATCTCCATGCGCAACTGAAATATACTGCCATGACGTAACACAGCCGAGACGAAGAAGGCGTTTGTGTACACAGGATGATGATGACGATTTTATTATTGTACGCATGTCGTAAGAGGCGATAGCATGCGCTGGAATCCCAGCAACCTCACCATGTAAAACTAATTGCCACAGAGTGCACCACTGCAGAAGCACATAAATGCGTTACTGCAGGTTTACGGTAAAGGGACCAGCGACAGTGGCTGCTCAATGCTCCGTCAGGAGCGAAAATAGAAACAATAATGATTATTATTACACAGTTGTGATGCAAGTGTACAGTGTGTACCAGTAAGAATTAAAACTGTAAAGACGGATCTATGGAGAACAACGGCAATAAAAACCAAGAAGTTACAACCATTCATAAACGGTTGATACGGTAAGATGGAGGGATTGAAATAAACCACCAATGTGGAACTTATGACAAGAACCAGACAAATGACAGTGGCACAAAGACGAGAAGAAGAATCTGGTGATAGATAGGCCTATCTTACAATGTCTCCTCATCATTTTCACTTCTGTCTTCATCTCTCTTCTCTAGGGTATTTTTTGGTCTGCCTCTCCTACCCTTGGAGTTCAGGAGCAAAGACTGCCTTCTAAGTCCATCACCAGGTTTCCTGTAACGTAGTACACACCTTTAAAATAATGCAGACTAAATAAACTGCACTGTTGAGTAAAATTATATTTTTTTAAAGATATAGTATAGCAATAGCAGGTTAAGACCATCTCGACAACCCCAGTCCGATCAGATCAAAGTTGAGCAAATTGACAGTACTAGAGCTGAGGTAGCCTTTACATTTAATTTATTTATGTTAGAATAACAACAATTATTATTATTTTGAGTGGGGGACAAATGTGAAAGCTTTTAGCTGGGTAGGGGAAGGGTTTAAACCCCGCTCTCATGTTTGGAGGCTGCACATGAAAGGAAAAATATTTGTAAATTCCAGACTAATTAAACTCTTTCTTTTAAAATAAGGTGTGGTTGGGAGGGGGGGGGGGGGAGAGAGAAGAGTTTTGTGAGGTCACACAGGGGGGGGGGGGGGGGGAGAGGGTGTGTAGGTTTTTGTGACGAAGTATGACAAAGAGAGGAGGGGGTTGAAAGTGGCAAAAAAATTGCTTGACATTGTATGTGGACAACTCCTAAAACAATCTTAAATATTTCTACATATATCATTCGACATTGTACATTGTGTGAGCAAATATTATTAAGATTCAGTACAAAAGGATGGACCATAATTAGGTAGATGGAAAAAAGAACATCAGGAGATCGTGTTCTTCTTTTTCACTTCGCCATAAGAAGCCAAACATTTAAACAAAAATTAGCTGTAAAAGCAATGTGCGAGTTCTTTAAAGGTTTAGATAAGTATTGCTGCGATAACTTAATTACTATTATGACAAAAAGGTCTCCTAAAGGGAAACACTAACATGGAGAGAAAACAAAATATTTTGGACATTTAACTCCCTTCTGTGACCAAATTCAGTCGAAAGCGGAACATTACAGCATCAGATATTATGGTGTCTGTACACGAAGACATGCAGGTGGAAGATGACTGGAAAATGTTTTTAAAAAACCCAGATTCTGAATAAACAAATAAAGAGACTATCCAAAGCAATACATCTGATTCAAGAACTTCAGCTTTCTGCTCTCATAGTCTATATGGAAATAAAGCAATAGCTAAGAACTTTTGTTTAAAAATATAAACTTCTTCTTCCGTCCTTAGCCAACGACCGACCAAGCAGTCTGTGGCCATTACGCCTAGCTGGCGTCTTAGGGCAACAAGAAATTATCCGTTGTTCCGTTACGCCTAAAGGCGTTTATTGGTACAACAGAATATTAATTGTTGTTTCCGTAATCAATGTGACTTGCAAGCGGGTGATCAGCCCACTGCCGAAAAATATAAACTACCATGTATTTTTCACGGGAATGGAATCTACACTGCAATTTTCCTCAGGTTCGTCGTATTAAGTTTAAACTCCTGTACATTCAGTTCCATTAACACTGACATTCATAATCCTATTATTAAACACATATTCTTCATTCAAGGATGCACATCCAGAGCACACACTTCGAACCCACATATATCCACCCAGAACGTTATCCACTACAAATCTCCCCTTTCACCAAAGTAAACACGCGAACATCATACCCATCAGTATGCGCTCCATTCACTCCAGGTGCATTTCAGTGCATGAAACTTCAATATGTTTCAACAATCGAATTCATCTATTCACAGAATACTACTACAGTCTCATCGTTGTGTTATTTGTCACGTTGTTGTTTATATCACGTAGTCATCCACTAGTTACTATTAGTGGTCAAATAACCGCGTCCCTGCTTCTTGTCACACTGGTGACAATGTTATTCTCCCTAGGTTCTCTCTTTAACGTTTCTGTTTTCTGTGCCGTCCAAGCGCACAGTTCAAGCATTTTTCATCGAAATTGTTTTTCACACCTATTCCGATCCCTTAAAGAAAATGCACACTAGAGAATTTTCAACTTAAATGCCTACCAAAAACACTGTCCGCCGCTAATGCACGAATTCTCAAAATTTTCTCCACTTTTGCTTAATACAGACACCGTAAAATTGCCTACAGGTGGCGTCCATGAACGCACGCGCTCACAGTGACAAAACTCATTTTATTAAAGGTGTGAAGCGGCTCATCACCTGCACGTGCTGTGTACAAACAAAACCTGCATTACATTCACGCCTGATCCGACCAATTGTTGTTGCTCCTCAAGCTCCCGACACTTGGGCCATCCCGCTAGGAATGCTCCCGTTTTTTTTAACTAGAGTGAGCACCATCTCTTCATCTCTTCATCTCTTCATCTCTTCAACTCTTCATCTCTTCATCTCTTCATCTCTTCCGGGTTTCGATTTTACATCTTCGCTCATTCTTCATTCTTTCTTTACGAGTAAGTAACCCGCCCAAAATGACAGTTGGGGGGGGGGGGGGGGCTAGTTATGGTGTGGTCTTTCTGCTGCATATCCTGATGACGTCACTAATTCTCATGTGACTATTTAATTCCTTTCAGTTCCATTTTAACTTCACTGGATCTTTGTAGTCAAACTTATCATGACTTCCGGTCAATGATCAATGCAACACAAAAAAAAACTCTCTTTTATTGGGTGTTAACTTTTTAGATTTCACAATGCTATACTTCTTTTTCTTTGATCCTTAGTCGCCGACCGTCAAAGCAGTCAGTGGCCATTACGCCTGGTGGCGTCTTGTAGGGCAACAACAAATTGATTCCACTTTGCTCGGTCGGCGGCCACCCCTCGCACAGCGCCCCAACTCTTGTTCACTCCTTGCATCTCAGCCTCCACAGTCCTCCGCCAAGCTGTATTCGGTCGGCCTCTCTTTCGCTTCCCCTCAGGGATCCATAGCACAGCTGTTCCCGCGGTGGCATCGGGGTCTCTTCTGAGGATATGGCCGACCCAGCTCCAGCATCTGCCAGCTATGATGGTGTGCATGTCCTCTTGTTTGCTCCGAGTAAGCAGATCTTGGCCGGCGACGGCATTCGGCCAAAAGACTAGGAGAATTTTTCTTAGGCATGTTGTGTGAAAAGAGGACAATCTCGACATCTCCCTCTCTGTAACCCTCCAGCATTCCGCACCATAGAGAAGCACAGAAAGCACACAGCTCTGATATAATCTTACTTTTGTGCTTGTGTTGCACCGAGAACGAACAAACGAACGAACTTTATTTTCGAAGGGTAAAGAATTGGGCGCGCTGGCCCGTCTAACATTCTGCCCTTCCACTCTCATTAATCTTGCATACTATATCCTTTCATTCCCACATGATGCTTTAAGCATTAATTTTAACGCATGCAACATTATAAAGTTACCATAACAGCATTCATTTACAGTATGCAATCATAATAAAAAAAATGAGTAGGTTTTTTTTTTTTTGAAACAAACAAGCTAGTAAATGAGGGAAAAAATAATAATAAAATAAATAAAACAATAAATAAAAATAAATAAATTCTGTATACCGACACTCACTCATGCGGTCAATCCGTCTACAATTAATCTGTATTTTTGAATGTGTCATTAATCATCAATACAAAAATTACATAAAAACATTCTCGTTTATGTCCATACATTCTTGGTGGACAATGAAATAATAATATTAACACTTTCTTACGCACTTCTGTGGCAGGAAAAGTTTTGAGCAGTAAAAAAAAATTCACATTTCTAAAGTACAGTGGTATGCGGGTACATTCTCACGACTCACATTTCTAAAGTACAGTATTATGTGGGTACATTCTGACATACATTACATTATATAATAACATTTTAAAGTGAATATAATAATAATATTACATGGATATAAAAAAATTATTCACAAAAAACGAGTGGAAGAGGAAAAGAAATGTTGACCTATGGATGAGATGTTGACAGGCAAATGCTGTTTCTATGGGGGTAGATAATCAGTGTTGAGGAAGTGTTTGAAAAGTGCTTTGTTAAAAGAATATTGTGTAGGTAGGCTTTTTAGGTAGTGTGGAAGGCTGTTCCATACGTAGGCACCAGAGTAGGCTAGGCTCTTTTTAAACAGGTCGATCCTAGGTTTGGGCAGACGTAACTGATGTAATTGTTGTCCCTCTCTTCTACTGGTTTGAAACAATGATCGTAGGTACGACGGGGCATTGTTAGATAGAATTGTGTGAGTCAGCTTGGCTTTGTTGTAGAGAAGACGTTTTTTTAGCGACAGTATTTTGGGTTCTTTTCCTGTCCTTATGTGTGGTGTCGTGCGATTATCGGTGATCAGACGTACTGCTCTTTTTTGCAGGGAGTGCAGTCTCTTTGAGGTGGAAGCAGGGCAACAATCCCATAGTGTAGAGCAGTAATCTAGATGTGTCTGTATATGTGAGGTGTAGAATAATAGTCTAGTGTCTGCGTCTAAGATGTGTTTTATTTTGGCTAGCTGGTACGTCTTTTGAGCTAAGTGTTTGGTTAAATTCCGTACATGGGAGTTCCACGTTAAGTGCTGGCCAATCGTGATCCCTAGAACCTTGTGTTCTGTTACATGTTCAATTTGTATTGATTCCGCGTGCAGCTGTAGTGATCTTTTGGTGCAGCTTAGGAGTTTCTGTCTGGTGGTAATCAACATAGATTTCGTTTTTGCTGTGTTTACTGGCACACGATTCATATTACTCCATTTTGTCAGATTGTCTACATCGCTTTGAAGAGTCATTTCAAGTGCCACGCAGTCATTGTCACTAGTGTAGATAGTACAATCATCTGCAAAGAGGTCACAAGTTGAATATTTTAGATGTAGTGGCAGGTCGTTGATGAACATTGCGAAGAGTAGGGGCCCAAGAATAGAACCCTGCGGTACTCCTGTATCTATCTTCGAGAAATCTGATGTCGAGTTGTTGTGAAGCACTAACTGTTGTCGATCTGCCAGGAATGATTTGATGATGTTTAGTGGATTAGGGCCTATTCTGAGGGTTTCCAACTTTTGAACCAAGACAGTGTGGTCAATCATGTCAAATACTTTTTTGAAGTAACAAAAACAGTACCACCCAGATGCTGCCTAGACCAAAAAAGGCTGTTCTTGCCTTGTTCATTCTGTCGTGGATGTCTCTGCCTGCTCCGCCGCCTGGTGTCACCATGCATCCTAGGTATGTGAAGGTGTCTGTCTGTTCCGGTGGCTGATTCCTTACTGATATGGGCTCAGGGTTGCTCACATTGTGCGCCATGACCCCGTCTTCTTTAGACTGATGTTCAAGCCCACCTGCTGGCTATACTTATTAAGTCCATCCGTTTTTCCCGGATGTGTTGATGTGAATGTGCCAGCAGTGCAATGTCATCTGCATATTCCAGATCTTCCAATGTAGAAAATGTAGTCCACCTTATTCCCCATGGATTGCCCTCTGTTGTCTGGCGCATTGTGATGAATTTACCATGATACAACGTTAAAATATCTCCCAATATAAAGATAAAATGTAGGGATAAAAATAATGCGTAAGATACTAGGAGACATGCTCGCCCATGCCCGCATTTCCTACCGCCAGTCAAACTAACTTGTTAGACGTGCAGTCGAAACGGTTTGCCCTTTGTAGACGGGAGGGAAACGGAGATCAAAAAAGGAAAAATATGACTGAACACGTGTTTGAATCTAGCAAGGCTAAAAAGACGCAATTGGTGGTAAAAGAAAAAAAATTCACGTCACTAGTTGACACAATGTAAGGAAATGGACAAAAAAGACCTTAGCTCTTAGTCGAAACAGTCATTTCTTGGACGTTTTTCGATACTTGGTCCCTTTATTTGAATTCAGCGGCAAACGCCGTAGAGAAGGTTCTCGAACAAATTTCAAAAAAATTAAACTTGAGAAAAAATATGTTTTTTTCTTAATAATAGAGTTATGAATATAAAACCTAGCTAGTTTGATAGCCCATCTTGAGCAGAGAACTAATATACTTTAAATTATACAGACGGATAGATAACAAGGAAGATATTGACAAAAGACTGTATTGTTCATATCAAACTAGCGACTGTACTGTCCATACTGTCACTAAAGTTTCAAATTCTTGGCCTTGAGACACGCAAATGCAAAAATCAAGCTGTAATGTAAAATAGGGGAAAGGTGGAGAATTGTGGCTAAAAATAACTTAGGAGGCAGATTTGTGCAGGGTATTGCATGAAGTTGGTCCAAGAACCAAGTGTGTTTTTGTGAAAAACCAAGTAGAGACCAACAGACAATAATACACACTTGACTGAGATCTGACTGAATTTGACTTTTGGTTGTAGATTTGAAAAGTTAGGGGGGAAGTCGGTGATTGGGTAAATGTAATCATATTAGCGGGACAGAGATGCGCATTTTTGCCATTTGATACAATACTGTCCAGGGACACAGTCGGTTATTGCCTGTGGTGTTGTTCCTAGAAGATAGTACATACATTTAGAGGGACGCCATCATATAGCCAGCAGCTCAGCTGAGTTTTGCTAGCAATTAACTGTGTTCTCAATTCTGAATTCTGGTAAGAATGAAAGTATTTATTTTGTACATTTTAATATTTCGAGTGATTGATACTGCCATATCATATAAAATGATTACGACAAGTAAGTGCTCGCTCTAGGTCCCCAGCCCAAGTTCAGGGTCTAGAGACAAACAAAATGTATGGACGCCTAACTAAGACTATGGAAGGCGGATCTATTGTTGAGATCAGTGGGAACATATCACCTATCTTATTGAATAAAAGAAACTATTGAACATATCTCAGATGCAATGCAGTCTTGGGGAACTAGTACTATATGAAAACAACTGGGTAAGATGTGCTGTGTGGTCAGAGAGATCTGACCCATTCTGTGTAGTGTTGTGTGTTGTGCTGTGTGTAAGAGTGGTGCAGTAAATAGATTACTGACACAGCGCACAAATTTTGTTTCAGAATTGTGAGTTTCTGTTGTGGCACTAGGGTAGTGCCACATAAGTAATCAAGATTGCATAAGCAGATGTGTGTGCAGCCAAACAGTGTGTCGGTGCAGTCTACCATTGTATTCTAGCTACCGAGAGGAGTGGGCCACCGGAATCCAGCATTAGATCTTCGCAGACAAGATGAGTGATTTAGTGGCGTGCTGAGGATTCACCATACTCCTAAAGAATTTATAAATATTTCCCCTCATAAATATATTGAATTTTGGGAAAGATACATTTATTAAAGTTCATAAGACAATGGACAAAGCTTGTTCTAGTCACAGAGTGGGTGTGATGACACCACCCCAACAGCACATCCAGTAATAGTTTCCCAGAGACACTATAAATATAATTAATATTAACCAGTCTGATAAAATACTTATGTACACACATTCCATTTTATTATGCCATATATTTATGCATTCCATTTATAACTCCATAACATTTCATATGTTCTGACCAAAATAAAACATTGGTTCAGAACAAATAAATGTAAAGAAAATTTTAATATTTAAACTAAAACAGCCTGAGTTAGTTCAGTGTGTTATAGAATTTTATTAATATTATTAGACATTAATTATCTATGTCTGTTTGTATATTTTACTTCAACACATTACATTTCAGTACCCTAGACTTTTTAACGTAGCTACATTCATAAATAGTAAAAAAAGATATGTTTGAGGTCGTAAGTGGTAGTAAGAAGGGCTTTCTGTAATTCTCATCAACATTTATCTCAGGAGCCTTCACGGCTGACCTCATACATTACATTAGGAAACACAACAACCATACAGTACCATCAAAAACCACTACAAATATTGGACGCTCGTCCAGGGATAATTAGTTTATCATAAATATTAGAATCTCCTGGTGGGAGAATTAAACCAGTGGGGACAGATTATAAAAATTTAAAAAGTGTCCCTTAAAATAAAAGGGGAAAGATAAAAGTTGGTGAATCTTCACAGCCAGTGGTAGTTAGTTAATTAATTAAATAATTATAATTACCTTAGTCACCATTAATTAGAATTACCTGTCATTAGTTAGATTTATCTTGGTCATTGTTATTTTGTATGATGGCTGACCTGGCAAAATTTAGATCAGCTGCTGTGCTAACGGCGAAGGAAATGGGAATGGATGGTCAGATTTTAATTCAGTATGTAACTGCTGAATGTGACAAGTATATTGAAAGGGAAGATAGGAGGTTAGCTGAAGAGAAGAGGTTACAAATTGAGGCTGATAGAGAACTTAAGAGGCTGCAGATTGAGGCTGACAAGGAGGCAAAAGCATTGGAGGCAGAAGAAAAACGACAGCAAAGGGAGGCAGAAGATAAAAGGTTGACTGCCGAAAGGGAGGCAGAAGAAAAAAAAGGCCGAAAGGGAGGCAGAAGAGAAAAGGTTGACTGCCGAAAGGGAGGCAGAAGATAAAAAGGTTGACTGCCGAAAGGGAGGCAGAAGATAAAAGGTTGACTGCCGAAAGGGAAGCAGAAGATAGAAGGTTACAAAGGGAGCACGAATTACGACTAAGGGAGCTGGAGTTACAAGGCCATGCTCCTGAAAATGGTGCCAGCCCTTTTGCCTCAGATGCTACGCCTAGTCAGGGAGCCTCAACATCAGCTATGCGGTTTCATTTAGACCATTTTGTTGAGAAAGACGATGACATCGAGGGGTACCTCAGTAGATTTGAGTTATTAGCTACTACATATGGGTTAGAGAGACAGAGAGGTGGAGTTTAAAGTTATCACAGGGGCTGAGAGGTACTTCTTATGAAGTCTTCGCTAAAATGAACAGAGAAGACCAAGACAATTATGACATGCTAAAGCAGGCTTTGTTATTAAGATACGAAAAAAATAGTGAATTTTACCGTAAGAAATTTAGAAATGCCAAACTGTTGTCTGGGGAGACATACCACCAATTCTCTGCCAGACTGGAAACCTATTTGGAGAAATGGACTGCTCTGGGGAAGACCAAAGATCTGAAAGAGATGATCATGATAGAGCAATTAAGAGAGTCCATGGCTCCAGACTTGAGAAAATTTCTCATGGAACAAGGTGCAGAGAGGTTGGGGGAGGTTTTAAATGTCGCTGAGAGGTATCAGGCAGCCCAGGCAGAGGTAAGTGGCACTAAAAAGAAGCACATAGAAAATTGTAAAGCTCCACAGCAATTTAATAAATTTGATAACAGAGAACATGGTTATAAAGGCAGGATAAACTTTGAACGGCCAAGAAATGACTATGGTGACAGAAACTCACAGTTCAATGACCAAAAATATAATGAAAGAAAATCGTTTAACCAAGGAAAAAGATGGTGCAAATGGTGTAAGAAAGACAACCATAACACCGAATTTTGTAGAAGGAAACCTTCGAACATTGCTGCAATGAAGTCGGGGACTCAAAGATTAAAGGTTAATCCTAATGGACAGCAGGAACCTTATCACCCCCCAGTTTGTGAGGATGTTATTCGTAATGGGGTCACCACAAGGTGCCTTTATGATACAGGTTTGGATTATGATTCAGTTGTGAAGTCTAGCCTAGTGGACCCAAGTCAGTATACCACAGAAATAGTGGAAATACAAGGGGCGACTAAGGACATACCACTCATGACACTTCCCATCGCAAGGATAACGGTGAAAACTCGCTATGTGGAAGGAGAAATCAGAGCAGCAGTGATAGATGAACCAATATACCCTCTGATATTGGGGTGTAGGTACGTCTTCTTGGGGAATCCCGAGAGACCTGTGATCATGGCAACAGTGCAGATCAGGTCACAGAAAAAAGAGGAAGAAGGTGAACCTATAAATGCTCATCCAGAGGAGATGAGGAAGGCGCAGGCTGAGGACAGGACACTCAAGCCATGTTTTAAAAAATTGCCCAAATGCCACAAACCTCCAAGCAAGGGAGAATACTTTATGAAGAACAAACTATTATACAGGAAGGCCGGAACTGGAACAAATGGTCACAACCAGCTGGTTCTTCCCACTTCATATAGGGATAAAGTGATGGAACTCGGGCATGCGATTCCCTTCAGTGGTCACATGGGGATCAGCGCCACAGGACAGCGTATAGCTTGTCATTACTTCTGGCCAGGGATAACGGAGGATATAAAAAGATATGTCAAATCCTGTCCAGAATGTCAACGGGTAGCTCCAAAGCATTGGACTGCTCCTGCAACTCTAGAGGAAATGCCCATAGTGGGAACACCTTTTGAGAGGGTTGCAGTGGATATTGTGGGACCTCTCACTCGGACCAAGAGGAGGAACAGTTACATCCTTACTCTGGTGGACACTTGTTCTATGTGGGGAGAGGCGGTAGCCCTGCCATCAATTGATTCAAAACATGTAGCAGAGGCACTACTTACAATATTCACAAGATTAGGATTCCCGCATCAAATTTTGACTGATAATGGCTCACAGTTCAAGGGGAAACTAACGGAAGAAGTTTTTAAGCTATTTCAAGCCAGACACTTTCATTGTAGTCCGTACCATCCACAAGGGAACGGTCAGGTAGAGAGGTTCAATGGGACTCTCATTTCTATCCTGAGGAAGCTGGCACACGAAAAACCGGATCTGTGGGATCAATTCCTGCCCGCCGCGTTGTTTGCGTATCGGGAGGTACCACATAGTTCAACCGGGATGGCTCCCGCAACTCTGCTATGTGGGAGGCCAATAAAAGGTCCATTGGAAGCCTTATTAAGGACCTGGACAGATGAGAAGGCAGAAGAGACTGTTACCTCATCGTATCAATATGTGAACGAACTGACCACTCGTCTGAAAGCTGGATGGAAACTGGCAAATGATAATTTGAGACAAGCCAGGAAGAAACATGCAGCATATTTTAATAGGAAGGCAAAGGACAGAGAACTAGCTGTGGGAGAGAAGGTGCTTCTTCTACTACCCGGCAGCCAGAAAAAATTACAAATTGGATGGCAAGGTCCATATACGGTTCTAGAGAAGGTGTCTAGAACAAACTATAAAATTGACAAAAAGGGGAAGGGGAAAGTTTATCATGTAAACCTTTTAAAGAAATATCTGGACAGACCACTCCAGGAAAGCACCCCCTTACTGACCTTGGCTATCGCAACTCAAATGCAAAAGGAACCACTCACTTCGCATGAATACCCATTACATCCTTGTGAAACAGCCGCACAGGTAAAAGTCAGTAAGCACCTGACTAAAAATCAGAGGAAGAGAGTTCAACAGGTTCTGGAGGAACATACAGATGTATTAACAGATAAACCAGGACATACAAATTTGCTACAGTATGACATGAAACTGGTAGACTCAAACCCAATCTGTATGAGAGCCTATTCTATTCCGTTCGCGAAGGAGAAGGCATTGAAAGAAGAAATAGATTGTTTGTTGAAGGAGAGGATTATTTCACACAGTGAATCATCTTTTAGCTCCAGTGTAGTTTTGTTGAGGAAACCGTCTGGGGAACATAGACTGTGCATAGATTACAGGAAACTGAATGCTGTCACAGAAGGACAAGTGGATCCATTACCCGACACAAAACAGTTATTTGCCAGATTAAACAAGGCAAAATACTTTTCAAAGGTGGATCTTAGTAAAGGCTATTACCAGATTCCGGTGAAGCCTGAAGTGAGACCTTATTTAGCTTTTAGCACTTCGGAAGGACATTATGAATTCAACATGCTACCATTCGGATTGAAAAATGCTCCGAGTGTATTTTCAAGGATGATGCGCAAATTGTTGGATCCCCTGAATAACCCATGTATCACGAATTTCATGGATGATATTCTCGTCGCCACAGAGACATTTGAAGAACACATTAACTCTCTAAAAATGTTATTTGATAGGCTTAGGGAGGCGAATTTAACTGCTAGGCCAACCAAATGTTGTATTGGATGGAAAGAGTTGGAATTCTTGGGACACACTGTATATCAGGGTAACATGACCCCTGACCCCAAGAACTTGGAAAAACTGCAGAGAGCACCTAGACCACAAACAAAAAAGGACGTGCGATCATTCGTGTCGTTATGCGGATTTTACCAAAAATATATCAAAAATTTTAACTCTATTTGTGCTCCTCTGACTGATCTGACTCGCAAGGGACATCCAGATAAAATTGTTTGGACTGCGCAATGTGAATTGGCTTTTCAAGAGTTAAAGGAAAAACTCACTAGCAAGCCTATTCTCAAATTGCCTGATTTGACACAGGACTTCGTGGTGAGAACAGATGCAAGTAATGTAGGCCTCGGGGCGGCTCTGTTGCAAAGGTCATCTTCACCCGATGGGGAACTGAACCCAGTCGCTTATGCAAGCCGCAAATTGAATAAAGCGGAGCAAGGATATTCCACAAGCGAAAAAGAATGTTTAGCGTTAATCTGGGCAATAAAAAAGTTTCAAATCTATCTGTATGGTAGGACTTTTGTGCTCCAGACGGATCATCAGCCCCTGGTGTTCTTATCTCAGGCTAAGCATGAAAATGCTAGATTGTTGAGATGGTCTTTATTATTGCAACGTTATCAGTTTAGTATTGAGTATATCCCAGGGTCATTGAATGTCGGTGCAGATTTCCTCAGTCGGCACCCCTGTGATCAAAATTAGAGTAGTGGTAGGAGTGAGGAGTAATTTTATCTATGTGTATCACTGGTTTTGGAACTTGCCGTAGTGCATGTTCTCAGGTGGGGAGATGTGTGATGAATTTACCATGATACAACGTTAAAATATCTCCCAATATAAAGATAAAATGTAGGGATAAAAATAATGCGTAAGATACTAGGAGACATGCTCGCCCATGCCCGCATTTCCTACCGCCAGTCAAACTAACTTGTTAGACGTGCAGTCGAAACGGTTTGCCCTCTGTAGACGGGAGGGAAACGGAGATCAAAAAAGGAAAAATATGACTGAACACGTGTTTGAATCTAGCAAGGCTAAAAAGACGCAATTGGTGGTAAAAGAAAAAAAAATTCACGTCACTAGTTGACACAATGTAAGGAAATGGACAAAAAAGACCTTAGCTCTTAGTCGAAACAGTCATTTCTTGGACGTTTTTCGATACTTTGTCCCTTTATTTGAATTCAGCGGCAAACGCCGTAGAGAAGGTTCTCGAACAAATTTCAAAAAAATTAAACTTGAGAAAAAATATGTTTTTTCTTAATAATAGAGTTATGAATATAAAACCTAGCTAGTTTGATAGCCCATCTTGAGCAGAGAACTAATATACTTTAAATTATACAGACGGATAGATAACAAGGAAGATATTGACAAAAGACTGTATTGTTCATATCAAACTAGCGACTGTACTTGTAAAATAGGGGAAAGGTGGAGAATTGTGGCTAAAAATAACTTAGGAGGCAAATTTGTGCAGGGTATTGCATGAAGTTGGTCCAAGAACCAAGTGTGTTTTTGTGAAAAACCAAGTAGAGACAGACGGACCAACAGACAATAATACACACTTGACTGAGATCTGACTGAATTTGACTTTTGGTTGTAGATTTGAAAAGTTAGGGGGGAAGTCGGTGATTGGGTAAATGTAATCATATTAGCGGGACAGAGATGCGCATTTTTGCCATTTGATACAATACTGTCCAGGGACACAGTCGGTTATTGCCTGTGGTGTTGTTCCTAGAAGATAGTACATACATTTAGAGGGACGCCATCATATGGCCAGCAGCTCAGCTGAGTTTTGCTAGCATTTAACTGTGTTCTGAATTCTGAATTCTGGTAAGAATGAAAGTATTTATTTTGTACATTTTAATATTTCGAGTGATTGATACTGCCATATCATATAAAATGATTACGACAAGTAAGTGCTCGCTCTAGGTCCCCAGCCCAAGTTCAGGGTCTAGAGACAAACAAAATATATGGACGCCTAACTAAGACTATGGAAGGCGGATCTATTGTTGAGATCAGTGGGAACATATCACCTATCTTATTGAATAAAAGGAAACTATTGAACATATCTCAGATGCAATGCAGTCTTGGGGAACTAGTACTATATGAAAACAACTGGGTAAGATGTGCTGTGTGGTCAGAGAGATCTGACCCATTTTGTGTAGTGTTGATGTGTTGTGCTGTGTGTAAGAGTGGTGCAGTAAATAGATTACTGACACAGCGCACAAATTTTGTTTCAGAATTGTGAGTTTCTGTTGTGGCACAAGGGTAGTGCCACATAAGTAATCAAGATTGCACAAGCAGATGTGTGTGCAGCCAAACAGTGTGTCGGTGCAGTCTACCATTGTATTCTAGCTACCGAGAGGAGTGGGCCACCGGAATCCAGCATTAGATCTTCGCAGACAAGATGAGTGATTTAGTGGCCTGCTGAGGATTCACCATACTCCTAAAGAATTTATAAATATTTCCCCTCATAAATATATTGAATTTTGGGAAAGATACATTTTTTAAAGTTCATAAGACAATGGACAAAGCTTGTTCTAGTCACAGAGTGGGTGTGATGACACCACCCCAACAGCACATCCAGTAATAGTTTCCCAGAGACACTATAAATATAATTAATATTAACCAGTCTGATAAAATACTTATGTACACACATTCCATTTTATTATGCCATATATTTATGCATTCCATTTATAACTCCATAACATTTCATATGTTCTGACCAAAATAAAACATTGGTTCAGAACAAATAAATGTAAAGAAAATTTTAATATTTAAACTAAAACAGCCTGAGTTAGTTCAGTGTGTTATAGAATTTTATTAATATTATTAGACATTAATTATCTATGTGTATTTGTATATTTTACTTCAACACATTACATTTCAGTATCCTAGACTTTTTAACGTAGCTACATTCATAAATAGTAAAAAAAGATATGTTTGAGGTCGTAAGTGGTAGTAAGAAGGGCCTTCTGTAATTCTCATCAACATTTATCTCAGGAGCCTTCACAGCTGACCTCATACATTACATTAGGAAACACAACAACCATACAGTACCATCAAAAACCACTACACGCATCACCCAGTCCATGACTGTCAAAAATAGCAGACAATTAGTGATATAGAGATGGGTGGGTGGACAACATCAGACAATCTCTGAAGGACCGAGGACTAGGCTGGAACCAGGCCAAAAGGTAGACAACTGATAGGATAGCATGGCGCTTTCTCTGGCATACCTCTACACCTCAAGGTAGAAGAGGAACGACTAAGTAAGTAAGTAATTAATCCTTCCACCATTTTCGTTAAGCGTTGTGAGAAGCTCCAAAGGCATTCCTTGGCTAAGTGGACGTCAATGTAAGTTATGTTTCAAGTTTCATGACAATTTTTTTTAAATCCACAACTTCGTGTTTCTATCCTTTGTATAGTTTACTTTGTTTGTTATGCCAGGATGGCATGGAACTATTCAATACCTTCACTTTTGTTGTCCTGTACCATCTGTTCAAGGTCTTTTCAAGTATACTTTATCCCTTTCATATCTGTCTCCAGTTCCGTTTTCCATGTGATCTTTTGTGTGTGTGTGTGTGTGTGTGTGTGTGTGTGTGTGTGTCTCTTTCTCTCTCTCTCTCTCTCTCTCTCTCTCTCTCTCTCTCTCTCTCTCTCTCTCTCTCTCTCTCCCTTTCTTGCCTTGGGGATTTCAGAACAAGGACAGCATTGTAATGCTGTGCATCGCTTAATCCCAAATAAAAATTAAAAATACACACACACAAACAAACAATGAATCAACCTATGAATAATGCTAGTGTTCTTGTATCAAAACTTTAATGGTAAACAGGTACAGGTAGGCCGATACCACATTCTGCCATAGGGGAGTGAAGAGTTAGAGACCTCAATACCAAACAAGGTCCGGCTTTTTTTTAATGAGATGGGCTAACCATATCCCTTCCTCACTGTCTTTGCTTTCCCAACTCAAGAGCAGAGTCAGGTACCCGTTTATAGCTGTGTAGACCGTAGTATGACGTTACGAGTTTTCGATCCTGGAACCCAGGAAGTGAGTCACGAGAGGAAAGCGTTGTAACCGCTTAGTCAATCGGACGCTCTGAATTAGCATACATGAGAACTATATATATAAGCGAAAGAAAGAGTGAACGAACGAACGAACAAACGAACTTTATTTTCAAAGGGTTGAGAATTGGGCACGCAGGCCCGTCTGACATTCTGCCCTTCCTTTCTCTCACCTTTCATACTGAATTCATTTATTCCCATATGCATTTTACATATCAATGTCAAGGAATTCAACGTTGCAAAGTAAAATAAAATATCATACTCATATTAACATTAACTACTTATAAACATGACATAAAATATGTAGAAAAGTACAAACATCGTCATTAGAACCTACAATTGATATTATAAGAAAAGATAATCTGATTAGGGGGGCATGTAATCAAAACTAATAAAGTATTCGAAAAGTCTACGATTGTATGAATAGGGACTGAAAGAAAGCGAACGAACTTTATTTTCAAAGTGTTGAGGGAAAGGAACTTAGGCCCGTCTAAGAGAAAGAGAGAAAGAGAGAGAGAAAGCGAGAGAGAGAGAGAGAGCCAGAGAGAGAGAGAGAGAGAGAGAGAGAGAGAGAGAGAGAGATAAGAGATGGAGGAGAAATTGAGTGAGAGATAGGAGAAAGAGGAAAAAGTGAGAGAGATAGGAGATAGAGGACAACGAACGAACTTTATTTTCAAAAGGGTTAAGAATTGGGCACGCAGACCCGTCTGACATTCTGCGCTTCCTGTCATCGTGCATAATGTAACCTTTCATCCTCACATTTACTTTCAGCATTATTTAGGCATGTATAATCATAAAATTAATATAACGGCATACATTTGTAATATCCAATCATAATTAAATTTAAGTCTGTTTTTAAAATAAATATTTAAAAAAGCAGTTAAAAAAAACTAACAAACAAAGAGAAAAAATCCAAACCCTTCATACAGTAAATTAGACAAAGATTTGAGACATGCTCAGATTAGTGTGGCGTGTTATAAGAAGTCGTGAAATATTTGAACAGTCTGCTATTGAATGACTAGGGACTCGGCGGTGTTTTCCAGTGTAAGCGAGAGATTTTACCAGAGATGTCAATCATAAAAAGGCTCTATGCCAACTTTACGTGTAGCGTCGGGCAGAGCAACCTGACCTTTGAGGTGGGGACAGGAATACGACAGGGATGCCCCTTGTTAACCACTCTATTTTTGACAGTCATGGACTGGGTGATGCGCCAGACAACAGAGGGCAGTCCAAGGGGAATAAGATGGACTACATTTTCTACATTGGAAGATCTGGAGTGTGCAGATGACATTGCACTGCTGGCACATTCACAACAACACATCCGGTAAAAACGGATGGACTTAATAAGTATAGCCAGCAGGTGGGCTTGAACATCGGTCTAAAGAAGACGGGGGTCATGGCGCTCAATGTGAGCAACCCTGAGCCCATATCAGTAAGGAATCTCTTAGCAGATACTGCCGTAGGGAGTGAATTGTTAATGCCTTCACAATACTAGGTCCAGCTTTATGTGGTGGGGTACCCAATTCCCTTCCTCGCCGTCTATGCCTTCCCTAACTCTAGAGCAGAATCAGACAGACTAGGTACGAGATAGGTAGACGGACAGATATAAATACCATATATATAAATATATACCAAAAGCCTATATGCGGGTAACCACCGACAAAAGACACCCCCTACATGAGCTGACATCAAAGAAGCAAGAATAAAGAGGGGGATGTCATGGATGGCACAGGCAGAGGCTGCAATTGGTCAGTTGACCAGGGTTGAAAATATATCCAAAGGGGAAGAGTTGAGTAAGTCAGGGACGAACTGGATAAACTACCAGCAGGTCATCATTAGCCTTGGCAGAGAGTGCAGATCTTGGGGCAATGGAAAAGCAAAGCTGGAGATTAATCACCTGATAAGTGATCGTGCTGGGGATGATGACGCAATTGTGTACACTGATTGGTCTGTAGTGCGTGGTGAGAAATCATGATGGGGCTTCTCTGTGAGAATAAAGGGCAGGGTCGTTGTTGAACAGAGTGAAGCCTACATGACAACAACCTCCAGCATGAGAATGGAGGTAGAGGCAGTTACTGCAGCACTGAGATGGCTGTCTGAAACTCTATCAACCAGGGCGCTTATATTGTCAGACTCTCAAGCCATGCTTCGGAAAGTTCAGAATGGATGGCTGCGGCAGGAATGGAAAACATCAATATAATCCTCAAGTCTTCAAGAACTGGTGTGGATCTACTGTCCTGGTCATGCAGGGGTACGTGGCAATGAGAGAGCTGACAGACTGGCCTCGAGAGCACCCATAGTGGGGACACTGGACATAGATAAGGTAGAGATACTGGGGGCAATTAATAATCGCCTGCTGGATAATGACACTGCAATGGATGAATCAACAAGGCTGAGACTGTTGGAGTTTGGCATCAAACGTGCGACTAACAGAGATGGACGTGAGAGAGGATGCATCCGTCGTATATACAACCAGCGTGCTACAGGTACAATTAGCATTCATACTATTCGACATTTGCTGAGGGAGACTGAGCACCTATGGGTTTGCCCGGAGTGCAGTGAGATCGATTCTGATTAACAATAACAATAACGGATAGATACGACGGAAATTAATTTTCCAAGGGTTGAGAATCGGGTTGTACAGTCCCTTCTTGCATTCTGCCCTTCCTGTCTTTTGTTATTGTTATTCAGACATTCTCCAGCGAACTTCAAGTATTAATTTAATGACAATGTAACATTATAAAGTAGTATAACAACATACATTTACAGTATCTGATCACAATTAAGAAAGAAGTATATTGTAATGAAAAACTAGACCATCAGAGCCTCCATATAGTATATTAGATAATAACTCGAAACATAATCAGTTAGGGCAGCATACAATCAGCACTCAAAGTACTCGTATTTGAACAGTCTACGATTGTACGAGTAGGGACTTTGCGTGTTTTTTCAGGTCATTGGGAAGAGAACGTGACAGAGAGAGAGAGAGAGAGAGAGAGAGAGAGAGAGAGAGAGAGAGAGAGAGAGAGAGAGAGAGAGAGAGAGAGAGAGAGAGAGAGACAGAGACAGAGACAGAGACAGACAGACAGACAGACAGACAAACAGATAGAGAGAGAACGAACGAACGAAATATTTATTTCATCAGGGTAAAGAGATAGGCATAATTGCCTTTTCACATTTCTGCCCTGCAATACAATTTTCAGTGTTTTACTAATTAAAATTTAAATATTAACAACTTCAGACAGGATTAATTAATATTATCATCACAATCAGAAACTGAGCATACACAAGTACATTTACTCATAGTCATTCACGCACATAGAGAGAGGGATAGAGAGAGGAGAGAGAGAGAGAGAGAGAGAGAGAGAGAGAGAGAGAGAGAGAGAGAGAGAGAGGTCAAGCAATAGAGCTACTTAATATAAAAAATTCAATTTAAAATTGAAAATATTACAATGATAGTGAAATGCTCGTGGAAACGTTGAAATAACTGAAACAGAATTGTCGTTAAATGTGTGTACAAGATTTCATGACATGTGAATGCAGATGTCTTTTGAATGAGATGTAATTATCAGTTTTGACAGACTTGGGTAGGGAATTCCTTGCTAAAGCACCTGCATAACTAAAACAACTTCGGAAGAGGTCAGTTCGAGGTTTTGCAAGGTCCAAAAGTAGGTCGCCTCGTATAAAATATGAGCAGTATTTATAGGGAAAGAACATTT